>JZKD02S1636024.1:35016-49162 GCA_000966675.3 Picea glauca | reverse complement strand
CATTAGCAGCGTTTCCTAGACTAGCTAAGTCAGGAACATTACACCTCCCTGGAAAGAATTCGCCCTCTGCATGATGGTACGACCCTCCCAGGTCTCTCCTGGCTGCTGTATTCTCTCTTTCGCTGTCTCTGACCTGCAGAATGAAAGTCCTTCTTCACTCTGAGTCACTGACTCCAAATCAATTTCTGTCTCCTCCTCTCCCTTGGCTGCCTTTTATAATCTTGAGATGAGCCGTAACCTTAACCTCCAAAGTGATCAATGGCTGAGATTAAATCTCCATCACTTGAGATCAATGGCTAAGATTCATTTAATTAACTTACATCACTAATGCCAAAAACTTAGGCATTTTAATTAAATTAACCTCCATTAATTATAAAAAGACATTCACGTAAATAATTAAATTATTAAAGTGAATTTCCAAAGTTTTGAGAGTTATTAATGATGACTTCCACATGTTAGACACAAACCATTGTGGAAGTACCTGTCCGAGCTACAAAACATCAACACTATCAAGTGCCAAGAGGGATCAGATCAGATCTCTTAAGGTGTAATTTTTTTGATCACTTAAGATGGATCTAGGCAGGTTGAAGTCTCACTCCACTCTGTAAAACTCAGAACTCACAACTTATGGAGATATGGATATGTAAAATACAATTTCAATTATTATTATGATATTTACATTTGTACTGTAACAATATTTCTATGTAAATATCATATATATAGTATTTTTATTTATGTAAATCTGGTATCTCTGTTTTTATCTCTCTATATAATTTTTTTTTATATTATGTGTACATATCAGTTAACACACAGTATAACTATTAGTATTTGTTAGTATTATATTGTTTTTGAAGCCAAGATATAATGCCATTAGCATTATCTACGTGACAACATCTTCCCCATATTGGGCTGTAGAAACTCCTTTCCGTGCAATGATTAATTATATGGCTTTATATGAATTCAGTGTAGCGCCATTAGAACATCAAAGAGCAGAGAGGTATTTCAATTAAAAGGACATGAACAGATCGATGTAAGAAAAGGAAATCATAGACAGTAACTGTTAACTGGAGGATTTCATATATTCAACACCCAACTTATTAGATTTTGTTGATTTAGGTCAATCTCATAATAAGGAATGCCCTTTTCAATCAATTGGTAGGAATAATGAGAGCAGAAAAGAAAATAGGTAACAACTGTGTCATCTGTGACATTATTTTATTTTATTTCAACTCTACTTGTTTATTATAGATTGAACCACATTTTATCAAAATTGAAAATACTTAGATGGAAAGAAGAGCTAAAACGTCTTGTATGGACCAACAACAGAAAAGAAAGGTATGAATTTGTCGAGAGGTACTACCTTAGCGTGAAAGTTGAATTAACTGGGATGCTACTAGAAGCTTGCTTGTTGTGTAAGTTTGTTCAATAAAGAGCGAGGTGTTTAACAGCCTGGAATTCAGCAAACTTTTCCCTTCATTATTTGTCAGCAAACTCTGTCAGCACCCCTTAGGTTTTGAAGAATTTAAAGTCTAGACAACTCAGAAATCTGAGAATATATACAATATTTATATGCATCTATGTGATAAACAGATCTTTAAGGGTTCATATCCATCATTTCCACTGATTTTACTTGCAATGAGCCACTTGCTTGCCAGATCCTTTTCACCTTACGTTATAAACCAAAATTATAGTTACAATTTTCAGTGACCAGTCAGACTTGGTAGAAATTTGTCCAAATTATGAATCTCTCAGTTTGCTGGACCCTCAAAGCTGCATAGTCAGTGGCCTGAGACTCAGTTTTTATCCTTCAAAAAATTAAAGAAAGCCATTGAAAATACTATTGTTTAACTTAGTACTTCCATCAGTGGCTTCCTTTTCTCAATTTTGCATCTTGGTAGTCATTTGCTCAAATCTGTCTTGTCGTCAACTCTGTATGTTTGTCTTTGAGCTGGATGTCTTCTGGTGGGTTTATTAATCTCTGAGGTAGCCATTTAATCAGTTATTAGATCATTCACGTTTGAATGATATTCATTGATGTATTTACATTCTCTTTTTTAAGAAACAGTTTAAGATTGAGAATTACTATGACAAGAAAATAATACGAATATGTACTTTTATTCTCATATCAAATAGCTAAAAGGTAGCTGGTTGCTGGAGGAAAATGAATATCTGTCAGATCCATATGGAGGCTAACAAACATTAAGGGATTCATTAGTGGAGGAAATCAGGTAAAAAGATTCAAAATCAATTGTGGCTTCCTGATCTACTACTTAATACTCCCTTCAGATAATTGTATCATTCCACATGAAAGACTCACATGATATTTTATTATTACCATTATTATTTGAAATGTTTTTAGCAAGGATAAACTTCCAACAAAAAGTTACTTTTAATCAAAGGGAATATGTTGACAACTTTGATCAAATATATCAAGAAAACTTACCTTTTATCTCTTACTTTCCCATCTCCACCAATTTACTTGTATGGCCCTTCCTTTGGTGAAACTGTGGATGTTGCAAATCTCTTTGTTATAATCGCCTAGAGTGGTTTGACTGCCTTTATCTATTTATTACTTAGGATGCCAATATCTATTGATTATTTAGGATACCAGGTCGATAGCTATAGGAAATCGACTAATGATTTTGTGCAGTCAGTTGTGGATAAGTCCATCCATGTCCTCCTTTTCAACGATCATCCTTTGCCCAAATTTTATGGTTTTATGGATCACCTTCCTCACACCTAGAAGACATGAAAACAAGAAACTTGGTGTTACAGGGACATCATGAATGCATACCTACCTAAGGATCAAGGGTGTGTGATGATCAAGGTCATCTTTATTGATATGAAATGTCATATAACTAATAAAACCTCCCACGGTGACCCTTCCAGTATTCTACTCCTTATGCTCATACTAGGTCTAAGGTAAGGCTTGCCCTCTCCTCAGGGCACACAAAGGTGAACTAATATCTATTACCCTTCATTTCCTCACAAGAGAGGACAATTTGGAGCGTGTCTTGAATAATCGGAATCATCTGTTGTTACATACACAATTGCTGCAAACTTTCCCAGCCATATGGAGATCATGGTCATCTGTTGGATTTGAGCCTAAAGTCTGACTAGCTCAAGATCAAAATTGAAAAATCATAATGGACACACATAAGGAGAGGCCTCACATATGACTTCACCTTATCATATAATGACAAGCATGAGACATTTAAACCCCGGTGCCTTGTAGCATCTTGCCACAAGGATAGAAACACACTCTGTGCATGCAAGGCACATATCCTTTTGTTCTAGTTATACTATTCGACATTATCTTGACATAACCTTAGATAGAGAAAAACAAGGAAATGCCTAGTTCATCACAGTGGAAAATTGAAATTATCAAAACTATACAAAGGTGTGCATGTTTTACCCTTCTAGGTCCATGTGACTAGCATGCCCCCACTATGACCAAATGATGCAAACAATATTGTCCATCTCCAGTCCTCGATGCATCATCCTAGTGCATAGTTTTCTATGGCTTATGATAATGTAAAAACAAATTGCATGTGATAGTTATCACCACCATACGTAACAGGAAGTATGCAACATATAAATACCATAAATCAACGATAATATCAGTAACAATAAGGACTTAATAATAGACCCAAAAAAATGAGATTTGAATCATTCACAAATAATACGTCCAAGTAAATTATACCAAGCCCCTTCAAAGGAGAAGAAGTAGGAATCTACTGAAAAGCTCCCCAAAAGTCTTTTTAGGTCGAGCTACCTTCCTTAGTATGTAGGTTGCTATTCATAGGGACTAAATTCCAAGAAGGTTTTCCCTAATATGCATCTTCTTGTCCTCAAATGAAAGTAGTAGGGGTATCTTTGCAGGTCATTTCCCTTTAGAAGGTTAATCCCAATAAAAATTTAGCTTGTGGGGGCATGTTGATCCGAATTGGATCCTTGTTAAACGTCTTTTAAACTTTCTAATAAGCACTTAGTTGCTTTCCCTTTTGTAAATTTTATAAACATGTTTTCTTTTTTGTCTTTTTGGCAAAAAATGGAAGTGGAAATGAACCATTATGATGGTTGGCCTTCAAAAGGCAGGCCATTAAAAATGAAAGTTGTAGTGAAGAGGGAGGGGAACAGGGAGGTGCAAGGAGAATTGGGGAGGATAGTAGCATTGTTGGAATGTGTTACTTTGGAAGGTAATAATGTCTAGTAAGTTGTATTCTTATGTAAAAGAGAGTTATCCCACATGTATTAATGGGATGTAATTCCTCCATATCTCTTTGTATATAATAGAGGTAAGAGAGACCCATGCGACACAATGAAAAGTGCTATCTTTGTAAAGGGCAAAGCATTTGTGGAGGTGCTCTCAAGTGTAAGATTGGAGATTTCTGAAGAATAAATAAGACAATATCTTCTTGTGGATATTTCCCCATTTTGGGGTTTTACCACGTATATCTGGTGTACTCTCCTTTTTTCTCTTGTCTCTTTCTTATTGTGATTATATGTTGTTGTATGGATAAGAGGCTAGATTAGTAAAGTTATGTTATTTAATATTGTTATATGTTTATTCATATGTTTCAATATTTCAACATGGTATCAGAGTGGGTCACTATACTCTACCTCCTTCAGTAATTTCTTCATATTTATTTGGGCTCTCCATATTTTTTGTAGTTTTTCCGTCAGATTTAGTAGCCATTAAGGGTCCTCTTTAGATCTGGGCATTTTTTCTACAAGAGAGATTTTTTTCTCAAAACCCTAACATTTGTTTATGAAATGATCTAACCATTGTCTCCGAAATGTAGCTTTCAACCAAGATCGACTGATGGTTCGTCAAAATCGGCTACTGCTTGCCCATTTTTTAATTAATTTTCCTAGCCTGGCCTAGGTCTTTTTATTTTTTTTTGTAAACCTAAAGTTTTCTAGGTTGGTATTTTACCAAACCTATTTTTCTACTAGGCCAATTTTTTTTACCGAACCTAGTTTTTCTTCCGAACCTAATATATTTTGATGCAGGAGTCCATTTGTAGTGAGATTTTTTTTGTTGGATGCGGTTTTTCACTGGCTACCTAAACAACCAACCCACTCTTTGATCAAAGACCGTACATATTCGTTTTCTTGCTGTATGTTACAGTTTTTTGCCATTTTGCAGGAGAAAGAGGGCGATTTGCATTTTGTGGAGGCCGATTTGTTGTGGGGGCTGATTTTATTCATCGTATGACCAATCTTTGCAAAGAAAGAGGGAAAATTTACCCGATTTGCAGAGAAAGAGGGTGATTTGTTGCAAAGGTGAATCTTCCTTGTGGGAGGTCAATTTGTAGTCTGAGAGGGTGAATCTTCCCTATGGGAGGTCGATTTGCAGTATGAGAGGGAGAATCTTACTTGTGGGTAGTCGATTTGCTTATTGGGAGGCTTTTTTTTTTCCCTTCTGAGCGTTTTTACTCCCACGCAAGTTGTACAATCGTGTTACGAGGGTTTCTCGGTGCAACAAGGCAGATCCTGAGTCTTAGTGGAAATGAAATCCTTGATTGGTGACTTTATCCCTAGTATGTTGTCATGATGAGATTGGTGATCATCTTTAAAAGATTGCTTTTCCTCGTGATTAAGTTGAAAGGCATGTTCTTCTACTAATCAAGTCCTAGAGATTGGCTGGGATGTCGAATTTTGTAACTGATTATCATGACCGACTCAAGGTTCCATATCCATACAAAAAATTAAATAATAACTGGTCTATGTGGATAGATGGAGTTAAGGCTATGGGGATGGACATATTTAAATGGGTATACATTACTACGTGGACATATCCAACTCATCTTCACTAACAAGAATCATTCCTTTATGTTTAAAACATATTGATTGCCCCCATCTCAACATTCTTAAAGCATAATTAAAATCGATATGGTGAAAGGAAATTCAATTGGAAAATGCAGGTATCTCCACTGGGGCTATGGACGCTCGCTGATAGTGGAGCAAGGCCAATGATGCTGAGGTGAATACACCATAAGCTATAGACACTTTTTGGCAGTGTAGCAACATCACAAGACATGATACAAATGCTCATATGCATCTTTATTTTATTACTCCATCATTAGAAGTCCCCTTAGATTTAACCATGTCTCGACACATTTGATTATATTATTGGTAAATGAACATCCATCATACATTTCTTTGAGTAAGATAGAGAACAACTAGGGATTTGACATTTAGGCCTAACCCTTGGGAACTGATTACCTTAAGCAACACCTAAGTAGACTGAAAATGAAGAAAAAAAGAATCTTTATCTTATCATAACCATACTTGGATATTTAGTTGTCATCAACTTTATCATTCTTACTATAGATTAAATAATATTGAGAGAGAAAGGGTTTATTTTCCTGCATAAGGATTTTGTTTCCTGCATTAGGATTTTATCGATGCATTAGGGTTTTCTTTCTTTCTTTGTAAATAACTTTGAATTTTTTTGTAATAGAGGTAGAGTTCTTTCTTGAGTCTGCAAAATAATATGATTCATGTGATATTAATAATATTTTTTTTCAAATGATGAACATGTGTGACTAGCTTTTGTTGCTTGCGGAAGAATCTTTCCAACATTTTTGAAGCTCTTGTAGGTACAAACTCATGGAGCATGAAAGAATGTGATGGCAAAGCAGAGAAAATTTCGTTTCCGAAACAAGAGTGACTCCATTCCCAATGATAGAAGGCACAAGTCTACAGTTCTTTGTGCCTCAAAGGGAGACACCATCCCCCAATTGGAGCCAGATGTTGCAACCTAAAATTACCCTATATTGTTTTTTTGATTTCTCACAAATTTGGCTTATCCATTGGTCTCGCCCTCATCTCGAAACCAATTTTAGTCCATAAACTTTTAATAATTCATTTGTTTTGGTTTATCCCATGAAATACAGAGTCCTCGTCTTATTTTTAAAACCTGCCATTATCTAGACCCAATCAAAACTGTAGCCCATGCATTTTACCCAAGTCAAAGTTATCGTATTCATGGTCATCATAAACCAAATGCCACAAATCTTATCGTGTTTTGATCATGAACCTAAAGCCTCTAATTAACACCTAGCCAAGACCTAATACCAAGTCAAATTGAGATATTTTAAAATAGCATTCTATTTAGCAATTTTACTCATCTCGACATATGTTAATGACATTTGAATGCAAAATTGAAATTATTACTTTTAATAATAATAGACATATTTCATTATTATTTATTACACACATGATTTTAAATTAAATATGGTATTGTGTATTTGCCTAATGGTTAAGAACATGTGTTTCCTCTTAAGAGGTCACAGGTTCAAATCCAGAGGGGGGTAGGGTATGTATACCTTCGTAGACTTTACCAGTCAAATCCCTGGGCGGAGGGGGGTCCCTTGTCCTACAAACAAGGGGGTCTCATACACCAATTTGATGCGCTGGCTTGGCCGTGACCTTAAAAATAGATTATTATTATTATTATTATACACTCTTGATATGTGTATACTAAATATAGATATGTGAATTATATATTATACTAGTATTAATATGTGATGTCTTGATATTAAACCGATATTAAACCAGGCCACAAAGATATAAAATAAATGATTATTTTGCAAAGTGATTCATTATTATTTAATGAGTCTGTCATACTTTTTGTAGTGATAAGACGATGGGACCGTTTCGGACGTCGAAGTGATGTTAAAATATGTGCACTTCTGGGCCCAAAACCATTACAAGTCGTCCATCAAAAGAAGTTTTGGACCTTAGATTTTTCGGAGGCATTTGTCAAAGCTAAAGCAGATGCATGTTTGAACCCAAAATGCATTATATATGTCAATGAATTTGGCTATTGGAACTTCCCGATGGATTCCTGGATCTTCAATGTAAATCGCAGTTACATAACAAAGTTTCATGTCATGGATCAAAGCGCGCGGATAGGAAAAAAACTAAAACTTTCGAACTAAATTATGGGGACTGGTTTGATCTCGTGATGGATCTAGCTACTGAAATATTTAACACACTGTTAGACAGAGCATACCATATTTTTCTTGGTCTGCTCATAGGTCAGTGAAATGCCTTCAGATCTTTAGCCATTTCTGGCACGACGTACAAAGTATGAAGGATGGGACCCTTCAGACGCGGAAGACAACGTAAAAACGAGTGCACGTTTGGGTCTGAATTAATTGTAGACTGTTGATCAAAAGAATGTTAAAGCCTTTGGATATTTCAGACGTAAATGAGAGGATCGAATATCTCGCACTTTGAATTCCAAATCACTCACATCTGTTGATGGATGGAGTGTTGAGTTTTGTTGTAAGAATTAGGGTTTCGTGAACCTTTGAAGAATGGTCCAACTGGAAAATTTAAAGAACATAACAGAATAAAGAGAGCTTAAACACAATTATTTAAATAGAGAACAGTGATAATCTGATTATCCATATATAGTTCTCTCTTGTGTTTTCTGGGATGAAATAGCACATTGTTCATTCAGTTTTCTTTCTGACTATATGATCATAATAAACATTGGATCACTTTTAAGTGGAGGATACAAGGGAACTTTTTGGTGAAGGGTATGGAGTAGGATTTTTTCTCAATTATTTCCCTATGTGAAATCTAAAATCCCATAAGTGGTTTTCTGCAGAATGACACATTGACTGTGGTAGTTAAAGGTGGAAGGGCTTGCAGATTTTTCAGAACATGATTCCGAGAAAGAGACACATTTTGTTGGCCCAAAAAAAATTAAGGAACAACATGATATTTGAATTCATTGTTGAAAATGCTTTATCACATCCATATTTTACAAAGGAAGTATATCACATGCCAACGTATTATACTTTGCATTCAACTAGCATGCCTTTGGCTTTGCAGATCCTGTTCTTGATTTTTCTTCTATATATGGATTTCCAAATAATATGCCTTATATTAAAATATGGGGTAAATGCCTTCCTCAGTTTCGAGAAGATGATGATGATATCCCTGCACAAGATTTACAAGATTTTCATGATTGTATGAATCAATTGGGCATTGTTCATGACGCTGTATTAATGGAGCTTTTCATGATGTCTTTGGAGAATGATGCTCGAAAATAGTTTAGAGGTCTCCCTTCTGCCAATATTTCTTCTTTGAAATATTTCCATGAATGCTTTCACTATCATTGTAGCATATCTATTCAACTGAGCTTCTTTTTGAACATTGTTGTAATGAAGAATTTCAAATAGAACATTTCTCTTATAATAGTGAAGGGGAAAATGAATTTACCGATGATGAATTTGGGCGAGATAGTAGTTATGAACATACCGAAGAACACTCTCAAGAAGATATAGTCTCTTTTCTTGTTCCTAAATATCAAAGTCATAACTATGATCGACATATTGCTTCCTCTTTCCCTGAGAGCGATCAAGAGTTTCAAGTGATCCTTCGTGTGACCCGTTGGCTCCAACAAAGGTTTGGTCAATCTTTCCAAACCTTTCTCTAGTTTTTTGGCACAAGGAGGTGCTGAAGGAAATCGGTAACAAATTTGGTAAGTTCTGCAGTTTTGAGTCGTATTGGGAAACAAAGTTGGATAGAAGATGGACATGGATCCAAGTCGAAGAGGATTTGCAGGATGGTTTATTGGACAAGATTGAGATGGTATGGGATGGTTTTTCCTGGAACCAATGTATCTATTATTGGAAGGTGCCATTTCGGTGTTATGGTTTCCATGAGGTCGTCCACTTACAGACTCAGTGTCGAAGACATCCTTCCCAGTTCTCGTTGTTTAGAAAGATTTGGAAAAGGAAGGTTCCAGAGGAAAATTTGTGCGATGAAGTGGTAAGGACTAATCGAGAGGATTGTAGAAGAAATTCAAAGCCAAGGAGGAGCGATATGTTAGGGTTTTCTTCCTCAAAAGGATGCTCAAATTGGGTCGATTGATAAGGTTCTTATCCCAACTCTTTCCTTTTCAAAAAATTCTAAAGATGAGGTTACTAGTCATGTCAGTCTTGCATGTGATTTCTATGTTAAAGGGTCGACGTCTTTCAGGCCCCAAACCCTCCAATCTTATGAAGTAGAGAATATTACTTCCTCCGAGAAGGTCCCAATCCATTCATGTGCAGAGGTACAATCGTCCACTTTGTTTTGTGAAGGTAGGCCTTTAGGGGTGGATCCTTGTTTGGAATCGTCTCTTCCCTCCTATAATGACTCATCAACCAATGATTTTTCCAATTCATCAATAAAATCAAGCTACCTCCTTTAGTCAAAAGTTAAGCTAGGAATTGTAGGAGAGTTAGGGGGGGTTTGGCTTTTGACAAGGCTCCAGGAGGGCAAGTTGGAAGGAAGTCCTTTTAGTCTAAGGTACATTTACAAGGGAAGAAGGAAATCAAGGATGGTTAATAAAAAATTGTGTCGGTCCTTAGAGCGGGGATGGCCTAGGCTAAGGTTACCCAATGATCTTGCTATCCTACAATATCCATGGGATTGGGGGTGCCCACAAAATCTTAGCCCTCAAACGGCTTATGCAGTTGTAGAATTCGGATGTCATTTTAATTCAAGAGTCTATGTGTTTTGAGGAAAACGCAGAAGAGGCCTTTAGGACTTGGTTAAAGGGATGATCATTCTATTCTTTGGACTTGGTAGGCCTATTGGGGGGTCTTCTCATTGCTTGGAGCCCGTGTTTTAGGAAAGTTTCTTTTTTCAGTGATTTCCTTAGGGTTGGCGGTGGAGCTAGAGGATAAAACCCTTTTGTCATTTTTCAAGGTGATTAATATTTATGGTCCATACTCGGACTGTATTCCTTTCTGGGAATGTTTGTGATCTTCAAGGTTATTAGAGGGCTCTAATGTCATCTCGAGGGATGACTTAAACTTTACCTTGTCCAGTCAGGAAGTGTGGGGTGAACATGCGCGGAAAGATTCACAAGAAGTTTTTTTCTCTAACTGGATAACCATGAATTCCTTGGTTGATGTGGAACCCCAAACAATTTCTTAAACTTGGAGGAATTGTCGCAAAGGGAAGGATATGGTGGCAAAGTGGCTGGATATATTTCTCATTTCAGAAGATGTGCTTTTAAAGTCTTGGAATATTTTTTCTTGGGTGTCAACAGAAGCACTTTCAGACCATATGCCAATTTTCCTGAAATTAGTCAAGCAAGGTAAGGCACAGTCATTCCCATTGAAATTCAATGATAAATGGTTGCAAGAAGATGATTATCGATCTTTGGTTGTAGAAGTGTCGGTGCATTTATCTCATGATGATGACTCATCTTTCATGAGTTAGTGTGCAAAATATATATAAAATATTAACTTGTTGTCCAAAAAATGGGCAAGATCCTTTTATGCTGGTTCCCAAGTTCGCCTTAAGGAAATTGAGGAGGATTTAGAGGTCCTACTGGTGGAAAAGACGACAGGGTCTTTGACCCAAGAATAAGAGTCTGTGTTGGGGGAGCTTTTAAAAAGGAAACAAGACTTGTTGCTTTTGGAGGAAGCTAGGTGGAGACTTAAAAGTAGGGCAATTTGGATGAAATAAGGAGATAATAACACAAAAATATTTTATAGGTACACTCAACATTGAAATAATCAAAATACAGATGGGGAAATAAAAGATCGAAATGGGGATTTAGTTTCTACTCATGAGGACTTGGCGGAGGCAGGGATGGACTATTTTAGCACCTTATTTAAGAAAAAAACTAGGTCTTCTATTGTAGACATTCTAAAAGTGGTGGATTGTTTCCTCGAAAAATTATTGATGAGATGAATGAGGCACTGCAAGAGGTTATCTCAAAGACTAAAAATTTTAACACTCTCTCAGCCTTTTAGAACTCCAAAATTTTGGGTCTGCATGGTTTGACAATTGAATTTTTTCTTTGGTTTTATGACTCATTAAAGGGGGATCTGCTTAAAGTGGTGCATGAATCTCAATATTCTAGAAAGGTTTTGGGATCTCTAAATAAAAGTTTCCTAGCTCTTATTTTGAAGAAATCGGAGTCGATTTCCTTTGAATATTTTCGCCCTATATCTTGTTGCAAATTCATCTACAAATTAATTTCCAAAGTCATAGCAAATAGGCTCAAGACTATCCTAAGTGACATTATCTTAGAGGATTAGTTTGAATTTCTGTTTAAGAGGAAAATCCATGACATTGTGTTTTATCCCAGGAAGCCTTGTGCTCAATCAAAGTGCATAAAATCTCGTCCAGTGTTAAAAATTGAAACTAGATTATGTGATGCATTGAGTTTGCATCCTTCGTTGTCCTTATAAATGGTTCCCCCTCCAAATTCTTTCGCTCATCTAGAGGTCTTTGTCAAGGATGCCCTCTTCCCCCCTCTCTTTCTGTTGGTGGAGGGACTAAGCACGATTATTCACGAGGCAAGAAGCCAAGGTCTCCCAAAAGGGCTGAAGATTATAGAGTCAAAGTTCATTTCTCATTTGCTTTTTGTCGATGACTTTATGCTCTTTGGTGCAGGTAATATTAAATAATTTCATGTTATTAAAGACATTTTGGATTTTTATTCTGCTCGACAACATGAATGGAGATAAACATGGGAAAATCATCAATTAGATCCAATGCTTTTGGAGCTGATGCATGAGATCAACTAAAAATATACTTCCCTCTGCATTATCAAATATTGATGTTGGAATTAAATATTTGGGCTTTGAGCTTAAGCCAAATTCTTAGGGATATGATGATTGGCACTGGTTATTTAAAAAAAGTTTGGTTCAAATTGATCTGTGGGTGAACCACTTTCTCTCGCTTGGTGGTCAACTAGTCCTTATGAACCCAGTTCTGTGCAACATTCCGGTTTATTGGGATACTATTGCAAAGAGTTAGAAAGATATCCTGTCAAAGATTCACAAACCCTGCTTTCGATTCTTGTGGTTAGGAAAAAATCTGGTTGAAGGTATCCCTCTTGTTAAGTGATCTCGGTTAGCCATGCCAGAGGAGCTTGGAGGGTGGGGCATCCAGAATATTCTATGGTTTAGTAAAGCTCTAGCTGCAAAAAGTCTGTGTAGATTCATCAACAATAGGATGTTGTGGGGAAGAGTTACGATTTCTAAATATATGGTTGGAAATTCCATTGAGGAATGGTTTCGAATGCCCAGGAAAGTAGTTCCTATTAGTTATATAGGGTGAAAAGCGATGGATGACGCTTTTCCTTTGATAGGATCTTGGATGGTATGGGGAGTTGGTGATGAAAGGAGTAGATGAGTTAGGGAAAACCCTTGGGAAGGCTCAGATGGAGATTTCAAGCTCTCTGAGGAGCTGGTGGGAAGACTCCATAATTTGGGAGTTTATTCATTAAGGGATGCACTGTTACAGGGGATGGATATCTCAAGGTGATCTATTTGGAAATTAGCGGCTGAATCGAACCTCGAAGGAAGCTTGGAGGAGGAATGCAATAAGTGTATAGGCGTCCTAAAATCAAATTTCTTCAGCCTGGAGGAGGATGAAGTCGATGCTTTGTGTTGTCTTACAAATGTCAAAATTGGTTCCTATATGGTGAAGTTGGGGTAATTTGCGTTGATAGAGGGTTCCTCGAAGGTGGGAAAAAGTGGCGACGATCGACGATCTAGAAGCGACAAGCCCTAGAAAAATGAGAGTTCTCTTTTGGTTGTTAATGGAAGAAAAAAATCTTACTTGGGATGTAGGGCTAGTTGTGGTTGATTTGGACCGAGCTTATGCTCCTTATGCAGATTGGACTTGGAGATGACTATTCATTTGTTTATACAATTCCCTATCGCTTAACAGGTATTGTAATGTCCCCATTTTTGGACATTATTACATTACAAAGTGTTATGCCTACTAGAGTAGCCAGATAGGGGTGACAGAGAGTTCGAGAGATATTGAGGGGTTTTATTGGGCTCGACTTGCATTGTTCATCATCAAGATCCATTCCACACAACTTGGCTTTGGTTCCGTTGCATTCCGACGATTTCCGTAATTTTGAGTTATTATGGGTCATATCTTAATTAAATTCAGTAAGAAGGTCATAATGGGCATATTACTTGTAGAAACCTCTTATTGTAATAGCTCATCGGAATCGGGAGGAAGAGCATTACAAGATAAAATGATGAGAAATGACTTTTAGTGGTCGGAGAAGCCATAAGGATGGATAAATCACTTTTTAGAGGTAAAATGGTTAATTAATTAATTAAGTGATTTAATCAAGGAATAATAAAATAAA
>JZKD02S1636024.1:16517-27683 GCA_000966675.3 Picea glauca | reverse complement strand
GGAATCTCTCAGAGCACAAAAGACATTTGGGGTTCCAGAGGGAGTTCCGGATCAGATCCGAGGAAATCCTCCCGACCCAGTTCAACATTGGTCAAGGCACACATTTCGAGCCATATAGCAGCAGATTCTGTCACTGGAATAATTAGGGCACACTCATTGAGCCTAGGAGCTGTGCAATCCTCTAGGGGATGACATCCATAGTTTCTGGCATGCGGTCTTTAGTCTGTCAGTCATCAGTAGCAGCCTAGAGGCCAGGGCACTCCTTTTTGGACAATTTCCAGGCGATTCTGACGAGTATAGCCATCAGGGCGAGTTTTCCAGAGTTGCAGTAGTTGTCGTGAGTTTCCATAACATCTTTTTTTTGATCTATCTGTGCATGCACATATCTGCCTTCATTATCTGATCAAGGGTATTTTATATTAGTTGCTTGTATTCCAATGACGATCCACGATATCTAGCTGACGATTTCATCTGCTTTCAACATATTATTGTATTTCCTACTATTTTTTCTCATAATACATATGAATGAGATGGTGTTTGTTCAGTATTCTTTTTGCATCATATATTCTGCCTAAACATTAATTGAATGAAACAAACTTGCAAAAATCAACAAGCATGTTAAAACATTAACTCAAACGCATCCAGAAACCCCGAGAGTATTAGATCAGATAGTGGATTTGTTAGCTTAGTAATGTTTCCTAGACTATCTGAGTTAGGAACATTACATGTATGGTTACAAGTGGGTTTAATGTTGAAAATTCTTCATATCTTGCTTGAGGGAGGTATGGAAGAATGGATGGATTCTTGGAGAAGTGAAGTTGTACTTAGAGAGGTAGAGGAACTACCTTGTTTCTTTGTGTATTTTGTTTGCTGGATAAGGAATTTAAGTATTTTTCAGGAGAAGTACATCTCACCGAAGGTGGTGGCAGGTCTGGTTCACAAGTTGTTTATAGAATTTAGGAAAGAACCAAAAAAGTTAAAGAGGTGCATCACCAAAATTCTTGATTTGATAGAAGGCATCCCTTGGGGTTTCTTCAATGGGGCAATTCAAGGGCACCCCCTCAATGCGGAGTGGGGGCGGTTTTATATATTTCGACAGAGCATAATTTTGAGGTTAGATACAACCCAATGCTATCTTTCGGTCTAAGTCTACTGGTCCATAATGCATCTATTAATTTTGTATGTCGATTTCTTTGATTCACATCAATTGTTTTCTTGAGGATTTGGATCAATGCCTTGTTTGTAGATTTAGCTACCCCGGGAATAATAGTTTGAAGATTGTTCCATTATAATACCAAATTCCCCACAAATTTTGGTAAACTTTTATCCAATAAATATTGATCCATTGTCTATAATAAACTTCTTTGGAACTCCAAATCTTGATAAAATATTCTTTTTGAGGAAGTTAATAAGTTCTTCAAAATCGACCTTCTTGAGAGCTACAACTTCTTTCCACTTTGTAAAATAGTCGGTTGCAGGAAGAATATAAGAATGACCTTTAGTTGAATTATGATTAATTGGGCAAATGAAATCTAGTCCCCACTATACAAAAGGTTCTTCAACTATTATGGATTGCAACGACATTGCTGCTCTTTCCATTTTTCTTAAAAATCTTTGGCAAGAAATGCACTTTCTAATCATTGCATATGAATCTTTAAAAATGGTTGGCCAATAATAGCCCACTCTCATAATTCTGTGTGCCGTAGTTGTAGGTGCAAAATGTCCTCCGCAAATGCCTTCATGAAATTCAATAAACACCTTTTGGGATTTTATTGAATCAATGCATCTTAACAACATTCCATCAAAATTTCTTCGAAAAAGTATTTCAACAACTAGTACATACTGGTTTGCTTTCAATATATTTAATACCCTTGTTTCTTTTGAAGGCATACCATTTGGGAGTTGACTAGATTTTAGATAGAAGATGATATCCTTATACCATTATGATGTGGACGATGAAGACCCTGTTGAAATAGATATAAACCCATTTAATGCATCGGTCCCTGTCATAAGTTTGCATAACCCTTGTCCTTTAACTGCTTTCAATGACTCAATCTCAATATCATATTCTTGAATTTTTGCAAGCCAATTTTCCCATTTCCCTTTCTTAATTGTTGATTAAGGAACATTTTTACCGGAGATGTTGGGACATATGCTTATAACATGAGATGACAAGATATAAGTTCTGAAGTGTGCCACAACTTTAACCAAAGAAAGAGCCCATTTCTCTATTTCTGAATATCTAAACTCATAGCCATGTAAAGTTTTACTCATAAAACTTATTACAAGTTCTTCTCCTTTGATATTTCTTTGTGTCAAGATAGAAGCAATGGTCTCTTCTGAAGCAAACAAATATATGATAAAATCTTGATCAAAGTTTGGACTAACAAGAACTGGAGCTGGATTAATTGCATGCTTGATCTTAGTGAATGCTCTTTGAATTTCTCGCATCCATTCAAATTTTTGATCTTTTTTCAACGAGACATTTATCGGTTTCACAATTGTGGCATAATCTGGGACAAACCTCCTTAAAAAGTTTATCTTGCCAAAAAATGACTGTTCTACTTTTTTCGACGTTGGAGGGATCAATTCATTGATAGCTTTAACTCTTTCTGGATCAATGTAAATTATTTCTTTATTGACTATATGTCCCAAGATTTTCCCCTATAAAACTGCAAACAAACATTTCTTGGGATTAAAAGATATTCCATATAATCTACATCGCTCAAATACTTGCCTTAGATGCTCGATGTACTTTTCTCTTACTCTAGAGTGAATAGTAAGATCATCTTGATAGTCAACCATAAATATTTCAATTAAACCTTTGAAGACATGATCCATTTCCCTCTGAAAAGTGGTTCCAACATTTTTCAAGCCAAAGGGCATGGGTACATATGCATATGTCTCTCAAGGTGTCATGAAAGCAGTTTAAGCCTATCTTCTTCTGCAACCAACACTTGGTTATACCTATAAACACCATCTAACATAGACATCGGAGTTGACCCGATCACTTGTTGTAACAACACTTCCATGTTAGGGAGGGGATAATTGTCTTTGATACTTGCCTTGTTTAAATCTCTAAAATCAACACAAAGATGAATTTCCCCACGTTTCTTTCTTACTATAACATGATTTGAAATCCATTCTGAATGTCAAATTGGAAAGATTATTCCAACATTCTTCAACTTTTCCAACTCAATTTTTACCAGGGGTTTTAACTTAGGAGTTACAATTCTCAACTTTTTCTTGACCAACTTTGTTCCTCTTTCAGTAGTATGGTATGTTGAAATATGGATTTATCATACTCCTTTAAATCATCATAAGTCCAAAACAAGACATCATAGAATTCTTTGAACAAAGCAATGTAGTGATCAACTTCTTTTTCAGTGTCACTGGTACCAAGGTTTACATACTTTGGAGAATCTTGAGTGCCAATATTTATTTTATGAGTTTTCTGCACTTTCTTGATAGGAAATTCTTTTTTCAATTTTGGCACTTTAGTTTGGTCATCTCTTGTGAAAAGAGATTCAAAATTGATACAATCATTTGAAAGAGATACATGAATTTGATCTCCAGGGATTTCTACAACATCATTTGTATCAACAAGAAATTCAACCAACTGGTCATCATTTTGAAAAACTTGGAGATAATCTTGATTATCGGGAATTGAAGGCTTAAAAATCCTTTTGAACTAAAATGCATTTTGATTCTTTGAATCATCAAGATTGAATAAAGATGCAAGAAGCACCAATGAGTCTGCCTTTTGATTCTTATCTCTGGGGATGAAGGAGATGCTAAATGAATTAGAAGAATTCATGAGTTCATTTACTCTTTTGACACAAAATTTCAACTTTTTATTTTTTATTTTTTTATCTTGTACTTCTTCTTTATATGATTTATGACCAGTTCAAAATTACTAGTTATTACTAAGTGTTATATTTTCATATGTAGTGCAAGATTCATTCCTTGTATCAATGCTTCATATTTCGCTTCATTGTTTGTACAAGGAAATCCGACTTTGATGGCCTATGGATATATAACCGAGTTGGGGCTCTTGAAAACAATTCCTACTCCACTTCCAGATTTGGAGCAAGGACCATCAAAAGACAACTTCCAAAATCCTTCAAAATAAATTTTTCCTTCTTGTTTTGAAATACTAGGATGCTCTAGGTCAAGCACAACATAATTTCCAATCCCAACATCAATGTAATTTTGCATTAATTCATTATCTCTTTTCCTGAAAGAAACTGGCTATTTGGATTCTCAGGGGACTTTCACCATTGTTCCATCTTTGTTTGGTGACATCATACAACTTTCAACGTTCATGATGTAACCTCCAATTAGTGAACACCAATCTTTTCCAATAACTACTCCATACGATGGAGGCAAGTCCACCACTATAATGGTAAAAAAATTGTGATACGGGGAGATGCAGTTATCCAAGAACATAAATCTTTAATTTCCCCATATGTTGGGACCTTTCTTGAACCTATCGCATATATACTTTCTCCAGTTTCATAATACTTCGTACATCCCATTCCTAGAGCTTCCATTACTGACAAATGCATAATATTATTGGTTGCTCCACTGTCAACCAAACAATTGTGTAACACTACATCGTGATTTTTTATTGTAATATAGAACAACAGAACTTTACCCCTCGGTTTGACCACTGAAAGATTTTGTTGAATCTTGGAATTTGTTACAACAACTTCTATTCTTGCACTTGGTTCATCAAGAATCTTGAGAATATTTTCTCTTTGCTGCAAGATTTTACAACTTCCATGAAAGGGAGAGTAATTCTAAACTTTGTCAAGTCATCAATTACATTATAAGCGATCCATGGAGGATTCCTTATTTGATTGGAAACTGTTTGCTGTTTTGATGTTTTTGCAACATTTCTTTTGTTTTTTTATTTTTATTTTTCAACAGTTTCTTTTATTTTGAATTGGTTGACTTGTGCCCTGGTTTTGCACAACATTTTCTTGTGAGATATCTGAATCTCCGTGTTCATAAAAAATATACAATGATGACTCACCTTCATCTGTATGTATAGATTCAAGAATTTCATCTTGAATGATTTCGACCTCTTGGTTGAAGTTATCAAGATTTTCTTCATCAAATATCTTTTCCAATATGACAACATTAGAGTTTGACTGTCTAGGTGCTCTTCAATTATATCATCATTTTTTATCCTTTATTCCCGGAGAGGGATTCATCTATGTTCCTGAGTAAGAACTCTAGGATTTTGATTCGTAGGAGCAAAATTTTCACCTATTTTCAATCTTGTTAGCTCATTCTGCATTTGTTGGATCATTCGATTCATCTAAGATATTTCTAATCTTTGTTTTGTCTCTTGAGTTACTGCTGGATCATTTCTTACATTAGGGGATCAATCCTTGAAGGATTCCTCCACCAATTCCTTGATTTTCAGTATTCTCTGTTCCCCCATTTTCAACATTCCTCAAAGTCAATTCCCCTTGATTTGAGATAACAAGAGTATCCATTTGTCTTTGAACTTTCTAGAGGATAATCTCAGGATCAACATATATTTCTAGCATGATTTCTTCCATGTCCATTGCTTTCTGCATGGCTCCATCTAAGTATTCAATTTGTGAAGACCTGATAGCAAATTTTACATTTGAAGGTATTGAATTTTATAACATCCAAGTATAACTGGAGTGTTTGATTTTTTCTCTTCTGGAATTTGATTTAGTGTCTTAAAAAATCTTAAATTAAAATCTCTGATCCTTTCACCCCTTTTCAAACGAATTTGGGTGAATTGTGTGATTAAAGTATAATATTCTACTGGGGGAGCATACATAGTCAAGAACATGGCTTCTAAATCATTGAATGATGAAATTGACCGTGCAGGAAGAGACATATACCATTCATAGGCCAAGTTTGTCAATTTATGAAGAAAAAGTATGACCATTACATCATCATGTTCTACTAAATGAATCTCACACGTATTCAAAAACAAATCCATATGTATTTTTGGATCCATCACTCCATCTCTTGAAAATAGTGGCAACACTCCTTGTGGAAGATTTGGCAATTGATATTGTTATCCTTGAAGATTAAACGAGCTATTTCTAACCCTTCTTCTTGGGATTCTTTGTCTTTTGTTTCTCGCTTCATGATTCTTGGGATTCTCTTGTCTGTCATCCTTTATCATAATTCTTCTTTTCTCAGTGGTGGAACTTTTACCAACTTTTGTAAATTGAAGTTGTTTGATTTTGCTTCTTGTTATTGGGCCTTTGTATGATTCCAACTTTCAATTTCTATCTTGTCTTCTTTGTCTTCTTGTGATTTTTATTTCTTCTTCACGGACAAGTGTTTCCCACGATCGTTCAAGCTCTTCACGAGTTTTCGTTGTTGTTAATGTCAAATCGTATAATTGATGAAGAATGCTCGTTTGATTTCCAAGACCAACTTGTAACTGGGGTTGATTTGACTGAGGTTGGGTCACTAGAATTTTGATCTGCGAAACCAACCTTTTTTTCTCTCGAATATGGTCGCCAAAATGTTGATGCTTAAATCTGTTAAGGTCCAAGCAACAACCTCATGAGGATATAAATACACCCCTGCGTTTTTATAGAGGTGGAACTCCTCTGTATTTTCTTTAAAGATAAATCTTGAAGATCTTGGAAATATAATATGAAAATGGGAGGATACTAAATAGTAAACCCCAAATCTTCGTCACTCAATAAAAATGTAAAAATATTTCTAATTGAAAATAATATACATACACCAAAGAATTCCTAAGAAGAGGACCAAGAATCTTCACTCATAAACATATAATATTTGTAGAAAATATTATACAAGAATAAATAAAAATTACATGAAAAACAAAATAACTCTCGCATCCATCACAATTTTCATAATTTTTTTATCACATTCAAGGAAAGAAAGATAAAGGCCCACATGTGAGAGAACTCTAAAATAGAATTTTCATTCAAAATAGGATAGAATATGATAGGAAAACTTTAAATATCTTATGCTCAAAACTCAGAGTTCAAAGATATCATTAAAGTTTATCCCAAAATAAGTTCTTAGGGATTTTTTCAAAAAATAAATATAGTCTTTAATATCCTTAAAAATAAAATGTATTCGTCCAAAATTGGGCTGAGATTGGGCTCCCGTGCACCATAAAAGAAAGAACGAAACATGATTGGACCTGAAAGGAAAATAAAGAGAAGTGATAAAAAATCGGTTATGTTTTTTTATGGACATATAAGCACAAATGCATGATTTCTGAATGAGAAGAGAAAATAATTGAGAAGGATGTGATCAATTTACTCACTATGATAGAATCTCTCTCTCTCCCTATTTGCTTGCCAATTTTCCTTTTATATGTTTTTGGCTGCAGTTTCATGATCGATACTAGTTATCTCTACTTGATCTTCTTCAGTGATCTTTATTAAACACTGCTTTAATCAATTATCGATGGATTCTCTCATTTATGGGAGGGTTATTTCTTGTCTAACTTTGATATCAAATAATGTGCCTTCTAATTCTCTTAAATCAATTGAAATTTGGTGAAATGTGTCCTCAATATCTTTATTTTTATTAACATAACTTACAAGCCAACTTTCGACTTCATGTTTCGTGTACTCGGTCATTCTATTGAAATTTTCCGTTGATACACATTTAATATCTCTAAATGTTCCTCAAATTGCTCTCTCGTCATAAGCATAGAATTTGAAATTAGTTTTGGATCTTGAACTTCCTCGGTAGTTCCAGACAAATCTAACTCAATCAAATTAAAATTCAATTCCCCTTTTTTGACACTTAAAGTGTCAACATCAACGAATATTTCTTTTGAAACTTTTATTTTGTTGAGCCAACAAGCTTTCAATTGCTTTATGCGAGTAGGGGATGGTAAATATTCCTTTTTTCTTTTCAGTTCACTCATTCCATAAACCTTCAAAACAAATGTAATGACAACATCGTTATAAAAGCCCTCGTCATTTTTGAAGTCAACCTAGACGTACTCTCTTAGACTAGTAATCTTGGAACCCAAAGAAATGAAGTTTCTTTCCAAATTCCATGCCTTTAAAATGAGAGACATTCTCTTCTTTATGTTTTCCCCAACGTAACGTCTAATCGCAACAAGCAAACTCGATGTTCCCTTTAACTTCGAGCTTGATTCTGGTGCTTTGTTGGAGCTTTTCCCAGGTTGAATAGTAGCAATAGGACTTGCAAATATTGGGGGTGGCATTAAAGCATACTCCAGTTCTTTAACCCTTTCTTTGCAAATAACATTTTCAGTTTCCATTTCATCCACTGACATTTCAAGAGCACCACCTATAGCTCTATTAATCCTTGCAATTCTTGATGGTAAAACTCTGCTCAAATTAAATATTGAATGTGTTTTTCCTTAGACCCTTTTTCCTTTTGAATTAATTTTTTCAAATATTAATTTATTAGATTCTTTATCAAATAAATAATTACAAAGAGTTAAGGATTGTTCTTTATAGAAGACTGGTTCTTGTGTCACCAACTCCACTGCAACTTCTTTACTCTCTCTAATCCTTTGCTCTTCGTCTGGAAACTCTATATCTTCAATATTCACATCCGACTCCATGTTTTCAAGGGCATCGTCATCATCATGTATGAGCTCATCTACTTCCTGTTGATTTTCCTTTCTTTTAATTTTACTATTTATGTAAACTTATCAGGTCCTTCAAGATTACCTTTGGGAGGTTCATGGTCATCTCCATTGCCATAATTTTCAATTATAGATTTCTTTTGTTCTTGAGTTACAATTTAAGGGTTTTGTTTGGGTGTACCGCTTCTTTGAGAAGTATTTTGAGACCTTGTGCTTCTTTCATTTACAACCCTTATGTGTTGTCGATGTGATTCATTAGCACTGCCAATAATTTCAAGATCTCCAACTGGAATTGCTTCAGGGTTGTTGCCATCATCTTCTTCTTCTCCAAATAAACAAGTATTTTCATACGATACACTGAAACCAACAGAGATAATATGATTCGTGAAATATTGATTGGGGTCAAACCCTTTTATGTCAATGGCCATCTTTAAATTGTATTGATCAAATTGCATTGCATACTCATCAATTTTTGAAGCATTTTTTAGTGTAATTTCACCAATTATCCAAGGCAGGGAAATGAACTGTTTTTTCTTTCTTTCATAAAAGAAGTGTTTCCAAAACCTGTACTTTCTGCAAACTTCTATTATAAATATTTTGTTTGGAACATAAAATGGAAGATAAATTGGGGCTTCTCGAGAATAGTAAACTCTAATGACACTGTAATTTTCCATTGTCTAAAAAATTTCCTTTTTATCTAAAAAGGTTGCCACATCTAATGACAGTTTTGAAGTCCCATTTCCAAACATGAGTTTCTTGAAAGAAGAAACAAATGAATCATAAACTTCATAAAAATGGTACATTGCCTTATGCTTCCACAAAGCATGGTACCATGTATGAACATGGTCTATATTATAGGTAACTTGTTTTGCTAAGTGAAGTTCTTTGAATACATGACGATATGTGATGACAAAGATGAAATATGCATACATATAGAACTTCTTGTACTTCCTCAAATTTGATAATTGGAATGATATTTCAGAACAGACAATTTTTAACTAGTAGAAAATTGCTTTTTCTTGGATAGAAAATTAGAAAATATAAAGAGCTAGACGTGGAAAAATATAAGTTGATTCTTGTCCAAGAACCCTAGCTAGAATCCATGCCATTTCTTGATATGGTTTTCTTAATTAACTGACCTGTATAATTGATAATTCCTCTGGCATTGTCGTTGGGTCTTTCAGATATTGCAGCAATAGGTCTTGACCACCATTTCTATTCTTCAGAAACTCTTTAGCTTCATCGACCTTGAATGTCATTGTCAACTCTAGTAACTTTAGCATATTCTTGAAAGTTGATGGCACCGGAGAAATTGGGGATTGTCCATGCATTTGAATGATTCTCTGATTCTTTTCGTATTTGTCTATACACCATGAAACAAGCTCTATTGCATCGAAAACTTCCGAAACGCACCATGCCTTAGCAATTCTCGATATCTAAATTTCATTAGTGTTTCTTTCTTGAGGTGACAATGTAGAATAATATTTGTAAGCTCTGGACCAATGATATTTTGGATCTTCTCGTGCGAATGTATTTAGAGTATCTCTACAAAGTCTTTCTTTCCTTTTGGCCATCGTGCTTAAAGAGTTGGCGAATTATGTAGAGTCTTTTTGAACTTTAATACCAAAGCAATTCTTTTTACATAATAAACCTTTCAACTCTTTATTGAAAAGAATGATTAAGGTGAATTTAATTTGAATTTATTGAGGATGGTCTCAAGAAAGTCGCCATTAATAACGTCACTTTGATATTTAGCCACTTGTTACTTTTGTAAGATTTTTCATTTAATATTTCTTGGGGACTATGACAAAGGAAATGGGATTTACCACAAAGCGATGAAGAATGGATACTAAAGAAAAGAATGTGGATTAAATCCAATCCCGCGGCCCCATGGTAAACTCTCAAAATATGACTAAGTGTCGAAAATAAGACGGACAAATAGAAAGAAAAGAAGATTATTCAAGATTTGAGATGTGATCTCCACTTCCATGGTAAAAGGATAAAATGGCTAAGTTTTGAAGTATCAAGAGAGAAGTGGAGTCTATTATAATATGAAAGATTGTGCTCGTTTTACCATTGACAATACCCTTGTCACCCAACCATAGGGCGAAGCCACCCTYCGAGCACCTTAACCTTGACAGAGAATCACTTCGGAAGCAAACCCTAGGCTAGATAGCCAAACAAAGGGTAGCACACCTTTCCCCAAGGATAGCGCATCACAAAGAGCTGATCAGATAGTCCAAACCCTAGCCAAGAGATAGTCCAAGCCAAAACCAAAAACTGGTTGCTGCAGCAGCTGCACCTGCAGCAGTTGCACCTGCAACTCTCCTCCACACGTGCGCACCAAACTGGGAACTGCAGTGCACACCAGTTGCTGCTCTGCAATTCTGAGATGTGTCAAATGAGAACTGGCGCCCTGTATTTATAGTGGTTCTGACAGACTTACTAGGGCCGACTTCTCCTTCTGGGTACCTGTCTGTTCAGTATATTATTATTATTTCTGGCCGACTTCTTCTCTTGGAGGCTAATAACCTAATATAAATTATCTTCTT
>JZKD02S1636024.1:0-16507 GCA_000966675.3 Picea glauca | reverse complement strand
AAGCATCCATAGTTACTCAAGCGTTGCAGACAACACTTGTCTCAAGGGGAGGGGCATGTTAAGCCCTAATATCGGCTCATTACCCCTTAATTGGGGCATATTATATTAGTAATGTTATTTTATTTATGTCGGCTTTAGGCGATTAGTTGTAATTATACCTCCCAGTCTCCTATATATACCAAGGAGACATTTTCATTTTGAATAATCTTGTACTTGAACATTTAAGTGGGGCAAAAGGAGGTTGCCTCCTCGAAGAGGCTTATTATATGAAATTATCTCTTTTTCAAGGCGTTGAGTACTTTTTCTGAGGTTTTTCTAGGCTATATTGATATTTGGTTCTTAACATGCGCTATCTTTGGGGAAATGTGCACTACCCTTTGTTTGGCTATCTAGCCTAGGGTTTGCTTCTAGAATGATTCTCTGTCAAGGTTAAGGTACTCGGAGGGTGGCTTCGGCCTATGGTTGGGTGACAAGGGTATTGTCAATGGTGAAACGAGCACATCCATTATATTCTAACATGACATTGCCAAACCATATGAATATGACACTTTGAAATGAAAATGTTGGATACATTAACTTGCAGACGCTAATGATGGTTTTCCTAGTGTGATAGGAAACCACATGTGTATATTGACATGAGATTGCAATACTTTGATTTTGATTATGGAACTATTTGATGCATTGACTATAGTTTGTGTAGGCAGATAGAACATGCTTTTCGATTAGTCCACATATAGATAATTGGGGTTATATGGAAGTGTACATGGTACCATTAGGAGATGAGGAAAAACATTCTTGTTTCCACCTACTAGTATTCATTTCCATGATATAGGTTTAAAATATGGTGATGCTTTTACTTAGAGATTGCACGATGTCGTGAGGGTAGGTCACAGATACGGTCACTCATTATTAGTTGAGAGGTGTGCAATAAGGTGGTATATTTATTCCTCAGTGACCATTTGTTTTTCGACAAAGGTGACAAAGGTTGAGTTAGTAGATTCTAAATAGTGACACCATTCCCCCCACTAAGAAATTTGGATGCTTGAAGGGCATGTATAAACATGTCACCCCTGACACTTAATGAAATGTAACTCTTGAAGAGAATGAAGTGTGGAACCCTTGGTATTGGTTATAAATTGAAAGTATACATTGAAAGAATGTTGATTAAAACTTATGAAAGAGGATTGCTTTAGCATTTACATTTTATTTAATATGAAAAGAATGATCATATAGATTATGAATTGTAACATAAATGAAAAATTAATTAAATGAATATTAGTACGATTGAAAATAGAAATTATCGAGTATCTCGTAACAAAGATAAATGAATTAGTTACTTAAAAATCATTGAGAAAATACATACATTCTAGGAATGTGCATGAAATTAAAAAAAAATACTAGTGCACCCACAAATCAAGGAGAAGAAAGATGAACAATAATTGAAATTCAAATAGGAGTGTGCAAGAAAATTCGGTTGGGAGAAGTCCAAGAGAGTTAACAAATATCTAAACTAGTAACACCATGTGCACCCTCTAGAATAAGAAATGAGGAGAATATTAAGGAGACACCTAAGAGTGAAAATAGGAAATGTGAAAGTTGGTGAGGATAAATTATTATATATATATATATATATATATATATATATATATATATATATATATATAAAATTAATAATTTGTGTATTTGTACATGTAAGTGACACATGGGTGGGTGAATAATAGGTAATTAGTAATTTAGTAAATCATATTTTTTCATGAGTTGGATAAGTGACTTGAGCCATAAAACCTATAAAATGAAAGTTCTAGCTAAAAGGAAAACACGTTTTGCACCTTAATGCTGAACGGTTGTCATAATACTTAACTTTCTATTGGTGATTGTTGAAAAGTTTGGTATATTGAAGAGTGTTGTGAAGTGAGAATTTTCTTCTCAAACTTATCAAATTCACTTTTTTCTTATTTTCTATATTGGTACCTTCTATACAATTCCTTTGTAGCTAAAGAACCTTTAGAGAAGAATAGTACCCAATGAAATTGGTAGGGTGGTCAACCAATAGACAATCTACAATCGACAAGTAGATGAAAAGATAATACATACCATGGTAAGTTGATGAAAGGAGAACGAAGTTCAAATTGAAGGTTTCTGCAATGAGGAGGTATGAAAATATGTTTGATTTATTCTCATTTACATTTCAATTCTAAAAGGTATTCTTTTTATTTTCAATGATAATATAATTTTGAATATGCACGACCTTCAGAAATTTTTTATATGACCCTAGTTAATATCATATAATTTAATTGCAATTATGTTTTCATCGATGTTTACCCTAT
This sequence comes from Picea glauca, assembly GCA_000966675.3. Lineage (NCBI taxonomy): Eukaryota > Viridiplantae > Streptophyta > Pinopsida > Pinales > Pinaceae > Picea > Picea glauca. The sequence continues at coordinate 14,180 of JZKD02S1636024.1, read as the reverse complement.
ACACCATTGTTTCTCCATTCATTTGGATTGTGAATTTGAGAATAAGCCATTGCAATTTCAAATATGTAGTTGCACTATACCAACTGAATCCCCTGAACTCTGTGTGCATTTGTTTTCTTATTTTATTGGTTTATGAATTGATAAAATTATATCTATTGAATCCTTGTATCCTTGTGCGCAATGGTTATACTTTCTGTTGGTTTGCGAATGGAGGAAATCTACCGAACGAATCTTCTAGATTCATGTGCACAAAGGAAAATTGGTTTCCATTTTCATTTTAGGTTATCAGTAAAACATATTGTTATTTTTAAATTATGGTTGCAAACAACTAATCAGAACACTTTGGATTAGTTTATAGAACCATTGGTATATGGAAGCGTGAAGGGAGACTTATACTTAACTAACTCGTATTCATTCTATCTTCACATATTCAAATGAAATAATTTGGATCGTTAGCATAATATCGCCTTTACAGTTTATGAAGTATGATTACAATTTGAATCATACAAAGGAAATATCAACCTAAGTTGATGAGGTGTATGAAGAAGAAGTTAAATGAATAATAATGCTCTTATGGATTTTGAATATATATGGCAGTAATGTTGAATAATTGGAATGTATTTGTATCATATATGTAAATATAATTCTATGGAGTTTTAGATTAAATAATATGTTATTATTAAACATGTGGATTAGATTATGTATTCTATAAATATATGATATAATCTAGTTTAGACATAAAACATTTATTGAGAATAAGTGAGGTTAGTAATTTATTCTAATGTGAGAGTGGTTGTATAATATCGAAAGTGGTTATGTAAGTGGATATAATGATTAGGTTGTACTTTCAATCCTATGAAGTATGAAATCCAAAGTTACACCGACAAATTTAATTAGTCTAATTCCTATAAAGGGAACAATATGTTAACTATGTTGTTTAAAAAAAATGTTTTATGTAACTTTGACATAACTTGCATAACCTACACAACTTTACACTTGAAACTTTATGCTAATTGTGTAACTTGCACAATTATGTAATTTGAGAAGTTAACATCTATAGGGGTGTTACATGTGGTATTAGAGAAAAGTTCAAAACTATAGGGCTTTGGAACCATTTACTATTTTTCACATTAAAAAAATTATTTTTTATAGAAAAAACCAAATTAATTTAATCAAATATGAATTGTTTTCTCCTACTAGGTAAACATGGAAAAAAGAGGAAGGAGAGGTAAGATAGACAGAGATTGAGGCACACACCTACCTCTACTATAGCTTACACCTTTGCACTCTCCGCCAAGGGAAGATAAACATGTTCAAGAACCAAGACATGTACCTGCTGGATATGTGATAACCATGATGCATTCATTGCAAAGGATGTTAGATGCACTATTGAACAAATTGGAAATGGAAGAGGGAGGAGCTTCAATGCATGTTTAAGTATCACGAAATATTGCAAGTAACCATGTACATAGAGAGATGGAAAAAGTTAAATTTTCAGAGTTTTGGGGTTCTATCGATGGACATATGGATAATGTTGGTTGGAAAACATGGAAATGTGTTTTACTTTGAGGGATTACATCTCTACTCTCAAGGTGCATACGAGTATATTCTATCTAAAGATAAGTGCTTCACTTTTATGGAAGACCCTATTGTCACAATTACAGATGGATGTGTATGAAATTTTATGGGAACTATTCGAGAAGTATTTTAGAGAATACTACCTCTTAGAAGAATTTAATGAAAGGATGTTGAATGAGTTTAAATCATTAATGTATAATAGTAGTTTAGTACCTATATATGAGGCTAGGTTTATGTAATTGTTGAGTTATGTGCCACATTTGAACACAAAAAAGTTGTGGGTTAACAAATTTGTATATGTGTTGAACAATAACATCAAATCTATGGCTAGGATATTGATGCTCCATACTTTGCATTAGGAAGTTAAGAGGGCTATAATAGTTGAGGAGGAACTAGAGGGTGGTGGTCAATTTAGACCAATGAGGCCTTTAGGTTCAGGGGGACAAATACACGTATCAATAATAGCTAGTACATTGAGACCTGTAGCAGGACGTAGGGATGTGCCAAGGGGAATAATGATGAGTAATTAGAGGTGATCCACCGGGAATCAAAGGCCACCATATCACAACAAATGAGTACACATATTTTTTCTCAGTCGGTCAGACCCATCCTCCTAAGGGGAGGTGTTGGACATGTGGAGGATCACATTTTTAGAGGGAGTGTTTGCATGCGTAGAGTAGAGTTAGTTGGGAGTAGAGTCGAACAACACTTGGTGTCTCAGATAAATTATACATAATTCATGCAACGATGAATAATTGCCAATCTAAGCATTGGTAGAGGAGTGTCTTTAAGATTCATTTTAGCATTACAATTGAAGAAAAGTAAGAGAAAATAATATAAATTATATGTTGTAATGATTATGAACAAGAAGGAAAACACAATAAGTATATAATAATATCCGATGTTCTTGGAGTTTTTAGATGTGTTTCCAGAGGAATTACTTAGACTATTGCATAAGAGTGAACTTAAACTAAGAACAAAACCAATTGTAAAGGCTCCTTATTGCATGATGACTCCAGAGTTATGATAATTGCAGATGTAGCTCCAAGAACTTCTGGATTTGGGATTTATATATTTGAGTATATCATTGTGGGGAGAACCTGTAATATTCATAAAGAAGAAATATGGATCATGGAGACTTTGTATCAACTATTAACATTTAAACAAAACAATGACAAGGAATTAGTATCCGTTTCCTAGTATCACTGATTTATTTGATCAAATGAAAGGAGCAAAAGTGTTTTCTAAAATAGATCTAAGATCAAGATATTATTAAATGAGAATAAAGGAATAATATATTCATAAGACAACATTTAAGATGTGTTTTTGACATTATGAATTTGCATTTCCCCTTCGATTGATGAATGCACCAAGAGTATTTATGAATTTAATGAATGGAGTGTTTCGACAGTGCCTTGATAAGTTTTTGCAAGTGTTTTTGGACGATATTTTGACATGTTCTCAAACACCAAAGGAACATGAATAGAATATAAGACAAGTATTACAATGTCTTAGAGAGCATAATTTATATGAAAAACTCTCTAAATACTCAATTTAAAAATCAAATATTCATTACATGGTGCATATAATTTCAGGGGAAGGAATTATGCTAGACCCAACGAAAATAGAAGAAATTATGGAATGAGACACCTATTGACGTACATGAAGTACACAATTTTATGGGTTTGGAAATATATTATAGAAGTTTTGTGGAAGCAAAATGGGGAGGGAGATGGAGTTTGCGGTTTTTTTTGGCACTAAGGCGCGAGATTGCGGATAATTTTCCCCGGTCACTCTGACTGATGATGATCGGTCTTTCTTTTTACCCCTTGTTTTTTTACTAAGAACGGTGCCATTTCTCAGTTCGCTCCTGCTAAACCGTAACAGTCTCGATAGTGCCCCCTGTCGTTTTTCTCCCGGGATTTTTGTGGACGTGGATCATCGAAGTTAGCCATGGACAAAGAGAATGATCTCACGACCCCACTTTCCACCATCTGCAGTTCTGACCCAATACTGGGGCTCTCGATAGTTGGTTTTTCCCCGCTTGGCCAACTCACGTCTCCTGAGCCCCCGTCTCCTCTCATAGGAAAACTTCTATCTCCCTCTCCTTTCCCACATGGAGCAGACTCTTTCATCGACTGTTTTCGCACCTTTTCTGATTATCTGGCATCGAATCCTCTCTCCTTTGGTAGCATCCTCTTTGTTCTTGGCTCGCCCATTGACCTAGCCTTAGACTGACTTACACAGGAGGAAGAATTTTTCCAACGTACCTCTCCACCTTTGCGCTTTGAACCCGATAGAAGTGGTTCATTGTTTGTAGGAGCACAGTCTTGTGAAAACACAGGTTTGGACCTCAGTTGCAAGGGGACAGGTCTCTTACACTCTCAGAGGTTTCACCCCTCATCTAAGGGTTTTATCTCGACCCATTTGGATGTTGAAGAACAACGGGGTTTCCCACTAGACAGAAGGGCTCCTTCCAAAAAACTTACCCCATAGGATTCATGGGATGACATCGGTTTCCACAGAGGACGCCAAAAAAGGAAAATGAAAGGTCCATCCTCTAAAGGGAAAGTGGGCAATCTGCTACTTGGGCAAGAAGTCGGATTGAACAACGTGGTGTAGATGGCGAACCAGACTCTGGTGGGGAGAGCCAGTGGTAGATTCTTTGCCCTCAAAACCATAGTTTCTTGGGTAGAGTTGGTTTGGAAAGAAGACCTGGGATATGCTCCGGAAGTTATTGAATTAAGTAGAAATTGGTTTTCCTTCCAATTTAACAAGCCAGAGGATGCAAAATGGGTGTTGGGGAAAAATTGGAGTATAAATTCTTCCCCTATTTTGCTAAAACCTTGGAGTCCCCTTTTTGATGATTCCAGGGAGAAAATGGATAAAATCCCTATTTGGGTTCAATTGTCGGCCCTTCCTCTACAGTGCTAGTCTCTAGATTATTCCAAAGCTATTGGAAATTTCCTGGGGGATTTCTTGGAAGCAGACCTCTCCTTCGAAAAGACAAAACAAAGGAAAATTGCAAGGATTTTGGTCAATATTAATGTTAGAGAAGGTCTGGGAGAGGAGATTGATCTAACTTGGGAGGGTTATACACATACTTAACTACTGGACTATGAGAATATACCCTTCAGATGCTGGTGTTGTCATAAGTATGGGCACCTTGTGGATTCTTGCCACCTTCCCTTAAGAACAAGAGGTGGTACTTATTACAGGGAAAAATTAAATTCTTCCTCCCCAGTTTACAGCAGGAGGCATGAGGTAATCACAGGAAAGGATACTCCACCCTCTTCGAAACCGAGACTCTCCACAAAGGTTATAGATGAAAAGGAACAACCGGATCACTCACCACCCCACGAAAGGACTGCGGAAGGGGAATTGGAGAATACAAGCACATCCTCACCAATCTCTGACATTTCAAAAACTTTGTCTTCGGGTATTTCTCCTTGTTAATAATCTATCTTTAGAGGGTACTGATTGGACGAAGGCTTTGAAAAAATTATCTCTTAACACTGTCTCCATAAACTGTCCCGAGTCCAGACTAGATAGATCCAAAGATCCTCCTATTTTGGAATCCCCACCCCCCCCCTAAACGTCTTTTCCTTCTTGAAGAAAATTCTTCATCCTCCTCCCAGTCGCTGGAGTCTTCTTCATATTTCTTAAGATATCAGACAAAAGGCGTAGGTGGACTGGGAAAGGATGGAGTTTCCTCTCTGGATAGGGGAGGCCGAGGGAGAAAATATCTTCTTTCTAAAGAACAATCAAAGGCCAGATTAGATCTTTTGTCTGGAACACAACAATCTATTGAATGAGCACTTAGAGCAGCGAATCCCCAGAACAAGGTTCCGATATGAAGATTGTCTTTCAACTGCAGGGGTTTGGCAGGAGCCCACAAAAAATCTGCCCTAAAAAGGGTGGTCTACATAGAACACCCAGACATTCTGCTTCTTCAAGAGACTTTGGGAGTTGGGGAGGAGGTAAAAACAAGTCTGGAGCACTTGCTACCAGGGTGGGTTTTCACTTCGGTAGATGCTTCGGGCAGATCCGGTGGACTGGCCACATGATGGAACTCTCTAAAAGTACAAGTTATCAACTCTTGGGGTTTGGACTCGGGAATTGGGATTGCATTTTTTTTCTCAGAATTAAAGGAGGTAGTCCATATACTTAACATTTATGGACCTTATCTGAACATGAAACCTTTCTGGGACACTCTCCTCAAAAAATCGTTCTTTAAAGATCTGCTTATTTTAGGAGGGGATTTGAATCTCTCCTTGGGTCCTTCTGAGGTTTGAGGGGACAGTGCGAGGCCCGATCCGTTGGCTGATTACTTCGACAATAAATTTGTAGATTCCAATTTAAGAGATCTAGATCCTTTAATTCTCAAATCGACATGGAAAAACAACAAGATCAGAACCGATGGAGTGACAAAAAGTCTTGATCGTTTTCTAATTAATGATTCTCTTATGAACAACCCTTTTACTATCAAGTAGTGGATAGGATTTGGAGGATTGCCAGATCATCATCCCATCTTCCTGGAGCTTAGACAGGGTTCTAAGAAACCAGCCAACCATTTTAAATTCAACAATACTTGGCTTGAAGATGACTCTTTTTTGAAGATGATAAAGGAGCACTGGATACCCTTCTGACAAGATTTAACACAATCAACATCTTTTCAGTTTACTGAACATTTGAAAAGAATAAAAGAAAAAGTAAAACCTTGGGCAATCCAAAAAAGAAAACTTGAGGACAAGGAGCTAAAAGAAATTGAATTTGAACTAAAAGGTTCTCAGAAGATGAAGGGGTCCTTCTGAGCTCAACATAGTCAAAATTCAAAATACTACAATTGGAGAAAAAGAGGATAAAACTGCTCAAGGAAAAAGAAGAAATGTGGAGATTAAAAAGCAGAGCTATATGGTTGGAAAGTGGAGATGAACACACAAAGTTCTTCCAAGCCTACGCCAAAGGAATAAAAAACGTCAATACTATTTGGCATTTAAAAGATCAAGACAAAAACTTGGAAACTTCTTTTGAAGGAATGTCAACACAAGGAAAAAACTACTTCCAGAATCTCTTTAAAGTAGATAGCCAAGCTACAACAGAGGAAGTTGTCAAAGTGGCACAATATTTTCCCATATTTGTGGAAGCATAAGAAAATCGTTACTTGATGGAAGAAGTTACAAAAAAAGAGTTTTTAGAAGTATTTCACAGTTTCCAAAAAGATAAAAGTCTAGGCCCAGACGGTTGGACCGAATTCTTCCTGGGATGCTATGAGAGTATAAGAACATATCTGCTGAAAATGGTGGACGATACAAGGATTTCAGGTCGTATCCCTTAGAGACTCAACTCCACCTTTATTGCTCTCATCCCAAAAACGGATAATCCAAAGACACTGGATGAATTCAGACCCATCTCACTTTGCAACTGTGCTTATAAAATCGTATCCAAAATTATAGCTCGAAGGTTAAAAAAAATCCTTTCCAAGAATATATCGAAACAATAGTTTGGTTTTCTGGAAGGGAGACAAATACATGAAGCCATAGGAATAGCACAAGAATGATTACATAATATGAAGACCAGGAAATTAAACGGGACAATGCTTAAAATAGATCTCTCAAAAGCCTATGATCGAGTTAGTTGGATGTATATTCTGTTATTATTGACTCACCTAGGCTTTGAATTTCCTTTCATTACTTGGATCATGAGCTGTCTTACTTCAACATCCTTTGGATTCTTAATAAATGGCTCGACATCACCTTTCTTTACTCCTAAAAGAGGGCTCATACAAGGCTGCCCCTTGTCACCACTCTTCCTTTTGGTTGCAGAAGGACTCAACAGAGCACTTACATAGGCTAAGACTACATGTGATCTTTCGGGAATCAAAATCACACAGGCTTTGTCTCTTACACATCTTCTTTTTGTGGATGATGTCTTACTATTCAGTGGAGGGTCTAGAAGGGAGGCTGAGACTCTAAGGGACATCCTCTCACTTTTATCAAAAGCAACAGGGATGCATTTAAATGATTGAAAATCATCGCTCACTCTTTTCCTTCTATCAGAACAAGAAGAGCTAGCCCACTATACTTTCTTTCCTTTCGAAAGAAGGACTTTAGATGATGGACTAAAGTACTTGGGTTTTAATCTAAAACCCAACGATTATAGGAAAGAAGATTGGAAGTGGCTCTTGAAAAAACTGGATAAAAGACTAAATACTTGGAGTAACCGGTGGTTGTCACGAGCAGGGAGATTGGTCTTTGTAAAATTAGTCTTGGAATCTATCCCTATATATTGGATGTCCCTCTCTTGGATCCCTAAAGAAATTCTGGATGCAACAAGGAAAATTTCCTCAAAGTTTCTTTGGAGTGGGAAAAAGGAGTCACATGTAATCCCTTGGGTCCGCTGGGAGAAAATAACCACTCCAAAGGCATTGAGTGGGTGGGGATTGAAAAACATTTTCCTTTTCTCTAAAGCACTGACAACAAAGGGGGGGCGACATCTTATAAATACTTCTAGTCTTTGGACTAAGGTTATTGTTCATAAGTACATTGCACCAGTATCTCTTGAGGCTTGGATAATAAGTCAACCAAAAACAACTAAGGGAGCATCGGTGATCTGGAAATCCATATTCAACGCCTTTCCCCTCATTAAAAATGGTCTAGCTTGGAAAATTGGAAATGGTAATCGATTCAGAATAGGGTCAGATCCCTAGCCAAGAAGTGATGGGAATCACTTACTTACTGAGCAGTTAATTCAATCTTTACACTCCAGGGATATCCTTTTCCTAAGCTCCTTGGCGGACCCCAGCCGTTCTACTCTCTGGTCCCAAGGATGGAAGGATCCCTTCAAATTGGGGCTTAGAGAAGAAGAAAAACGAGAATTGGAAAAATTTATCCACTGCCTAAAGTTAGCACAGATTAGACTTTCGGACACTAAGGATGAATTAATTTGGGACCCTGTCCCCTTTGGGTCCTACTCTCCCAAACTGGGTTATTTAAAATGTTATTCGGAACTGAGTACATAGGAGTCAGTATGGTGGTGGAGTAAATTATGGAAGATAAAAAGCCTAGCTAAAACCCAACTGTTCATGTGGAATGTCCTTCAAAATAAGGTCCCGACTTGGGAAAATCTACAGAAACATAATTTTGTTGGGCCTGGTTGGTGTACACTTTGAAAATTTGAAGGAGAGTCTTCAATCCACCTTTTTTTAAAATGCAGATACATCAACAAAGTTTGGATGGAAGTTTCTAGGTTGCTAAATCTACAGTGCATGTGGGAAGGAAGGGACTTGGAGCACTCCTGGCATACTTGGTGGAATAACAAGAAATACAAACACTTAAAATATCTTCCTCTCTTGGTTATTTGGGGCGTTTGGCTTGCCCATAAATCCGTCATTTTCAAAGGATTAACACTTTCCCATGAGATCTCGGTAGCGAATAGTATTTCTCTCTTGCCCTCTTTCTCCTCACATAAAACTAGTCCTCCCACAAGACGAACACAAGAGTTAGTGATCGATAAGACTTCCCCCTGGGGATTTTTTGATGGAGCCTCACAACAAGATATTTGTGGAGGGGGAGGACTCCTCTACCTCCCCCCCACACACTATTTTATCTTGACTTCTGGCCTTGGATCAGTAACAAACAATTATGCAGAACTTATGAGTCTCAAACTGCTCATTGTCTTTGCCATAGAAAAAGGCTGTCGGATAGTAAAAGTTTATGGGGATTCTTTAAATGTTATAAACTGGATAAAAGGCACTCAAAGATGTTTAAACACAATACTTTCTATATTGGTGGAAGATATACAACGCTTGCAGACAAATTTTGACATTTTTGATTGCCAACATGTCTACAGGGAAAACAATAAAGAAGCAAACCAGAGGTCGAAAGAGGGGATTAACATGGTTATGGGCTAGCGAAAAATAATTGAGTACCATAATGAACAAACAAATGAATATTGGCACAGTCCGTTTTTGGAGCAAACAATCAGTTTTTGAACAACACTTTGAAGAACAAGAGTTTCTTGTTTTTGTCAATCGATCAGCTACAATCTATGTATATATTTTTTTCACACTATATACAGAACAAAGTATATAAAGACCACATAAGCATCTACAACAAAACTAGATCCAGATACTATACAGGACAAAGAAGCATACAGAAGCATTCATGAAATGCAACAGATAGCGCACAACTATAAGACTACAACGTAACATAATACACCATTTTTAAAAGTGTATATGCATAATGTAATTTTGTTTCTAAAAGTAATAAAATTACGCTTTTTTTCCAAGGAAAAAAAGAAGAAGTTTTGTGGAAGTATTTTCAAAGATTACAAACCCTATTAATAAATTATAGAAGAAGAAAAATAAATTTATATGGACAAAACGATGCGAAGAAGCATTTCAAAAACTTAAGGAATTATTGGAAACTCCTATTTTGAAGGTACCAAATATTGATAAAGATTTTTGGGTACATATAAATGCGTCGAAGGAAGGATTAGGTAGAGTATTAATGCAATAAGGTAGAGTTATTATCTATGCATCGAGAAAGCTTCAACTACACGAACAAAAATTATGTGACAAATGCTTTGGAGCTTGCGATGATAGTTCATGCATTAAGAATTTGGAGATAATATCTAGTTGGGAGAAAACTTGAGTCGAAGAAAAATCATCATGCATTTCAACACATCTACATAGAGTAATTTAAATTCTAGACAAAGGAGGTGGTAAGGATGACTAACCAAGTATGATTTCGATATATCATACATTAAAGGAACACTAATTAGAGTGGTGGATGCTTTAAGTTGTAAGCCACATATTTTCTTAATTTTTCCGTTGAAGATGAAATTTCAAAAAAGGATATTGAAGTTACAATTAGAAGACGAATGGTTCAAAGAAGTTAAATCAGAATTAGAGAATGAAGTAATGAAAATTTTGAAATATGAAGGATTCACATTGGATGATGATGGTTTACTACAATTTTACAGAAGAATTTATGTATCACCAAACACTGAAATTCACAATTTAATATTAAGATAAGGTCACATAGTAGTTTATATGGCTCATCCAAGAATCAAGGATATGAGTGCGGACATAAGACCATTATTATTTTAGAATGGAATGAAAAAATACATAGTTATTTTTGTAACTATATGCCTTGAGTGTCAAGAAGTGAAGGTTGAACATTGGCACCTAGCAAGATTGTTGCAGCCACATGGAATACTAGAATCGAAATGGGAAGTAATATCAGTGGATTTTAGTTGGATTACCTATGACATCGAGGAGACACAATTCTATATTTGTGGTAGTAGGTACTTTAACCAAAAGTGCACATTTTATTGCAATAAAGATTACTTATTAAACACTGGATATTGCAAGAGAGTTCATCAATGATATAGTAAGATTGCACAAAATTTCAAAGAAGATAATTTTGGATAGAGGGTCAATGTTTACGAGAAGATTTTGGATAAGTTTCCAGGAAGCATTGGGAACAAAACTTAATTTTAGTATGGCATACCATCCACAAATTGGTGGATAGATTGAAATAATAAATCAGATTTTAGAAGACATGTTTTGAATGTATGTAATGGATCAACAAAAACACTGGGAAGAGGTTTTACCTCTTGTTGAATTTGCATATAATGATAGTTATCAAAATTCAATCAAGATGACACCATTTAAATTTTTGTACAATAGATTATGTAGGACACCTCTCAGTTGGGATAAGCTAGAGAATAGAGTGTTGATTGGATCGAAAGTAATCCAAGAAATGGAAGAAAAAATTAAAATGATTAAGGGAAGATTGAAAGAAGCACAAGATGAACATAAGAGTTATGTGAATGCACCTATAATTGATAGAAGTTACAAAGTTGGAGATGAAGTATTCTTGTAGTGAGATTGCTAAAGAGTTCAATTAAGTTTGGTAAAGGAGCTAAGTTGTTGCCATGATATGTGGGGCCATTTGAAATTCTTGAAATAAATGGGCTCATTTCTTATTGTCTTTCATTTCCATAACCATTAGAACATATGCATGTTTTTCATGTATCTGTGTTATGTCATTATATTTTAGACTCTTCACATGTTATTGATTTAAGTTATTTGTAGATGTTGGACAAAGGGGCTCCAATGGATGAACCCATCTACATTTTTGACAAATGAAGTTGAGAACTTCAACGTAACTTGTTAGGTCAGGTAAAGGTCTAGTGGGATAACTATAATCTCATTTCTACTATTTCAGAGGACACAATTGAAATATGTGATAGTTTCAATATTTATTCCAAAACTTTGGGATAGAGTTTCTTGGAGAGGGGGTGTATATAATGCCTTATTTGTCTTTACTTGTTTGACATATTGAATCTTATTATTTGAGGACATTTGTTTATAATTGACCCAATTTATTGACTTGTACTTTGATAATGAAACTCAAACTTTTAATTATCCGGTTGACATAAAGTGATGATTTTAAATGGATTCATTCAAATATTTAATGATGATAACATGGATGGATTAAAATAGATTAATATGGCATAACTCACATTATCAACTCATATGAATATGACACTTTGAAATGAAAATGTTAGATACATTAACTTGCATATGTTACTTATGGTTTTCCTAATGTGACAAGAAATCATAAATGTATATTGATGTGGGATTGTGTTAACATTATATTAGACTTTGAATTGATTCATGGTATTATAATATGTTAAACGGTTAATGCTATGCTTTAATTTTGATTATATAACTATTTGATGTGGTGATTATAGTGTGCAGGAAAATGGAATATGATTGCTAATAAGTCCACATATGGGTAATGGGGTTGTATGGAATTTTACATGCTACGATTAGGAGAGGATGAAAAACATTCCTATTTCCACCTAGTAGCACTCATTTCTGTGACCCGAGTTAAAAAAATGGTGACACTTTTACTTAGAGGTTGCATGCTATTATGAGGGTAGGTTGTAGTTTTAGTCACTCACAAGATTTAGATGAGGGCTGCCCAATAAGATGATATCTAGTCTCTCAACAAGGGATACAAAGGTTGAGTTAATAGGTTCTCAACAATTGCACCATTTTCCCCACCAAAAAAAATGGATGCTTGAAGGGAAAGCGTAGACATGACACTCTTGGTACTTACTGAATGATCACTCTTAAAGGGCATGGAGAAGTATGACACCTTTGGTATCAATTATAAATTATCAAGTATACTTTGAAAGAAGATTGATTAAAACATATAAAAGATGATTGCTTTTGCATGTAAATTTTGTTTAACATAAGAAAAATGATCATATAGATTATGAATTGTAACATAAAGGAAAAATTAAATATATGGATAGTGGTATGATTAAACATATATATTATTGAGTATCTTATAACAAAGAGAAATGAAATAGTTAATTAAAAGTCACTGAGAAAATAAATAAAATCTAGGAATATGCATGAAATAAAAATAAAATAATTTTTATTAACTAAAAATAATTACTAGGGCACCCACAAATCAAGGAGAAGAAACAAGAATAAGAATTTAAATTTAAAAAGAAGTGTGGGAAAATAAAAGTGGGTTGAGAAAATTTAAAGAGAGTTAATAAGTAGTTAAATTAATAAATCCATGTGTACCCATTCAAATAGTAAATGAGGTTATTAAAGGGACATTTAAGAGTGAAAATAGAAAATGTGGGAGTTGGGGGGAGATAAATCACCGTATAATATTTTAAAATAAGTAATTACTTGTGCACTTGTGCATGTGAGTGACACATGGGTGGATGAATAATATGTAATTAGTAATTTAATAAATTATATTTTTGCATGAGTTGGACAAGTGTCTTGAGCCATAAAACCTATAAAATAAAATCTTAAGTTAAGAGGAAAACACTTTTTGCACCCTAATTTCAACGATTATCAAAATATTTAACTTTCTATTGGTGATTATTGAAGAGTTTGGTCCATTGAAGAGAGTTGTGAAGTAGAAATTTTCTTCTAAATATTAACAACTTCATTCTTCTCTTATTTATTAAATTGATACCTTCTATACAAACCCATTACAACGTTGAGGTCCTTCAGAAAGTACCCATATAATTTTGGTATGGTGGTAAAGCAATGTACAATCTCCAATTGGTAAGTAGATGAGAGGAGAAATAATTTGACACAAGGATGAGAACGAGCTTCAAATTCAAAATTCTTGATAAATGTTGAGGAGAAATACCACAATGATTGTTGACACAAGGATGTATCGTTTGGAATACATGGTATTTATACTCTATTGAGTGATGCATATCACTACTCGCTATTCCCATAATTACAGTCATACTCAATGTTGCAAGATAAATATAATGTTTTTAAATGACGCATATAGTGTTAAATTGTGGTTTATATATGGATCGCTTGATAAATTTACCTATGTATGAATGCGACTAGTAATGTAAAACAATGGCTCTTATATAAGTTGGTTGAACGAAATCCATCTTTGTATAATAACGATATTTAATTTATTATGTTGATTCTTGAATCATCACTACTTTGTATATGGTCAATTGAGATTAATCAACTTAAACTTTTGTTTAAAATGGCCAATTCGATCGAGATTACCTATGGTGCCAATCATATT
>JZKD02S1636013.1:116235-144931 GCA_000966675.3 Picea glauca | reverse complement strand
ACTCCAAAGTGGTCCCCTTATGGTGAAATCCCTCACGGGAAGACACTTTGCAGATTGAGTTATCCTAGAAGAATGGTTGGAGGATCCATGCTTGTATGTGGAATAATGAGATGAAGATCAATGAAGTTGTTGGTGAAACTATCCTAGATGGATAATGTTTTTCATTCCATTTCCGGTGGTATGTCGAATGTCACATAACTCCTCACGGTTTGAGAGTTATGGCCTTACGAAGTTGGAGGACCCCCATATGAAAGCTTGAAGCCCCCAAGGTCAAAGAAGTCAAAGTGACCTAAAAGAAGAAATCATTATCTAAATGATAAAGTAAAGTGACAAAGTCAAGGTATATTATTTAAATAAAGTGACAAAATCAAGAAATATTATTTAAATGATAAAGTGAGATGACAAAATCAAGAAGGAATATTTAATTGATAAAGTATTGGAAAAATTTCTATTTATGGAAAGTGGTTAACCCTAAAATAAGGAAAATAGGTTAAGTGACCTAGAAATGGGTTAATTGACCTAGAGGATGAAAGTATAAATAAGATAGAAATGGTCTCTTGTAAGATATCCTTTTTGTGGATCAATGGAGAGATTCCTGTGAGAGAATCTTTGGTGTGGATCTCTTGAGCATGATTGAAGATCTATTCTGAGAAAGAGAGCATGAGAAGGATCTCATGGACACATCAAAGTTTCAACAATATCGGATATCTTTATGGAAAAAGTCTCGAAGCTTAAGAAACCCTAGCTTCTAAGGTGTACACGAGCTGTAATGGGCCAAAGCGCGTACATACGCGGGTTGTATGAGGACAAGGTGCATAGAGTGGATAAAATCATGAAGATTTGTGTTTGAGCTGATGCATGGCTATTGAATACTGAAGCAGGTTCCAGATCTGCATTCTATGAGCTTAGATCTGCCACTGAGACACTGATATGGTTACATTATTGTCTTGATGGATAGCATAGCTTGTTGTGTTGTGAATGATTAGGGCATTTTTGGTATGGCTGCTGTGATGTGGTCTATGTTGGTTGATGGAATGAGCAATACTCTTGTGATTCAGTTGTGATATGATTGCTATGGTATACTAGTTTCTTATACATGATTGAGTTAGCATTGACATTGATTGGTTGTGGAGCATGAGTAAGCTATTGGAGAGCTTGGGTGTGTTGTGATTCACTGGTGGTCAGTTTGGATAGTGAGAGATAGAAGAGAATGATAAATTGGTTGCATAGGATCTAAGTTGATCTTGAAGATAAAACCCTAAGATCTCAGAAGTGATATGTAGGTTGTTGTATACACTGGCCACGTACATACGTAGGCTGTAGTGAGCTAGGGCACGTACACATGAGGGTTGCACTACTGACAGGTCACATACCTGTTGTAGATTGATATCTATTGAGGATTGTTGCCTCATCTCAGTTGGTGCTGAAGGTGTAAGCTGAGTCTTGCATTATAGAATTGGTGCTCTTGTAGAGTTGTACTCTATTAAGTTTTTGCTGATAAACCCAAAGGATTGTAGTCCATAATAAAAAGAAAATTGTACATACATCTTGTGTTATTTGTGTTCCTTGTGGTGATGACTTGTTGATGATATATTGCTGATATATGTTGTTGATATGTGTTCACATCTAACTCGTTATAAATGACAACAATGAGTAATGAGTAAATGTTGAATGCTAACTAATGAGTTTTGTGTAAGAGGGATGTTTTGGGAAAAAGATCCCCACACTCATTCAACCCCCCTCTAAGTGTGGTTGGTGTGTCCAACAACTACCTTCCGATATCCCAAAGTTCAACGGAAAACCTGGATAAGATCCTAACAACCATGTTATGACCTTCCATCTTTGGTGTTCTTCTAACTCCTTGATGGGCGATTCTATTTGATTAAGACTTTTCCATAGAAGTCTCACATGTTCGACAACCAAATGGTATGTTGAGCTACCACGAAACTCCTTTACGAATTTAATTCGCTAGATATGGCCTTCTTGATGCACTTCCGACTACTGATTCGATATGAAACCTGTACAAAGATTTAAACCTTGCTTAGGTAGTCCACTTCCACCCATATTTCTGATCATATTCATGAGTGGAGGCAATGACGACGACTGATTAAAGATAATATTCCATACCAACGCTTGGCATATTGGTTTATGAAGTCACTTTTACCGCCCATTGCTAGAGATGTCGCCACGGGAGGTTCTGTTACTGAGGTGCAATATTTAGACTTGGTATATTCCCAGTCTGACACACTCTACGATTTGATTCCTCATGCTCCTCATCCGTCGAATGATCCTTTGAGACGGTCCCTAAAAATTGATTCCGATGGTATGATAGGTTCCGTTAATACGCAGTTTGCAACCCAATCGACTAGGAAACTAGGCTAGACAACCTCATCCCCAACTTCCTCGCAGACTGCTACCAAATTTGCTCCTTCTTCTGCACAAACCTCTGAGGTGAATTCGGTCCAATCCACTTCATCTCAACAATATGGAGGTAAGAAGAAAGGTAAAGGAAAATCCAAAATGTTTTCTAACTAATAGGAGAACACAAAAACTCAAACCATTGCTGACACAAAAATGAGAAGGACAAATTTCCCTGCCTAATTTGTGGAGAGGACCATTATACTAAAGAGTGTTCTCATCGTGAGGAAGTCAAATTTTTTTTGAAAGGTACCTCTCAAATGACAATGCTAACCGATCCTTTCCCAACTCAGCAACAACAAATGGTTGCACAAAATCCTACCCCTTCGCAAGGGGGAAACACAGGTCATCCTCACCATGGGGATGCTTCCTCAAGCACACAAGTTTTTATGTCCAAGGAGACGATTAGTTTAATGACTAGAGAAAAGACTTACGACACTCCTCCAGATGACAATGCTAGTGGAGGTTCTCCAGAGAAACCCTTAACCACCACTACTCCTCCACCTTCAGGCCCTCTGCAAATAGAGAGCCTACTTTTTACACAATGTTGCGCCCACCCAAGAGAACAATTCAAAAATCGATCTTTAATCCAAGTTCCCATGCTACCCAAAAGTACAACATTGTTGAATATTTGGCACATGCACCTTGTGTTATGTTGATGCTTGAAGTTCTACAACATTTCCCCAGTCAATGTAGAACCATGTTGTCATCCATTGGAGTTGTGGATCTAGAAACATCAAACACAATCATGTTTAACCTGTAATATTTTAAATTGAGGCTTTCCCACCACCTTGTGTTTCAAATCCATACGGTCGTTCGTAAAAAGAATATTCATCGTATTGTTTTAGATGAAGGAGCTTCAACTTGTGTAATGTCTTTATCCTGTTGGAGAGCCATTGGTTATCCTGAATTAAACCAATCTCCCACCACTTGTTAGTATTCAAATTCACAGTATTAAAATTTGGACTTTTGGTCACGACAGACACACTACTAGAAAAGGGACATTCCTACAGTGCCATTATAAAACATCGTATTATCCTTAAATTCTTCGCCAGATTGATTTTCATGCCATATCTAAACTGCGTATGTTTAATATTGTATACAACCAAGAGTCAACACTGGCAAAAGGCTTGATCACAAAGAATCTAGGTGTTGAGGTAAAAAGAGGCACAACCGGCATATATTCATCTCATTGTGTATTTGATTAATTTATGTATTCACACATAGACAACATCAGACCAAGCCAGAGGAAGTGCATTTCTAGAGAAAGTTATTGAAAGAAGTTGGAACAATATTTATGACAGGTTCTCTCCAGTCACAGATTTAAGCATGTTTTAACTTCTGATCCCAAGGTTTTGAAGGATGGTGCTTGTCAAATAAATTGGCAGCAAAATTGATTTGATTACATCTGTTGCATATTTGATGGAAGAAATCGAGCAATATATTAATGTTGGGAAGAGTCGTTTTTTTTTTCATATCTTCATTCAAATATCTAAAGAATATATATGGCAGAGTATTCCCATAATTCCAGATCAATTCCAGATTTGTTGAGAAGAGGATAAATTGCGTATGTGGCAGGAGATCAACTATTTTTTCCAATATTCTCGAAAATCAGATTGATATGTTCAGATTTTGTGAGAACAAATCATGAGGGAACATCTGAGTACAAGTGAAAGATAAACATGTGGCAAAGTCATTTTAAAAATTTGTGGGCATCGTTGCTAAATTTGAGCATCAATCTCAGGCACAATAACAATAAAGTGTTCATCAGATTATACTCAGGTCAACAATTTAAAGTTTCAGCTATTAGTTAGAGAACTTTAGCAATTCAAATCTCTGTTTTAGCAATTAACTTGCGTGGCCAATTGTGATCAAATGGAGACAACTATCAAAATTATGGAACGTGGGTTGTTTTTACAACGGACCCAATTAGGTCAAGTTAGGGTGGTTTCCTCAAAACGTGACACAAATGAGAGATATGATCGGGGGAATTAACACCTATTTTCCAGAAAATAAATTGCCCAACTCAACAAATCAAGATTTTCATTTTTCCTTTAGTGCAAAATGAAACAACATATCAATAGTTCAGAGATTCTAGATCTCATTCCTATGAATGAGATCGAATTGATAAACTCAAAAAATGTCATTTATCTATTATTAGCTGATTCGATTTTGATTTCTGTTATGGGCATAATGAGTAAGCACGTTATGTAAACTCTGTTCCTGAGACAACACATATTACAAATGTATGGTTGTTTGAGTTAAAGAGAGGAATGTTATCTATATAAGACTGGAATGTAAAAGCTAATGAGGAGGAGGAGACCTGAGAGGGTAAGGCCTGAGAAGAATTTGATGAATTAGCCAACCAATAGGTGTTATTGTAAGCCCGAGGGCATCAATTTCTGTGATCGATTTTGACATTGGGGATCTATGACATTTGTTTTATCAGATTGTGATTTCTCTTGTCTAAACACTGTTTTTCCATCTTCCTTGTTTTACATTCTTTTTTTCGTCTTACTTGAATGAATTGCAAACATTGAGAATCAATGGCTTCTCATGGATGATATATTCCCGAGCGATAAAGATTTTTCCGTGACTGCCTATTATTTGTGTGTTTTGTTTCAAGCACCGTTTCATCCATTTGACAAAGATAATCTTGGTTTGATGGGTGTTCTACTTTTTGTTTATTCCCTATTCTTCTACCCATTTTCATATAAACATCTTATCTGATATACAATTTGATTGCCTTCGATCAACAGGGTGTTTACTTGACTCCATGCCCAATGGTGCTTTTCATGATCTGCATTTAGCCTATTTCTCTTATTCTTTCTCTTTCCATCTACCTGATCCACCTTCTTTCAAAACCCTAAACACACCCTTATTTATAAAATCATTGCAATAACTGAAGATGTGCTAGGATTGACCCTATAGCAGTCTAGGGGCAACTTCTAGCACTAACAACACCCTTAAAGCGTTTGATGGACATGGCTTCACACCTTATGGAATTTTACCCTCTTTACCCATTGAATTGGGAGGTAAAACTGCTTCTGTTGACATGGAAGTGGTAGACGCACCCTTGAACTACAGTTTGTTGCTTTGTCGAAGTTGGTTTTATGCAATGACCATTGTTGCATCTTCAGTTTTTCATTCATTGCAATTCTCTCATGAAGGGAAAATTGTGACTATTGACCAACTTTATTATTGTACACCAGATATCTGGAACAGTAATACTAGCAATGTCCCTTTCTTGGAACCGTCCAATCCCAAGTATGAGAGCATGGGGGTGGGTCTCCTCAAAGATTCCTCACTCATGAGTGTTTTTTCCTTGCCTTCCCCTAATCGTCCACAACAAGTTGCCACTATAAACATAATTTTGACAATTATACAACGTTCCTCTAAATCGTATGATCCTTGGGTAGTTCCTAGCCAATCTGAGTTTGAATCACTAGGTGACACCATGCCACTTAGTCATGCTGAGGCTGCATATGAAGTAATTCAATCTGCCTCTTATATCTTAGATTTCGATGACCATCATATCGTGCCATCAGATCCCTACTCTCTACCTTCCTAGATAGATTCCTCTCTATCTTATTTTGATTATCTCACACGAACTTTCTCATCAGATGAGTCCATTATGGATATTATGAGCTTAGATGAGTCACCATGGGAATATTTCCATCATCGATCATCTTTCCTTCCTAATATGGATTCGTTAGAGAATAACATGAAATCCATTGTTTCACTTGATCTTGCATAAAATCCTTAGTCCCCCATTCTTACTCAAGACACCATCTTTGAAGGGAATTTAGGGAACATTACTTTGAATATTTCTATTGACATATCAATGAAATATGATATTGTGGAAAATATCCAACTTGGCCAAAACTGCTCGCCTGATGAAATTAAAACTTACACGACCTTGTTTGTAGAATTTTGCGATGTTTTTGCTTGGGGTTATGAAGAGATGCCAGGTATTGATCCTTCCATAATTGTTCATGAGATCAAAACCTCCCCTAGAGTCAAACCCGTCCAACAAAAACTTCTCCCAGTGCACCCTCGAAAGACTACGGTTATTAAAGAAGAGGTTGATAAGCTATTGAAAGTTGGTTTCATTTACCCTATACCACTAATTGAATGGGTATCCAAAATTGTTCTAGTCACGAAGAAACAAGGGACGATAAGAATTTGTGTTGATTATAGGGACCTTAACAAGGCTTGTCCTAAAGGCAATTACCCTACTTCCTTTATCGACCAAGTTATCGATAAATGTGTTGGAAGCGTCATCTTTTCGTTCATGGATGAATTTTCTGGCTATAATCAGATGAAGATCCTCCCATCTGAACAACACAAAAGAAATTTCATCTGCACATGGGGAACCTTCGCCTATCGCAAGTTACTCGTTGCCTTAAAATTGTTGGAGCCACTTTCCAGTGGGCTATGTCGTATTCCTTCCATGATATCAAGCATATTGTTGATCCTTATCTTGATGATTTTCCTGCTCATTCAAATTGTCGAGAGGATCACATTGATCATCTTAAAGCCATTTTTCTTAGGTGTCACTTTTACAATATTCACTTGAACCCACATAAGTGCATTTTTTGCGTTGAAACCGATAGAATTATGGGATTCATTGCCTCCAAGGAAGGGATACAAGTTAATCCCTTAAAGGTTGAGGCTATCCTATCATTATCACCTCCAACAACCCTTGAACAACTTTAAAGTTTGCAATGGGAGGAAAAATTCTTACGCCACTTCGTCCATAATTATGCGGAAATTACAAAAGGATTTATGAACTTATTGAAAAAGGATGTTCCTTTCATTTGGGAAGATCAAGCCCAAAAATCATTTGATGAGCTCAAATGCGCATTAACCAACTCTCCATTATTACATCCTCTGGATTATACGAGAGATTACATCCTTTACCTTGCCACATCCATTTCCACTGTAGGAATGGTCCTAGTCCAGGAGAATGAAAATGACAAAGAACACGTGATATATTACCTTAGTAAGAGCCTTGTAGGCCCTGAAATTTGTTATTCCCATGTTGAGAAGTTAACTTTGGCAGTAGTGATTGTTGTTCAAAAGTTTCGTCACTACATTTTACTCCGAAAAACTTTAATCATTTTAGATTCCAACCCCACGTACCACATACTGACACGTCAAATACTAGGGGGAAAATATTCTCGTTGAATTGTTATTCTCCAGGAATTCAATTTGGAATTTGCCAAATCTAAAGCCAATAAATATTTAGTTTTTGTCAATCTTATGTGTGACCTTCTCCATACTGATGAGGAAATTGTGCCCAATGACTCTCTCCCTGATGAGTCTTTGTTTCTCATTAGTACGTCTGACCCATGGTATTGGGATATCATTTTGTATCTCCAAACCCAACGCTTTCAGATAGACTTGTCTCATGAAGATCGTCGTCATATTTTCCATCATGCAAAACATTACCTTATCATTGGTGACACTTTATATCGCCACAATATTGATTCCATACTATGACGATGCTTAACACATGACGAAGCCGAACGAGTTCTCAATTATTGTCACTTCGGAGCATGTGGAGGTCATATTTCTAGGATGGCTACAATGCTAAAAATCTTGTGTGAAGGATATTTTTGGCCTTCAATCTTCAAGGGTTGTATAACTACTGTTAAAAAATTCCAACCCTGTCAAGTTTTTCATCATAAAACACGCTCTCACCTTGCTCCACTTCATCCAGTAGTTTCCATTGGTCCTTTTTCAAAATGGGGTATTGAATTTATGCAATGTAAGCCTACCTCAGGTGGGGGGAATCTATATATTATAGTCACCATAGACTATTTTACTAAATGGGTCAAGGCTATGCCTACATTTATAGACGATGGAGAAACTACTGCGTTATTAATGTTTAATCACATTATTACTAGATTCAGAGTCCCACAATCCATCGTCATCAACCATGGTTCACATTTTCGAAACCACATGATAATATATCTAAGCACCAAATTGGGTTTTCAACATGAAATATCATCTCCATACTACCCCCAAGCGAATGGACAAGTAGAGGCCATCAATAAGGTCTTGAAAACCACGATCCAATGAATGGTGGGGGCATAAAAATCAAATTGGCACTTGAATCTTTTCTCGACACTCTGGGCTTACGTGACATACGTGAACACTGCTACTGGGTTTACACCATTTCATTTGGTTTATGGCCTAGAAGCAGTCTTACTGATTGAATGTGAAATTCCATCACCCCAATTAGAAATCAAACTACTTCCCAACTCTTCTTTCGAGGAAGAACGATTCTTATATTTGATGAAACTTGATGAAACTCGTCGCGATGCTGCTCTCGCTAATGAGACTCATAAAAAATGCATCAAGGCTCAACATGAAAAATCCACTTGACCTCATGTCTTTGAATAAGGAAACATGGTTTTAGTTTATGACCAAGACCATGATAAACTAGGGGCAATAACGTTTGAACCTATGTGGCACAGTCCTTGCATTGTGAAACGAGTGCTACAAAAAGGTGCGTATGAGCTAGTTGACTATGATGGAATCCCTATGAAGGAGCCTCGAAATAGGCTCTACCTCAAAATGTACTATGCTTAGGGACATCTTGCATTTGTGCTTTGTATATTACTATACCATACATTTGGTATGTTTTGTTTTGGTGTGATTTTTTCTTTTGCGTATAGGATTTTATTTCGCTTACAACCACTTATCTCTCTTTGTTCTTTAAAGCGCAGATGCCGACATCCTCTCTTGTATATTTTGGATTTGCAGATGGTGATAGTCGACATACCCAGAACCTTGCTTCTGCAACTTGGGCGATTATTCTCCCACTGATGATTTAGTGAGTTCAGGAGGAGTTTTCGTTGGTCCTGCGACAAATAATGTTGCAAAATATTATGTCGTAATTGGAATTTTGAATGAGGTTTCCTCTTTTGGAATTTTTCATCTGATCGTTAATCTTGACTCTCAACTTGTGGTCTTTCAGCTAAACCACATTTATTATGTCTTTGATCCTACATTACTTCAACTTTACTTAAGGGTTCACCTCCTTGAAAGATCATTCGATTATATTCAATATCAACATATGCCAAGGGAGTCTAACACAATAGCCAATTCACTTGCAAATTTCATTTTAGACTGGAATCTAACACATACATAAATCAAAAGGCATATAAAAGTGCAAAAACAAAAACCATCATTCAATTAAAACACTTAAAATAAAAAACCGAAATAAAATCCATGTATATATATCATAAGAAAAGTTTTTCTACATCATAAAGTCCAGAAAAAAGCTACACAGGGGAAAAAAATGGGCTACATCACCCATACATCATCAAAAAACTAGGGCAATGCCAATGCATGAGAATCTACTTGTCTTCCTATGGTACATTATGCTCATGATAACAAACTATTACTCAAACTACTCGTCGTAATAGGTGGATAAGGCCCTCTGACACTCTGACTGTGTGCCTGGAGGTGATATGGAATCTCTCACAATCGCATCACGGGGACAACCATGGCGAGCCCCCTCAGGTTCCTCTCTACATCATGGATCCATCCAACACTGTCACCCACCTCCACCTCATGAGCCCCTCCATGTCGATCTAATACTAACATGCTGACTCGGTGCATTGCTCCTCGATCTGTAAGATGAGATAAAAACATGATTAGATCCCCTTTGTGCAACACACACACACACACACACACACACACACACACACACACACACACACACACACACACACACACATATATCCAAAAAAACAAATAATTACAAGGTCACATTCTTTGAAAACACACCTGATGCATACCAATGTGCTCCCTCAGAGAGTACTAGGTTCATGCTTCCACTGAAATCAATCCATCCTTGCATATGGAAAATCCTCAATCATCTATATATGTTTATTCCACCATGCGAAGAAACCAACATCAAATGAAAAAACCAAAGGACTAATTCCCAACCAGGTCGAAAAACTCGTCTATCGTTCCATCTTTGGATCAAATGAAGGTCGCACTGGCATCTCAATTTGTGGTTGCATTAGAGGTACTCTCTCTAAGAAGAATGACACAAGAAAATATCCATAGCCAAACTGTTTTTTCTTTCCTGTCCTACATCTGGTGATCTGATCTTTCACATTCACCAAGAAACCTGCACACCAATTGAATACTCTTGGCTCAAGGAATTCAATCACATATGCCATTTGCGATTTTGAGGCCAAACGAGGACTTGTGCTTCCAACTAACTTCTTGATAGTGAACAAGATGGTGCATAATGGAAGATCCATGACATATTTTATTGCAATATTCCCACCTTGTTTGTAGGACCTTGCCCTGCAAAACTGTGCAATATAAGCATCAAATGTCATATCAGTACCCCGATACCCATACAAGATGATCTATTCTCCCTGATTAGAGAGCCCGACCAAGAAATAGAAATCCTTTATCTCTAGCTCAAGAGAATGAGGACACACATGAAAAACTTGCTCAGATACATCCCACATTCCTATCAAGTGTTCCAAAAGAAGCACTTCCTTCCTCATACTTTGGGTCTTAATTTTTTTTAGAAAACCACAATTCCTGAGTGCTGTTATGGTGTGGAGATCATACAAAGAAACTACATCATCAATTTCATGCTCACACTCCTTCCACTCTATCATTTTGTCAAACAATCTCATGCAAATCATTAAAGAGATCATTAGTCAAAGTTTTGAGAAAAAACAATGCTTTTTTGAGAGTCTACACACTAATATCTTTTTTGTTTTGCACTCAATGCTCCCTCCAAAGGGGTTAAATAAGATCAATGCTCCAAAGTAGTTTAAGATAGGGCATTAAAATCAAGGATCAACGCTCCCCATGATGTGTTGGGGGAGTGTTGATACCCTAGGGCGCCAAAAAGACCATAAATAGGCTCGAATCAAGCCAAATCTTGGGGAAAATTAAAGATGAATGGTAAAAAATGAAAGAACATGAGGAGGCCACTAACTTGGCCCAGACGGAATGCGAAACAATGGTCCAAAACTCCCGGAATCAATGCCTGAAAATTGCTCCAAAAGGGGAAAATTCTAAAGAGGTAAGAACAAAAGGTGAAAATGAATTGATTTTTACCCATTTAAACTATTTTGAACCAATTCTTTTTACCGATGTTCACATTAATGTTCCTTGAAAAAGATATTTCATGCTATTTATTGAATTTCTAAGGATTTCCGACACTTTTTCCATCCATACACGATCTATTATGCAAGATTCTAGGAAGCAAAACATTTTGATGACCTTGTTCACAAGAGTGTACTTTGACTTTCTTCCATCTCTCTAAATAAGTGAAAAGTCTTCTCTCAAGCAATAATTTACCCCTTTTTTAGTCTCGTTAGATTAGCTATGAAAAAGGTACACTCTAGTCAATTTCGACTAAAAGAGTTCCCCTAGGAATTATTTTACACTTTTTTCGGGCTTGGGAGACTAAATTTACGAAAAAGTCATTCTTGGAGTTTTCTTTATGATCTTTTTAGAATCTCTAAATATGAAAATACAAATGAGTTTACCTTCTTTGGAATCTTGAAATTAAACATTGAAGGACCCATATGGGACCAAACCCTTCCTTCTTCAGATTCATTAAACATTTGGAGAAGGACTTATTGAAGATGAGTTATACTGAGCATTTGTTATCCTCCTCAAGCTCGTTAAAAAACAAAGAGGTACTCACCCATCATGGTGGGGTAAAATTTGAGGGAAGTGGGTCAAGTTTTTGAGAACCTAATGGCATTTGTTTCATTTGTCATCCTTGAACATGGCACTTGTTTGCGTATTGTCTTACAATTGGGTAATCTTCTTGTCTCTAAGTCATACCATTTGTATGTGTCATTATACTTTGTTTCATTTTATTCGAAGAGTGCTTTGTCGTCACATTATGTTCTTGGTACTCATAGAGCCAATGATGCCAAGTCACTTGTCGTGCCTCATAATTTTCAAGGGAAGTCTCAACCAATCAATCACTCTACAATATTATCCATTTTCAAACCCATGTCAGTCAATCCTCATTTGATCTATCATATTTTATCACTTTACTATTTTAGTTTCACGTCAATGATGAGGGATACCTCAAGGCCCTCCTTCAATGAGTCTGTTCCTATCGACTTCAACACATTATATTGGAATTAAACTTAGAAACAATTAGTACCTTGGAGCCTACATGCCTCAATGGTAGGTTTCCTCACCTTTGACAACAGTTTTACAGCATTGACCTCTGATCAAATGATTCCATGGATGTTCGAATTCATCTCATTTATTCACATTCCCTAGAATGTACTAAGGTACCTTGGGAGTCATTGTCATCATTGGTGATTTCCCTCACACTTGTTAACGATATACCTTAATGACCAGTAATCAAGTGGTTTCTACCATGTTCGACATCAAGACATCAATTCACATGGTTAGAATTGTATTGTTTCGAGATCATGATAAAGACCCTGGGTTGGGTGCTCACTCTATTATGTGCCTCACCTAGGTTGTGATGGATATTTTTTGAGTATTTTTTGGATTCCAATACACTCATCCTACCGATGACCCCACTAATATATATACTCTCACATAGATCCACTTTGTATTGATTCATGGCTATGTTTTTTTGTCATATCGTAGCTCTATTGTGTATTCTTTTGTGGCTATGACTTGATCAAGTCATGGAGGTATGGATCCACATTGTATGTTTGGTGGCCATATCCTTAGTGAGTGCTTTCATGGATCCGTAGTGTATTGGTTGAAAACCATGCTTTGAGTCCATTTGTACCATGCATGGGATGCCCACCTTGGGGATGATTCATATATATGGTGTTTGAGTTTTGTTTGCAACTTCCATCTGACTCTCCTATTCCAACACCCCTTACGTATGTAAAATGTTTTGGCCATCAATGTTGATATTGACCTCACATTTTAGGGGGCATATGTCACAAGACAAATTTTCCCATGTCCTTGTGATGCACTTATGTACCCTATTCTACTAAATGTCACAACTTCGACACCATGGAATAACATTTGTAATAATCCTTAGTCATTATGGAGGAAAAATATATCACATGAAGGTCGAAAATACATCTTTTACCTTGCGTTTTTGACCCAATTGAAGTATCAACGCTCCCCTGCTCATTTGTAGGGAGCATTGATCCTTAATCAATGCTTATTTCTCAACTATGTGGGAGTGTTGACAACGCTCCATGTTCAGTGTTGGAGGAGCATTGAAATTGTTAGGGAAGTTACAACTAGTCCTCCATTTTCTAAGGGTTATTTGCGAGATGATCTTAAGTGGTTTTGGTCGAGGGGTTGAGTCATGAGTTGAGCCACCTCTATTCCCTCCATTTTGGGTAACCAAATCCTAACTTAAGGAGCTAAAATATCAACTATTCCATAAATTGGATATGGTTGTTGAACCTCCCAAATCCTATATAATGAGGCCACTCAAGGGTGAAAAGGAGTTCATAAATAGTTCAGGAGCATCATAATTATCATTTGTGTTGATGATTGCAACTTCATGAGACATTCTCCAAGTCGTTCTCCTCTGGATTGAGTTGAGATGATCTGTAAGAGATCCCATGTGATGGGTGTGTCATACTCCTCTGGAATGAGTTGAGATGATGTGTGGTCTCTTTTCGTGCTCCTCTGGACTGAGTTGATATGACCTGAGATGGTCTCCTGTCAGACTCCTATGGACTTATTTGAGTTGACTTGAGATGGCTCTCCAGATGGTACTCCTATGGACTTAGTTAAGTTGATCTATTGAAAGTGATGTCCATGTGGTCGAGCATAGGTGGACGTGTCTCTAGTGGCTGAGCATTAGAGGATGTGTGGATCCCTTGCTATATTGCCCGAGATTAAGATTTGTTGTAATGCTAATTTGTATTATGAAGGGTACAAGTTGCCCCCACCATGTAAAAGATAATTAATATTTTGTAAAGATTAATTATATTTATGAGTTGTACATGTCGTGCCTATTGTGCCAATAGACACACCTATTTTTGTGTTAGGTATTGTATATATAAGTGAGTAGATCCCCATTGTGGATCACTCACTCACTTGTAACATTCTCTTAAGCTACTTGTATGACTGAATTGTGCACTTATCTTAGGCACAAGTTTCTAGGTCAAAGAAGAAACTTCTTGTGTTCTCTAGGGTTTATGGTGTGGGGGATCTTCTATTGACTCTATAGCAAAGGATTTTTGGGTTTTCCCCTTGATTGAGAAGGGTTTTCACAGGATAAACTCTTTTGTTCTTGTGCATGGTTATTCTTCTTGTGATCTTGGTTACTGCAACTTTTGTATATGGTATTGCTGCATTGTTTATGGTTCAAGTACATGATAAATTGAAATAAACTACATGTGCATGAGATACACATTAAAATTCAACATGGTGTCAGAGAAAAGTTCCCTAAGAGCCATTGTACAAGCCATTAAAGAGCCAACCATCACCCTCTTGCTACAACTGCAAAAATGACCCCCCCCTTGTCAAGCTTTTTTTTGCACCTTCTACTTGAGAGTTGGGACTAATTCTTACATAGTTGTGTATGGGATCCTTCAATGCACCTCCTACAACTCTCAGATTGCAAATCAGATAAATTTTGATTTTTTTCCCCTAGGGTTTCTGTAGAATTTCGGCCTCTAGGGTTTCTGCAGTTCATTGAAAGATTTTTGCATCACACCAGGGTTCTTCTAACCTTCCAAGGCTTATTGTTGGAAGTCATAAGTCTAATGAAACCTAGGGTTTCTATCCTAGCCTAGCCGTTAGGGTTTGTGAAGAATCTGCAAGCCATGAGGAACAAAACTTTGGTGGAAGATAGTGTTGATGGATCAAGCAACTTCAACTCTTGGAAATCAAGACTACAAATCACCCTAGAATATGATGACCTATTGAGTTTTATAGAAAAGACTCTACAAAAAAAAACTACCTATGAAGAGAAGGATGATTGGAAGGCAGGCGATGTCAAAGCAAGGAAGATAATCATCTATTTAGTGAGAGATCATCTACTACCTCACATCTCTACCCTATATACAACTTATGAAATGTATGATGCATTGAAGAAGATGATTGAGAGAAACAACAAAAACATAGCTCTTACATTGAAGCACCGGCTTCAAAATATCAAGATGACGAAAGTTGACACCATTTATACCTTCTTCATGAAGATTTCAGAGATCAGAGATCAGCTAGGTGCCATTGGAGAAACAACAACAAACATAGAACTTGTCATGATTAATCTCAATACTCTTCCAAGACATTGGGAACCATTTCTATGGACAGACTGCACTCAAGAGGAAACCAGACTTATAGCCAGAGGAGTGCAAGACTCCCATCATGATGACAATCAAGCTCTTTCATCTCATGCAAAGAGAGGAAGAAGAAATAGAAGAAGTTTCAAAAAAGATTTCAAAGAAAATAAAATGTCATTAGCTTCAAGTCATGAACATAGAAAAGACAATTCAAAGATTCATTGTTTCAAATGTGACAAGTATGGACACATTGTGAGAAATTATCCTACCAGGAAGAAAGGAAGACAAAATGCCTCCACTGCCGATGTTTATTCAAAACCACATCAGAGAGATGAAGACATAAAAAGTGAGGCATTATTCTTCATATCTCAGCTTTCTCAGGAGGACCAAAAGAAAGATTGATCATGATTGTAGACTAAGGTAATTTTTGTACTACATTCCTTATTTGATTTCATCATTACTTTGTAGTTTCTTGCATTTTGATAATGAAGGGTATTATCCTTGGTATGGGAGCCCTCATGACTTGTCCCATTATCCATGGTACAAGAGTCCAATTGTTTTTTTGGTTGGTTATTATCCTAGTACATGAGGCCATTTCGATTGTTAACCCTATGGGAGGTCATCTTGGTTATTTTCCTAGTATGGGAGGCCAACACAGTACTATAGAGGCAGTAGAGGACCTGAGAAGACATGGGATGTATCTAGGATAACAACAAAGGAAAACGGACGATGTCAGAATTTCCCCCTGGACATATGTTTATCCTTTTGACTTTAGAGGGAGTCACTTGACTCAGAGGGAGTCAAACTATTTGAGAACAAGGAAGAGGTAGTAACTTCTCCCCCTTCAACAATTCAGATGGATAAATTTATTGATCCAATTGATCCTGTAGCTCCAGTTGATGTTCCCAATGACATGGCAGTAGGCTGAAAGAGGCCTACATGATCTCAACAGACTCTGCAGGTGGAAAAGGGACATGTATCTCCTTGTGGTACATTCTGAGAGAGAAAGAGACCACCGATATTTTTGAGCTATGTTTCAACTATGAGTCACATCATTGATAATGAACCTTCTTGTCATGGAGAAGCAACAAGACAACAGTTTTGGCAAGATTCCATGACCGAAGAGTATCAGTCCATCATGAAGAATGATGTGTGGGATATTGTTTCGAGACTAGAAGGGAAGTTTGTAGTGACTTCCAAGTGGATCTATAAGATCAAACATCCAACTAATGGAAGTGTCAAGAAGTACAAAGATATATTTGTGGCTAGAGGATTCTCTCAGGTGGAGGGAATAGATTATGGGGAGACATTTGCTCTTGTTTCCTGATACACTTCCATCCGTACGATCATTGCCTTAGCTACATCCATGGGTTGGAGACTACATCAGAGGGATGTAAAGACAACCTTTCTCAATGGTGAGATCGAGGAAGAATTTTACATCGAGCAACTAGATGGATTCGTGACACATGAGAAGGAGTCTCATGTATGTAGGTTTAGGAAATCCCTGTATGGAATAAATAAGGCACCTCGTGCTTGGTATGTGAATATTGATGGATACTTGATGTGTTTGGGTTTTAGAAAGAGTGTTGTTGATCCCAACCTATACTATCACATTGTTGGTGACAAGTGCATGATTTTGATCCTGTATGTTGATGACTTATTGATCCGAAAATCGAAGCTTAGCTATTACACACTATAACCTCAATTTAATCAAGACCTTTTCTGATAGTACATGTGAATATAAAGACAACAAAGACTTGAATAATTAAGAGAAATAAAATATAACACAAGAATGCAAACCATCAACCAATTGTATATAAGAAGTTGATAACGGAGTTCGACAATCTCGCCTACGTCTCCGGGCCTTTGTCTTCAGTGCGGGAGGCTTTCTCTATTAAATATTCAATGCTTTACAATATGCATTCAAAATAAATCATATAGGGCATCTAAATGACTAGTTTTATTCTTCTCTATCTCAGAAACCTGATGCAACAGACAGCACTGAAGTCGGAGTAATAAAACTCTCGGAAACTACCTCCAAAGCTCAACTACTTGCACTGCTCAAGACTACTTGACCTTGGCTTCAAGCTTCTTTGCTTCTTCTTTCTTGTGTAAAACATATCAATGACTTAGTTTTTATATCCATGAGGTAGAGGGATCAAATCCCAACATCCCACTTTTTGTGGCACTCAATTTGACCCAATATCCACCAAGATATGGCCAAATAACCAAAACTGGTTAATTAAAATCAATAAAAACCATAATTATATGGTCAAAAACCCATTTTATGCCAAATAATAGGGATAAGGCTCCCAAGATGAGAACGTGACCCTATTTATGGTCATACGGTTGAGCTTCTTGGATTCAAAGGCTAATTCATAGCCATAACTGCCTATAATAGGCGCGCTCCCCCTAAACCCGGTCATATGGATGAGGTCGTGTCCTTCAAATGCACCCATTACTATTCCCTTGCGCTTTAAACATAATAAAAGAGATTTGATATTACAAGCTTTTCCATTGGAGCGTTAGTTGTTGGGGTTGTTCCAAAGCTTAGCACCTTGCTTCAAGAGGTCATGGGTTCGATTCCCATGAACTCTAAAATATTTTTAGACCACCATACAAAGTATTGTAATTTAAATAAATTAAAAAGTGTTTCTTATAGCAAGAAACATGGTGGGTGTGTTGGTGTTGGGCCATTTCTCAAGGTGGTGGTCGTGGGTTCAAAACCCATTGACTCCAAACATTTTTTTGAAACTTTCCATATGTGTGATAACTGGTGCCACATGGCTGCCCATGCCTGGGCCACGTGGCACCACCACATTTGTTCAAAACTTTGCCATGTGTCCAAACTGCATTGGTCCAATTTTTCCATATTTGTCCAGTCATCGGTCGCCACTTGTCAACTTGGATGGATCCCTGTCACCCTGCTGCCTTTGCTGCCACATGTCAATTTTCCACTGCCATGTCAACACTCCTGATGTCAGCATTTGACTGGACCTGTTGACTTTTTCTCTGTTTGGGAAAGCGATCAAAGTGTGATAACTCTCGCATACAGTGTCCGTTTGAGAAAGTGGATATATGGCCAAAATCGAGAGAACGAGATGAACACAATGGTGTTGGTCTTGTCGAATTCCGAGCACTTTGATTTGTAGGCATTTTTGAGCCCCATCAAGCTTCTGGATCCAAATCTAGATCACTTATTCCTCACTAGTTCATAAAGTCTTATTGATGAATGCAAGCATGCATTGACTTATGAATTCGAGATGAAGGAACTTGGTATGATGCACTAATTCTTGGGAATAGAAGTGTGGCATAAGACTGGTGAGATTTTCTTGAGTCAAGGAAAATATACAGTTGAGATATTTGAAGAAATTCAGGATGTCAGACTGCAGATCCATGCCTACATTGATGGTAATGAATTTGAAGAAAATGAACGAGGATTCTTCTGATTTAGGCGAGATTGATCCACATTTTTACATATAGCTGATTGGATCATTGATGTATTTGGTTAACACCAGCCCCGAGTTAACCAACCCTGATATATGCTATGCAATGAGTGTACTTAGTCAGTTTATGAGTCAGCTGAGATAGACACATTGAATAGCAGTGAAGCATGTGTTGAGATATCTACGAGGCACAATTGGTTATGGCTTGAGATATGCCTCCGGTGTAGACATGAGATTGTAGGGATATGCCAATGCAGATTGGGAAGGGATTACAGTGGACTGAAAGAGCACATCCGATTGTTGTTTTACTTTGGGATCTACCATGGTTTCCTAGTATAACTGGAAAATAGACTTTTGTGGATTTGAGTACCGAAGAAGTAGAGTACATTGCATTATGTGTGGCAGTCCACGAAGTAGTGTGGCTTCACAAGCTCCTTGCAGACTTATTTGGACATGAGAAGGATTCCATCATTATCCATTGCGATAACCAGAGCTATGTGAAGCTCTCCGAGAATCCTATGTTTCACGATAAATCGAAACACATTGAGATCAAATATCATTACATCAAAGATATGGTGTAGAGGAAAGCAGTACATGTACAATACCTTTCTACACATGAGCAAGTTGTAGATGTCTTCACCAAACTGCTTTTTAGGACAAAGTTCGAGTACTTCCGTGAGAGACTTGGCCTGGTGGAGAATGCCTCGCTAGCTAAGAGGGAGTGTTGGTGATTTCAACTTCATGAGACATTCTCTAGGTGGTTCTCCTCTGGACTGAGTTGAGGCGATCTGTGAGAGAGCCCATGTGATGGGTGTGTAATACTCCTGTGGACCGAGTTGAGATGATGTGTGGTCTCTTGTCGTGCTCCTTTGGACTGAGTTGAGATGACCTGAGATGGTCTCCTGTCAGACTCCTATGGACTTAGTTGATTTGACTTGAGATGGCTCTCTAGATGGTACTCCTATGGACTTAGTTGAGTTGATATTTTGAGAGTAACGTCCCTGTGGTTGAGCACAGGTGGACATGTCCCTAGTGGCTGAGCACTAGAGGAAGTGTGGATCCCTTGCTATATTGTCCGAGAGTAAGATTTTTTGTAACCCTAATTTGTATTATGAAGGGTACAATTCGACCACAACATGTAAAAGATTAATAATGTGTAAATATTAATTATATTTTTGAGTTGTACAGGTCGGCCCTATTGTGCCAAAAGACACACCTATTGTTGTGTTAGGTCTTGTATATATAAGTGAGTAGATCCCCATTGTGGATCACTCACTCACACTTCATTGTAACATTCTCTCAAGCTACTTGTACATCTAAATTGCACACTTAGGCACAAGTTTCTAGGTCAAAGAAGCACCCTCTTATGTGCTCTAGGTTTTATGGTGCAGGGGATCTTCTCTTGACTCTATAACAAAGGATGGTTGGGTTTTTCCCTTGATTGAGAAGGGTTTTCCCGGGACAAACTCTTGTGTTCTTGTGCATGGTTATTATTCTTTTGATCTTGGTTACTGCAGGTTTTGTATATGGTATTGTTGCATTGTTTATGGTTCAAGTACATGCTAAAATGAAATAAACTACATGTGCATACGCTAAGAATTAAAATTCAACAGTCCAGTTATGGATGAAGGGGATGGAAAGGAGAAGCTCAAAGGAATACTAGCACAACGAAAGTACAACTTAGATGGATTGGTTTTTATCTAACGTTACATAATAGAAGAGAAGGGTTGTTTTACTCTTTGTAGGGAGATTGCAAGAGTTTGCTTCTATCTTAGGGCTGAGATCAGGTCTAACATCAGAGCAACGAGGAAAACCTACAAGAAGAAGGTTAGATCTATCTTTCTCTTTCTTTTTCTCCTCAAACTTCATGCACAAAACCATAGAATATGTAAGGAAGAAGGACATTAGTGTCCATTTGTTATCTTTTGTCCTAGATCGAAGAGAACTTGTTCCAGGGTTTTAGCACTCGGTAAATTGTTGGGCTAAAGAAAAAAATCTACCAAGGTAACCTACAAACCAACTTTAAGACATGAAACTAGCCTTCCCAATCTAGAGAGGGCTCTCTCTGAGACCTATTCTCTGATAGATAATAACTGCGGACTGATGGCTAGATTTAGATGCTTGAGAAAGTTTTTTCTAGTTTTGCGGCAAGGAGGTATAATACTTTTTGGGATATGGATTCAACCCTCTGAAAACAAGAGAAATTAATGATTGGTAGGGGAAGCTTTGAGAGGACAAAGGATAAATAGATAATGGTATTTTAGTTTCAATATCGTTGTGTATGGCGAAAGAAAGGAGAAACATAAAGAAAATCAGAGCACCATTAGAGATGCATTCCAACCTAACTTAGAAGAAAACACATAATTTAAATGGTTGAGTCTATAGCACCATGAGATGAATTTTAAACCTCTTAAATATTTCCAATTTAAACGAATGAAACAAACATGAATTTGCAGGAAACAAGAAGTACATACGAAGACAAGATCACAATACATCAAACCACCACCACTAGAATCTTTTCATCGAAAGCTTTAGGACCTATGAATTTATATTTCCATCAGAATAAAAAAATTACATTCAAGAGTGCCATGTCTACATTTTTTCCCCAACCTGGCTTACATAAAAAATATCCAATATATATAAAACTAACACTCTCCAGGGCTGCTAGGTTCAAACTACTTCCCCCTAGAATCTTGGATTCAATTAATCTCCCCCTAGACAACCTCTTCAACAAAATTTACTAAAAATAGAAACCCGACTGTGCCCAATCATAACATAACTGACATATTCATTTCAATAATTTAGTCATGAGTAAGAGTTGACCATATGGTTGTGATAAATCGACGTTTTCTTCTAAACGGTGCCCGAGTAATCATGCGTACTGTTGGAAACTCTGTCACCCTTGTATAGCAGACTCTAGTTGCTGCTGCACGATTACTGTCTATAGCATGCACGTGGCGAGTTTGTTTAGCAGATGCCCATTTGTGGTCGCTCATGCAAGTCCAAGTGGAAGCAACAGTTGGGGAATATCATGTATCTCCTTCAAAACTTGCATGCATTTCATTAATACCTTCCCTTCTCATCAGGTAAGCTTACAACGTTTGTGCAATGAATATTCACTGTGCAATTGCTGCATCCAACTTCTTGTTAACGTAAGAAAGAAGGATATGTACGGAGACAAATTCCATGCCATGACCCAAAAATACAAAAATGGAGCTCCCTTACTCATGCTTTTGCAACTCTAGTTAGAGGATTTATCTCGTCCTTATCTTCTACCTACAACTTCACTTGTAACCTTAAATATTTGATTGTTTTTCTTAAAGACAAGTTCTGTTTGTTTAAACTCTTCACCTGTCTCAACAAAACCAGTTTTTTTTTTCGGTTTTGATTGAGCATCGGAGAGAGATACACATGCATTATCAATAGCCGGTCTACACTCTTTGAAATGCTACATGATTTTTTCCTCTGACATCCTCTTTTCCTACCTAATATCAATGATTACATCTTGGGCCTCTCTGAGCTATTTTTTAAGCCAATTTAGATTCTTTTCTCTTGATGTGGGTGAGGTAGGGGATAAATGACCTGCTCGGCTTTGTGAAGCCGGTGTTTCAATAATCTTTTTTGCTAGCTGCTTCTCGACTCTCTGTTTTCTTGATAACACTGGGCTATAAACTGTTGCACTTTCTTTAGTTGTTGCTTCATTTCTTCAGTATTTGTATTTTCCTCACCTAACTCCACCTTCATTTCATCAATTCCCTTGTTCGCACCTTAAAAAATATCTAGCTGAACTATGTGTATGGAAAATCTATTAGCAAATGAATTGGTGTACGGTTTACTGAGAGCTTGGATCTCCTCAATTTTATCAGTCAATCTTGACTTTCTTTTCTTCTGGGATGTTGGTTGACTCAATAACAAATCTTCTATTTATTTCCCTTTTCTTTTTTCAATAACATCTTCCTTTGTCACCTCTGAACTATGAAGTGATTATTCCTCTGCAAATAGAGGAATGTCTCCTTTAGGGTATCTGGGAATGTTAGCCGAAATCCGAAAGGAATTGCAGTCCTTGTTCAAATGTCTCAATTCTTCAACCACTAACATCTTAATTAAAGAAAAATGGAATAAGTTGTTCCCTCGCTGATCAACGTTGACCTGCACACTCTCTGCCATCTTTCCAAGGCTTCGAAACAAGAAGAAAGGTAAGTTTAAGGGGTTTTTCCCAGTGAAGTGCATCAACAACCTGATGTGGTA
Organism: Picea glauca; assembly: GCA_000966675.3. Classification (NCBI taxonomy): domain Eukaryota; kingdom Viridiplantae; phylum Streptophyta; class Pinopsida; order Pinales; family Pinaceae; genus Picea; species Picea glauca. The sequence continues at coordinate 121,563 of JZKD02S1636013.1, read as the reverse complement.
TGGATACACCCCATCGAACCTTCCTTCACAGGTGAAATATTTTCTGATTATCTTCAAAAGTTTCTCGAAAGGATCCAAAAGATACTCGCTTGGAATGCCGCCACCAATTTTCCGATTTCAACATTCAAGATTGATGACATCCATATAAAATGAAATGTCTAAAGGCATACCTTTAAACCATTTTTCTCTGCGGAGGGATTTCCGTCGCAGCTGACAAAGTTTCCTCCGTCACTTGGAAAGTGATTCACGTAATTGTTGCACAAACCCCAGTAAAATTGAAGGCAAACTTCTCACCTAGTTTCACATTATATCCTTGAATCCTTTCGTAGAAACACACACATCTGGCCTATTCAAATGACACGCTAATCGTCGAGGCTTCATTTATTAACTCCAAATCTCGAGGTTCAAACCTTACGGCCCCACCACTTCTCGCATTCTTTCTTTTTCTTTGGGAAGTTTCCATGATGCTGGTATATATTAATTTCATGCACGTAGTAATGAATTGTAATAACCTATTTGGGCGGCAAATAAGAATGATGAACTTTGTAAAAATTGCAAGAAAAGTTAGCAACAAGAATCGTTGGATGACAATAGGAAATTCAAAAGGAAGAAGGCTAACTGTGAGAAGAAACAACTCGTCCAAAAAGCTAGTTTGCAGCTATATGAAAAATACTTTAAGAAATGGCTGAAAACAATGGAGGAGACACAACAAAATCAGAACAATAGTCTTACATAATGACTAGAAGAGAATAAATTTTATGCAGTGAAGGGCTCTAGAGCTTGTTGGAAAAACTACGTATGATGCACAAACTCTGAAAGTGAAGGAGGGGCATGAAGGGTGACCAATATTTATGCTTGAATGAATACATAACGAAATCATGGAAAAGGACAGTAAATCCATGGCGACAAGAAGTTTGAAAGCAGGTTGAATATTTGCACAACAAACTTATGCAACGGGTACACTTTTGAAGTGTGCAAAGTACAAATGATAGAAGTTCCATGATTTTTTACTTTTATGACTTCATGATTAGGAAATGATGCTCATAATATATTTTGTAGTGACCTTTATCCCAACCAGTTGATGCGATTTCGATACATAATTTCCACCTTTTCGACATGACTCAAGACTTAGGGAAGTGGACCTTTACGATTTTAACATGGTGAACATTACACCCCTTTAACTAACTTATGGCCAGACCCATTACTCGATAATTTCAAACCACTCTTTATTTGGTCACTGACCTTATAACCTTTGATGCACTGATTATGACTCATGTAGGATTGACTCTAACTGCAAAAATCATGGTGGTAACAATTGGCTTCAATGGGGATGCTATCCTCCTAGGGAGGTAGCAAAGAACAATAGACCAAGTGCCTAACCATTGGGATTTATTTGACTCAAAGACACTAAAAGGACAAACCAAACTCGTTTCAAGACCCTCTTGACACAACTATGACTAAATTCAACATAAGCTTAGGGCCTTTACTTCAGGCTTCAATTTTCTTTTGATTATTGATTCGAAATGCTTTATCTGAAAATAAAAATGGTTATTTACAATGATATGAAGAGACTGAATTTTTTTTCTAAACAAGATAATGTTTGAGAAACCTACCATTCATAGGTCCGCCACCAATACGATCTCCTTTAATCTCTTGCAACAAATAGGCATTGTTCCCATGGTATGAAACAATCTTGAATGTTCCCAAACAAAGATGATCAAACTTCCCATGCCTCCCTCTGTCTTCATTTCTTGCATCCCACTTTAGTACCAAATCATTAACCTTGAAATTATCTTCTTTGGTGTGTCTGTTGAAAATTATTTTCATTTTATCTTGGTGCAACTGTGATTTATTGAAGACCTGTTCTCTCATTTGCTGTGCATGGACCAATTGGTTTATTCTCCTTAGAGAATCGTTTGGTTAATCTTCTTGTTCTTGCAATAGTCTCCTCACTGGAAGCCCTAATGAGGTAGGAAAAACTACCTCTGTATCATGTACAATATGAAAAGGTGATGTGGAAATAGACCTTTTAGTGGTGATTTTGTCAGCCCATAACACATAGATGAGCTTTTTGTGCAAAGATGATGCAGAAGCATCACTAGAAATCACGCAGAGCAAGACCTATCAACGTATGGGAATCTGTACGAGACCTCAACGTTGGAAGTTTCAACCGATATTTTGAAATCCTTTTTAACTCAACACTAGACAAATCTTTGAGGCACGCTTGAGAGATCACGAGTGAAGTGGGAGTTTCCACTCCGGCTCTAGAATGTGACTGCACAAGGATGGCTGTCAGGATAACTTTTGATGTAGAGAAGTAGTTAGGGGGAACCCTAAGAGCCCTTTGAGATAAATAGAGGTTTTGTACACTTGATTGAGGTGGCTGCAGATTAGATAATTGCAAGTTAGATAGATGCAAGTTAGGAGGAGATTTCAAAGTTTTTATTTTTTCTCTGTTTTGATTTCAGTTGTAGCCATTTTCACTTTGAATATAACAGAGGAAAATTGACCCAATGGATGGTGTGGACATTGTTTGCAATTATATGTTATTGTGTTTTCATGAATGAATGAATGAATTTCGTCATTAATAGATGGAACTGTGAATGTTAAGATAAGTTTCAATTGTTTCTCTTCTGTCGATTGGTGCAAAGTGTGCACACAGAACACAAGGAGTGCGTTGAAGGAATCTGTTTCAGTTTCGAAGCTGAAAAGAGATAGCATGCAAATTTTCCCTTTGCAAGGAGTGAAAAGAGACCGGTGCAAGGCGTGCACAATCATCCGCAAGAACCCAAAACCTTGCGTAAAGATCTGGTGCAAGGGGTGCACAGATCCGAGATTCGATTAAGTGTCGAGGATACTTGTGAGAAGTCAGAGAACCGAGATAGGAGAACACTAGGAGGGCAAGAGAAATTTATCTTCGGGAAATACCTGGGATCTGAGTTGTCAAAATCTCTGAACGCAAGGAGTGCGTGGGAATTTGAGACCTTCACGGGATAAAGCTCAGGAGGGGAAGTGAGAACAACTGTTAGATTGGTTGTGGAAGGGATCTGGACCGTTAGTTTAACGTCAAGTGACTAGAAGAAGTGCGGGGGAGAAGATCAGATATGGACTGCTAGATCTGAGTGTGTGGATCAATAGTCGTTGGATCCAAAGACAAGTGTACGAGTTTTAACCCTTGGAAGTGCACAGGGAGAGAAAACTCGCGAACCCCAATTTCGCGAAACGATCACAATTGTTGATCAAAGGAAAGTGTGGGCCATAGATCTAGTCCCAAGAATTTTGCGAGTTTGGATATCAGGAGAAGAGAGGGGAGAGGTCCTCCAACTTTGCGAAACATGAAGTCTCGAGTTCGCGAAGGAGAAGGGAAGACTGTCGGATCACACAGATTGTGGACTATTGATTTGACGTAAGGAGGGCCCAGATTTCAGATTTCGGATTTCAAAAATCGGGAAGGTGAGTGAATCAAACCCTCCGAGGATGTGAAACGTGAAATCGCGAAACGCTTGAGAAGTTAGCCCCAGGTCATAGTGAGGGGTCACATCACCGATGGTCAAGGGAGGAGCTGACATGCGCTAAGCCCCACTTCGATATTTTGGGAGTCAGAGAGTCGGGGTTGGTGCAGGCACAAACACCTGAAACGTGAAGTCATAAAGAACATGTTGGTCAGGCGAACGGTCACAACCGTGGTCACAGAAAAGAAGGCGCTTAGTACGGGAAGAGTTAGTGCCCGATTTGTTTGGAAGTTGGATAGTGTTCAGGAGAGAACCTGTGGGTCTTAGACGACCTGTGCATTTGGGGAAAGGACCTGTGTAAGTGGGTTTGAGGTCTAGAAGAGACCTAGAGAGTGAATCATACTTAGTTTATTGATCGATCCTAGACCGGGAGGTCGCGCAACCCATAGAAGAGAAGGGGGATCTACATCAAGTGGTATCAGAGCCAAAATATTGCTTGTAGACAATAGGGAAGGGATAGGAGCCATAAGAACTCAAAGTTATACTCCGTGTGTGACAGACGGTCAACACAATGCTGCCAAGGAGACAAGAAAAAACTACTTTATCCAATCGAGCTGTAGAAAGGGAGATGCGAGAAATTCATGCAAGATTAGAGGTGATGGAGGCAATGCATAGACAAACAATTGATACTGGAGACATCAACGATGCAGAGAGTGAAGTAGTTGAAGTCCAAGAAGCTGCATGAGAGGATGTCACCGAAGAACGTTTGATGAGAGCAGTTGTTAGATTGGGAGACAAAGCCAAGATAGAAGTCCCATTGTACGAAGGCAATTTAGATGTTGAAGAGTTGTTGGGTTGGATAAGATCCATGGAAAAACATTTCAACTATGAAGATGTCAATAAAGAGAGAAATGTGAAACATGATGTCACCTGGCTCAAAGGACATGCATCACTGTGGTGGGATGAACTGTAGGCTGAGAGGAGGAGCCAAGGCAAACAAAGGATAATGAGTTGGGATAGAATGGTAGCCAAGCTGAAGGCTAAGTTCATGCCCAAGGATTATCAGATTAATCTGTTCAGGAAAATGCAGAACTTGAGACAGAAAAGGATGACAGTTAAGGAGTACACAAAGGAGTTCTATAGGCTGAACATCAAAACTAGACAAAGGAGAGAGATGAAGAAAAATTCGCCAGATATATGAATCACCTGAGATATGAAATCAAGGATGATCTCAACATGATGTCATTAAGAACAATGGAGGATGCTTATCAATTTTCACTGAAGGCAGAGGAGAAATTGACTAGAAATCAAATCCAATGAGGAAGAGGCAATGACCCGGTCCCAACCAAAGGTAAAGGAGTTACCCATGACAAGGCACATAAGTCTAAGGACGAGGCTGAAAAAACACATAGTTACTTGGAAAGAGGATAAAATTCCCAAGGAAGACATGGTGGTGGAAGAAGTTATTCTAGAGGAAGAGGAAGAAGAGGAGGAGGAGAAGTAAGGTTTTATGCCCGTGGAAAGACACGACACATGTCTTGGGACTGTCTCGAGAAAAATAAAGAAGGAGGAGGTGAAGTTCACATTTTAGAAGCACAGAGAAGAGATGTTGAAGCAGAAGGAGCATAAGATGGGAGATCCCTAATGTTGGGGAGGTTCTCTTAAAACCAGAGGTAGAAGTTGAAAGGCCAGTGCAAAGGAATAGTCTCTTCAGGACAACTTGCAAGACTAAATGTTATAACTGAAATTTCGTCTGCACATGGCGACAAGAACTCCATATCATCAAAACAGCAGTGAAGTCATTCATGGCACTGAATTAAGTTCACAACATTCCAGAAGGGTCAAAAAACTATACAAAGTAACCAAAAATTGAAGG
>JZKD02S1636013.1:8335-34600 GCA_000966675.3 Picea glauca | reverse complement strand
CCCATCAAGAAGTACACATCCTCCACAGCTAAGAATGTCAGCTACTGACCCCGCACAATGAAACATTGCAGATCAATGCTCCACATTGACAAAAGATACTAAAGAAGGTACTCCTGCGACTGTATTAGTGGGCATTCGAAGAACTTGAGCAGCCCACAGGATGTCAAGAGCCTCTGAATGCCCGACACCTCTCTCATTGCCTCCTAGAGGTGCTCCTAGTTTCGCTCCCTCCAGTGAACTGGCATGATCAACTGGTCACCTGCATTCACCTAGGAAACATTGGATTAGTAGTCATCATTCATAAAAAATCTTCAAAAAAAATACAAGTTTTTCAAAACCCCTCCAGATTTGCCTCAAGTGCGCGACTGCCACCCCCACAGGCGCACACATATGTGCGCATGTTCTTCGCACACCTGCAAATCAATGCGTAGCTATTAGAGAAACATATGCCCATCAATGCACATCTGTCTCACCCACAGGTGTGCATTCATGCACACTTGTTATCTACACAGTTGCACACTAATGCATAGCTGTCTGAGAAACAATTGTGCACAGTGCATAGCTGTAATTTGAACAGATGCGCATCAAATGCGTACTTATTTTTTTCCACCCACACATCTCCATGCATAACTGTATTCAACACAACTTCACATCATGTGCAAGAGAGGGAATTATACCCGTGAATCTCAGTGCATGTATCCTCCCTTCCCCCGAGCATTGGTGGGCCCCCCCGTACAAAAACCCCTAGTACGGTCATCCGTACGACCCGACCAGAAAATATAACCAATCTACTATGCAGGAGGATGAGACCACTAACCTAGCCCTCACAACTCCTGGATTAGTCAACTTGAACTCTCGTAATATCCAAATCTCCTCTAAATCCTCTTGTCAACTCACTATGGTAGCAGGTACAAATGAGGTGGCATTGTGGGACCCACAACCACATATAGTCCCTTTTTCCAAACTTCCACACTCAGTTATAGGAGCTCAGAGTCTCTATTTTCTGATCCGTCTTCAACCACGGGATGAGGTTCCCACCACCTACACAGTCACATTCCCCGGGTCACCATCTACACTCGACCCCGGGGGAACATTTTTCTCACATCACGTCCAGGTATGCATGCTCATGTTCAAAATTATCAAATAGCTGTTATATGATCTTTATATTAAGATATTGTTCACGTCGGGTATTCAGTTTTTATGTGTGCATGTACTTGGTCATCAAAACTCAACACAACCCCTTCAGGTATATAATCGACACTGGCATGTACTCATTCCCTCTAAATATCAATTGCATCTCCCAGTCATATCCTCCAACATTTGCATTTAGGGTCCCTACATTTGGCTTTGCAGTACTGTCACCTCCACTGCATTTTAGTACTATCACCCGGTAGCACTCTCCCCCACATGAGTTGTCCCATTCATAGTCCTCTATGGCACTTTGACACTCATGCTGATTTCACCCCCTAGGGATGGGAGTCCTGATAGTCTTATGCATTTTCGAGAATTAGCCACATACTCTTTCTCATCATTTTTCTAGCTTTCCCAATGGACTCCCAAGTTACCTCATCACAATTCTATTTTGACTATGCCTCCGTAGTATCATTAACCCTCCATTTCATCCACAATCAGTTTTCCCATCTGCAAATTTCCTTCCATTCATTTACCTCATACAGAAACCCACCAATGGGGTCCCCACCCTCCACCAGATATTCATGCAACTTGCACCCTCATCGACCAAGCCATCTTGCACTGGGGCACCCATTTCTGTATCTGTACACCCAGCCCAAATGATTCTTTATTCATTTGGTAATTTTAAAAAGGCCTTTGTTTCTAGCATTTACTTATATTTTTATCGTCACCCTTGACGACCTTCTTTTTTCCAGCAAAGCAACCCATGTCGCCCTTGGTTGGGGCATTCACTATTCTCTACTCATATTGACATTGTCCATAAACCTCAAGTATCCCACAGTCCATGCACCCTTGATCTCTGCGTTTTTCCACTTTGTCACACTTATGGCACAATTTAACCCCATGTAGAGTCATCCCCCTGATGCTAGATACAATTTCATGGTTTCTTCCAGTCACCCTTAAAACATACCCCCAACCAAGGGCAGTCTTGAGTCTCACCGCATCTTGACTTCGCTGATATTCCTTATCAGTTCCTGATCTTACCTAGTGGATTTCATGAATCACTTTGCTTCTTGGAGCCACATCTCCCTTTCTATCGACATCAACACAATTTCCATAAGGGAAACAATATCTCTACTCTCATTACCTTTACAATGAGGAGTCTCGGATGGAACAGAGAGAGAAATCATTACTCTTTGATGTCATTGACCCCCATAACATTTGACTTCAACAAAATCTCATGTTACGGTGGGTCTTACTATGTGACTATTTCAGTTGTTTCATACTAGCCGAAGACCTCTTAATATTGTTAGGCCCTCAATGCCTACGAGTCACCGACACTTCTTCCAGCTGTCCTTACCTCTTTTCAGAGTATCATCACAATCATAATTGTCATCTGCCATTATCAAACTGCCCCGGAGGGCGTTGCAGTTATCTAAATCAACATGCAACTTCCATTATTATCTTACATTTTAAGGTTACATGACATGAGCATGGGGCATTCCCACCTCGTTTGTATACAGATTTTGTTCCTCTACCTAGAGAAAGGTTTGGGTCCCACAATTTCCCCTCTCCCTCTGACAGTTTTCTCTTGCAGTTCCTCTTAGAACTCTTCCTTACAATGGTACTCTCAATATAAGAAACATTGATGTATTTCGTTTATACATATGCTCCTAACCTCACCCATCAGGGGGAATCTGTTATCACTGAAATTTCGTCTGCAACATTGCATGAAAATGGTTATATGAATACCGCATCTCCAAACACCTATTAGTTCACCTGCAGCACCAAAAAATCATTTCCAAGGGGAAAAAAATATACAACTGGAAAATTGACATGTGTTGAAACACTAAAGGAAGCGTGTGCATAGTGCGCCGACCAAAGAAGCCCGTAGAGCGCACAAAGCACAATATGTGTGACCGTGTACGAGAAAAGCTACACACTCTTTTGAACAATGCGTTTATGGTTCTTGTCGGCCCCTTAACCATTTCTGGACCAACTCTCGACTTGATTTGACCCTCAAATCAAAGATGAATCTGAATGGGGGGCTGGTCAAAGATCTAAGGGTGCCCTAAAGGGCCCCTTTTTCACACTAAGAACTGGTTGAATATTTCCTCAAAGACATGCTATAAATGGAGGCCATGGGTGCACTAAGAATTTAAGAATCTCATAGTATTGTTATGCTACCTCTATCCTTCCTCAAGAATCCTATTTTCTTCTTGGAGTGTTCTAGCAACATCTCAATAAGATATTCCACTCACCTCTTGAGGGAATAGGCTTGGATTTCTTCACCATTTTCTTTGTAGTTTAKCATTGTAAGAAGAGATCTCAAATAGGGGACTCAAGAGCCCTCCCAAGGAGGAATAGGGGATCCATAAGTCCTCCTTTCTCTACATTGTTTGCMAACTAATATAGTTATCCATTGGTGGCATAATCATTGGTCATTTGGTTGATTGATTTTGGTTCAAAGTTTCTTATGCATTTTAGTTTTATTTCCTTAGTTGTTTGTTTATTTCATGTTCTTGGATTGTTTACTTCATACACTAACCTCTTCCTTGTCTAGCAGGCCCAACTAGACTTGTAAGTGCCCTTCTTTTGCTCACCCAAGTGATGAAAAAAACACAACAAAGTGCATCAGTAACCTAATGTGGTATGGAAACACCTTGTCGAACCTTCCTTCATTGGTGAAATATTTTTTGATTATCTTCAAAAGTTTCTCGAAAGGCTCCAAGAGATATTGGCTTGGAATGCTGACTCCGATTTTCTGATTTTGATATTCAGTCTTGATGAAATACATATAATATGAAATGTCTAAAGGCACACCTTTAAATCATTTTTCTCCGCATGGAGGGATCTCTCTCACAACTGACGAAGTTTCCTCCATCACTTGGAAAGTGATTCTGACAATTGTCATGCTGACCCAGTAAAATTGAGGGCGAACTGCTCACCTAGTTTCACATTATATCCTTAAATCCTTTCATAGAAATGAATGCATCCTTCTTGTTCAAAAGATGCCCTGATCACCGAGTCTTCATTTATTAATTCCAAATCCTGAGGTTCAAACCTCACGACCCTAACACTTCTCACATTCTTTCTTTTTCTTTGGGAAGTTGCAGTGATGATGGTATATATTAACTTCATGTGCGCAGTAATGAATTGTAATAACCTCTCTTTATGGAAAATAAAAATGATGAACTTTGCATAAATTGCAAGAAAAGGTAGAAAAAGGAATCTTTGCGCGACAGTAGGAAATTCAGAAGGAAGAAGGATGACTGTGAGAAGAAAAAACTCATCCAAAAATCTAGTTTGCATCAATCTCCAAAATACTTTAAGTAATGGTTGAAAACAATGGACGAGACGTAGCAAAATCAAAACAATAGACTTACGTAACGACTAGCAACAAATAACTTTTACGCAGCGAAGGGCTCTAGAGTTTGCTGAAAAAATTAAGGATGACACACAAACTCTGAAAGTGAAGGAGAGGCATGAAGGGTGACCAATATTTATGCTTGAATGGATACATAATGAAATCATGGAAAATGACAGTAAATCCATGACGACGAGAATTTCGAAAGAAGGTTGAATATTTGTGAAACAAACTCGTACAATGGGCACACTTTTGAAGTGTGCAAAGTAAAAATGATAGAAGTGCCATGATTTTTTACTTTTATGACTTCATGATTAGGGAATGATGCTCATAACATCTTTCAACGTGACCTTTATCCAAACCACTTGACTCGATTTTGGTACATAATTTCCATCTTTTCGACATGAATCAAGACTTAGGGAAGTGGACCTTTATGATTTAAACATGATGAAACTTACACCCCTTTAACCAACTTATGGCCAGACCTGTTACTCGATAATTTTGAACCACTCTTTATTTGGTCACTAACCTTATTACCTTTGACGCACTGAATATGACTCATCTAGGACTGACTCTAACTGCAAAAATCACAGTGATAAGAGTTGGCTCCAATGGGGATGCTATCCTCCCAGTGAGATAGCAAAGAACAATAGACCAAGTGCCTGAACATTGGGCTTTATTTGACTCAAATACTCTAAAATGACAAACCAAACTCGTTACATGACCCTCTTGACACAACTATGACAAAATTCAGCATAAACTTAGGGTCTTCACTTCGGGCTTCAATTTTCTGCTGATTACTAATTCAAAATGATCCATATGAAAATAAAAATGGTTATTTACAATGACATGAAGGGACCGTAAAAATTTTCTAAACAAGATAATGTTTGAGAAACCTACCATTCACAGGTCCCCCACCAATAAGATCTCCATTAATCTCTTGCAAAAAATAGGCATTGTTCCCATGGTATGCAACAATCTTGAATGGTCCCAGCCAAATATGATCAAACTTTGCATGCCTCCCTCTATCTTCATTTCTTGCATCCCACTTTAGTACCAAATCTTTCACCTTGAAATCATTTTCTTTGGTGTGTCTTTTGAAAATTATTTTCATTTTATCTTGGTGCAACTGTGATTTATTAAAGACTTGTTCTCTCATTTTCTGCACATGGACCTATTAGTTTGTTCTCCTTAGAGCATCATTTGGTTCAACATATTTCTCTTGCAACAGTCTCCTCACTCGCATTCCTAATGAGGTAGGAAAATTTGCCTCTGTACCATATACAATATGAAAAGATGATGTGGAAAGAGACCTTTTAGTGGTGATTCTATCAGCCCATAACGATAAATGAGATTTTTGTGCCAAGATTTGTTGTTTTCCTGTAGAAGCTTCTTAATAATTGTTGTCAATCTTTTGTTAGATGAATCAACCAAACCATTAACCTGTGGGTAATAAGATGTGGAATGGACCAAAGTTATGTTATAGTCACTGCATAATTTCTCCATTTTCTTAGATTTGAATGTCGTTGCATTGTCAGTAATGATCTTGATTGGACAACCAAATCTAGACAAAATATTACTCTCTAAAAATTGAATGATGACAGTATCAATAGCTTGTCTTGTGGGGACCGCTTCAATCCATTTGGTGAAGTAGTCCGTGGCTGTCAGTATCCACCTATGCTGAGATGAGGATGGAAGATGAATTTACCCTATAAAATCAAGGCCCCATTGAATGAATGGTGCTTCAACATAGATAGGCTTTAAAGGTAGGGGCTGCAACTTTCTTTTTCCATCAAAGATCTGACATTCATGGAAGTTGGAAACTTCCCTATATACATCAGAAAAAATACTAGGCCAATAGAACCCTACCCTCAATATTTTGTGTGCAATGGTCTTCCAATAATGATGTCACCCACAATCACATTTGTGAAACTCTTTAATAGCATTTTTCATTTTTTCCTCCAGCAAGCAATTTAGTAAGATCCCACCTGGATCTTTCCAATACAGAGAATTGTATAGAATGCAAGACTTTTCTTCTTTCAACTTCAAAAATGTAGCTTTGGTTTTTCTCAATTCAAGAGTATTTTGTAAGTTTATTAATACATAAATAACATCGACATACCAAGGAGAATCAAGGAACTTCTGGGATGTCTATGGGACTGCTTTTTCTTTCGATTTTTATGACAAATCAACAATAAAATTGAATCCCAAAACATCACAATTTGATTGCGCCATTAATTTTTCAAGCCCTTGACCCTTAATCAACTTTGTATGATTTATTTCTAGGTCATACTCCAACATTACTTCTATCCATTTTCCCCTTCTCCCTTCCGGATCAGGTTGATTCAAAATATCCTTTACAAAATTACAAGACACGTAAGCAATGACATGGGAATGTAAAATATAAGTTCTGAATTAGTTAAGGGCTTTCACCAAGGCATATGCTTGTTTTACATGATGTCATACCTTAGTGGGGAGTCTTTCGATGTCTTGCTACAATAGGCTATGGGTTTTTCAAAGTTCTGATAATATTTTTGCAACAAAACACCAACAATGGTGTGTTATGAGGCAAAGGAAAACACAATAAAATCTTTTGCAAAATTCAGGCTGGATAACACTGGAGATTTGGTCAACTCCACTTTAATATCTTCAAAAGAGTTTCTAGCTTCAGGAGACCATTTTATTCATTTTCCTTTCATGAGCATATTTGTGATAGACTTTATGATCTCAGCCAAGTTTCCAAGAAATTTTGTGATGTGTCCAAGCAATTTTCCTTCTTGCATTCTAAAGTTTGATTTTTTTGGATTTAACGAGATGCCAAAATTTCTACATTTCTGGAAAACCTTTCTTAGATGTTTGAGACATTGATCACCAGAATCCAAAAATACAGTAATGTCATCCAATTAAATCACAATAAACTTATCCTTTTCATCGACAAAGGGTATGTCCATGGCCCGTTGGAAATTCACTCCAACATTCATAAGCCCAAAAGGCATTTTCACATACATGAAAGTGCCCCAAGGTGTTGTAAAATCTATCTTCTCTTGGTCATCTAGATGCACCATAATCTGGTTGTATCTAGAAAAACCGTCAATCATTGATATCTTCTGAGATCCCACCACCTTTTGTAGGATGTAATCCATCTTAGGAAGTGGATACTTGTCTTTAAGAGACACCCTGTTTAGATTCTGAAAATATACACATAATATTGTCACTAGATTAGCCACCCACTTGGAAAATATTAAGAACACAATAATATTGGCATCATACAATTTTCCTACCTCCTTTTGAATCAATGGAAAAAACATAGGGTTGATTCTTCTCAACTTTTACTTGAAATGTTTATGATCATCCTTGATGAGAATTACATGTTGAATGATCTTAGTATCATAGACCTTTAAATCTTCATAACTCCATGCAAAGACATCGGAGAAGTCCTTCATAAGGATGATATACCTCTGTTTGACTTCTGGATTGAGCAGTTTTGACAGTTTGATGATCTTGGGATGTTCTTGAGTCCCAATGTTGCGATATTCTATATCCTCATAGTTTGGAGTGATTTTAGGATTTCTGGCTACATCATTGCTATCAAAAATCTTTTCCAATGGGACCAAGACTTTGGGAATAATGTTATTTTTCCGCTGCACTATATATCTTCCAGCAATCTGATTCTAAAAAAGGTCATTATTGTTGAACACAGTTGCATCTTCATTCACTTCACAACAACACTCATCATCAATATTTAAATTAGAAAATTTGTCTCTCATATGAATGAATATTTATACTTGTTTGTCGTCTTCAAATACTTTCCAACATTTAATGTTATCAGGTATTGCTGGCCTATGTTTGACTTCAATTTCATACTTTTTATTAGGAGAAATTGGAATTTTGAAAACCGAAGCTGAAGTAGCCAAAGCATCTACAATTTGATTCCCCCCCTAGGAATCATTGACAAATTGCATTATGAAAACTCTTCAAGAAGATTAAGAACTAAATTCCTCTATTCTCTCAATCTAGGATGCTTGGAATGATATATACCCTTTACCTAGTTTATGATATGCTCATAATTCCCATGTACAACTATCCTTCTAGAACCCAATTCTTTTAAATTCTTCAATCCCAAAATCAATGCCTCATATTCAACCATATTATTGGTACAATCGAAAGAGAGCTTGTAAGAACATAGTTTTGTACCCATCTTGGGAGGGTTAATCCACAGACTAGCTCCAACTTCTTCCATGCTAGCATCTCCATCAAAACTCATATTCCACATTTCATCCTCTGCACTATTTTGCTGATCTATAATTTCCTCTGTTCGATGCTCAATTTTGTCTATGATAGCCATGACAGTTGTTGGCTCCCCCTCTTCAAAACTCAAGTTATTATATAAAATAGAGGAAGAAAATTCAATATCAACAGAGCAAATAGGATGATTATTTGGTTGAGTTTTGCTACTCACCATGTACTTGAGAAACACTTCTCTTTACAACCTCCTTTATTGGCAAAAAAAAGGATAGTAGCATATGAAATGCCCATTTTCAAAGTTCCTTTCAACTTTCTAGCCCAATATCTAGATAACAAAATGCCAAATTTCAGAGGGATGTCAGAAACCACCACATCCATTATCATATTTTTCGATGGGATTTGAGATAATGATATGACCAAATATTTGATTAAACCTAAGCATTTCACCTTCCTTGAGTCAAAAGAGAAAATATCCTTATAAGGTATTGTAATGTCTAAGCCCAATTCATCCATGACCACCTTGGGCATCATATTATGTGATGCTCCTGAATCTAACATGGCATTATGTAAGGTCATGTCGTGAATTTTAAGGTTAACATAGAAAGGAGGAACATCATCAACATCACCACTCTCTTCCACATGCGGGCCAAACAAGATAGTAGGGTGATCATATTGTATGTTCGAGGTGTCAGGGGATTCTTCCATTTTTAGCATTTTAATGATCTGATTTCTATATTCTCCATTTTTAATCAACTCATTAAACAAAATAGAAATTTTGATTTTAGCCATTTCGCTTTCAAAATTAAAAGGAGACGAAGCTTTTTCTACCCTCTTTGATGACCGCTTCCTTTATTTCCTTAGGTATTTTCTTTGGGGGTTTTTATTTTTATTTTCCTTTCTCCATTACATCCTTTACTAAATTATCTTTCTTTGGTTGGCTCAAAGAAGGTGTATTTATCTGAATTTCCCTTGTAGAATTTCCCTTTGGAAGATTTGCAGATGCCTTTTTATTTCTGAGGTTATACTACTTATGAAGCTGCATAATAGCATTGTGGTATCCTTTCCTAAAATCTTATGTTTCTGATGACAACATATCACCATTTTCCTGCATAAACTTATCATTTGCATCCATAAATTGATCATGTTTTCCTTTTGTTAAGAACATGTTTGTTTTTATATCGTCATAACAATGCATATGGTCTTTGATTATTTGATCAAAATATTTGTTTGCATAGTTGTTTTGGAAAGGAGGTTTTATTTTCTCATCACCTTGATCCCTCTGGTCTCTTTGTCTGATCTGTGGAACTATGGCTCTTCTAAAATTTTGACTTCTAGGTTGAAAATCAATTTGATCCCCGATGGAAAGCTTATTTTTCATGGACATCCTTTCCATGAGTCTTTCCATAGTATTCATCATCAAATAAAATTTCTCGTCTGATGATTGAGACATAGAGGGTTGTGCTTCCCCTTGGAACTTATTCACACTTCTGTCAAGATTATGTTTGATCTTCCTTGATGCCATCAAATTTACCTCTACTTCAATTGTATCGCTCATCATATAATCTAATTTATTGGATCTTCTTTCTCTTAACAACAAGGCAAAGTCACCGTCAAAATAATTAGCATATCGAAGTTGGGAAGCTTCGAGAGGAGGTTTGACTTCTGTGGGAATTGAATTATAAAATTTCATAAATCTGGTTGAGAACTCTTGTACTGCTTCATTTGGAGATTTTTTTATATTATTGTATCGAGTTAATATCTGAAGAGGATTATTTTTATCACCCCACCTAGCAAGAAAAAGTGTTTCAAAATCTGCAAAATTAGGGATACTCGCTACTGGAAGAGATTTGAACCATTTTTGGACCTCACCTGAGAGAATTTGTACAAACAATCTCATTTTTGCATCCTCATAATCTACCTCTTATAGTTCGGCAAAGCCATTAAACCAATATAAGTGTTTTTGAGTTGAAGCATTCCCTTCAACATCACATAATTTAATTCTCTGATTATAATTCTGAGGTAAATCATGTAATTGGGAAAGCAAGGCAAGAGGAGCGAATTTGGCGACCATGAATCTAGGAGGATTTTGAACTGGCTGAATAGCTTGAGTGGAAATTACAACAACTTGAGGGGGGTTGATTAGTATCAAATATTGAAACTTTTTCTCATCGAAAATGATTTCATTCAAATAAGATTCTTATATGGATCTGATCAGGGTTTGTTCAAATAATAAATTGAATTCAAGGTCATCAATGCTTTTTACCTCATATATAGGTAAATATAGGTTCCTTTCTAGGTAATATATTGAGTACGTTATATTTTCATTTCTTTTGTGTAGAAGTTTTTCAGGATCAAACACAGATGATATAGGCTTTGGATCAGGGTTTTCTCTAGTGTAAACTTTCTTAGTAGCCAAGATTTATGATTCAGAATACATTGCGCTACTGATCTTATTAAATGAAGTCACCAGGGTAAAATGAGTTTCAGCCAATATAGGTATCTAATTCACTATTACCCTCAGGAATCAAATCTACAACTTTAGTCCTTTTTCTTAGGGAAAATTTTCAATTCCTTCCCCGTCAACGACGCCAAAATGTTAGCACTCGGTAAATTGTTGGGTTGAAGAAAACAATCTACCACGTTAACCTACAAACCAACTTTAATTCTGAAAACTAGACTTCCCAACCTAGAGATGGCTCTCTCTGAGACCTAGTCTCTGATAAATAATAACTTTGGATTGATGACTAGATTTAGATGCTTGTGAAATATTTTTCTAGTTTCACTGGCAATGAGGTATAGTAATTTTTGGGATATGGAGTCAACCCCTCGAGAACAAGAGAAATCAATGATTGGTAGGGGAATCTTTGAGAGGACAAAGGCTAAATATATAATGGTCTTTCAGTTTTAGTATCGTTGTGTATGACGAAATAAAGGAGAAACATAAAGCAAATCAGAGCACCATTAGAGATGAATTTCAACCTAAATTAGAAGAAAACACATAGTTTAAATGGTTGAGTCTAAAGCACCACAAGATGAATTTTAAACCCTTTAAATATTTCCAATTTAAACGAATGAAACACACATGAATTTGCAGGAAACAAGAAGTACATACGAAGACAAGATCACAATACATCAAACCACCACCACTAGAATCTTTTCATCGAAAGCTTCAAGACCTCTGTATTTATATTTCCATCAGATTCATAAAATTACATTCAAGAGCGCCCTGTATACACTTTTTTTCCAACTTGGCTTACATAAAAAAGATCCAATATATAGAAAACTAACGCCCTCCTGGGATGCTAGGTTTGAACTACTTCCCCCTAAAATCCTGGATTCGGTTACTCTTCCCTTGGGCAACCTCTTCAACAAAATTTACTAAAAATAGAAACCTGAATACACCCTATCATAACATAACCGACATATTCATTTCAATCATTTGGTTATCAGTAATACTCGACCATCTTGTTGTGATAAATCAACGTTTTCTTCTAAAGGGTGCCTGAGTAATCATGCATACTACTGGAAACTCTATGACCTTTTGTATAACAGACTCTGGTTTCTGTTGCGTGATTACTGGCTATAGCATGCACGTGGTGAGTTTGTGTAGCGTATGTACATTTGTGGTTTCTTGTGCAAATCCAAGTGGCAACAACAGTTGGGGACCATGCATCTCCTTCAAAACTTGCATGTGTTTCATTAATACCTTCCCTTTTCATCAGGTAATGTTACAACGTTTGAGCAATGAATTTTCACTGCACAAGTGTTGCGTCTAAATTCTTGTTAACATAAGAAATCAGGCTATGTATGGAGAAAGATTCTATGCCATGACCCAAAAAGACAAAAATGGAGCTCCCTTAGTCATGCTTCCGCAACTCCAGTTAGGGGATTTAGCTCATTCTTATCTTCTACCTCCAACTTCGCCTGTAACCTTAAATCTCTGACTGTTTTTCTTAAAGATAATTTATGTTTGTTCAAACTCTTCACCTGTCTCAACAAAACCACATTTGTTTTCAGTTTTGATTGAGCACCAAAGAAAGTTGCACATGCATTATCAATAACTGGTTTGCACTCTTTGAAATGCTCCATCATTTTTTCCTCTTATATCCTCTTTTCCTCCCTAAGCTCAATGATTACATCTTGGGCCTCTGTGAGCTATTTTTTAAGCCAATTTACATTGTTTTCTCTTATTGTGGGCGAGGTAGGGGATAACTGACCTACTCGACTCTGCGAAGCTGGTGTTTCAATGATCTTTTCTACCATATACCTTCTCAACTCTCTGTTTTCTTGATAAAATTGGGCTATAACGTGTTGTACTTGCTTTAGTTGCTGCTTCATTTCCTGAGTATTTGTATTTTCCTCACCTAACTCCAAATGTCTTTCATCAATTCCCTTGTTCGCACCTTCAACAAGCTCTAGTTGAACTGCGTGTATGGGAAATCTCTTGGCATAGGACTTGGTACAAATTTTATTGGGAGCTTGGATATCCTCAGTTTTATCAGTCAATATTGACCTTCTTTTCTTCTGGGATGTTGGCTGACTGAATGATGAGTTTTCTATTTCTTTCCCTTTTCTTTTTTCAGTAACATCTTCCTTTCTCACCTATGAACTACGAAGTGTTGATTTATCTATAGATAGAGGAATGTATCCTTTAGGGTCTATGGGAATGTTAGCTGAAATCAAAAAATAATTCCAGTCCTTATTCAAATGTATCAATTCTTCAACCACTAACATCTTAATTAATGAAAAATGGAATAAGTTGTTCCCTGAATGATCAACCTTGGCTTGGACACTGTCTGCCATATTTCCCAAGCTTCGACACAAGAATAAAGGTAAGTGTAATGGATTTTTCCCTGTGAAGTGAATTAGTAACCTAATGTGGTATGGATACACCCTGTTGAACCTTCCTTCATAGGTGAAATATTTTCTGATTATCTTCAAAAGTTTCTCGAAAGGCTCCAGGAGATACTGGCTTGGAATGTCGGCTCCAATTTTCCAATTTCGACATTCGGTCTTGATGAAATACATATAACATGAAATGTATAAAGGCATACCTTTAAACCATTTTTCTCCGCGTGGAGGGATCTCCGTCGCAGCTGACAAAGTTTCCTTTGTCACTTGGAAAGTGATTCCCGCAATTGTCGTGCTGATCTTAGTAAAATTGAGGGTGAAATGCTAAGCTAGTTTCCCATTATATCCTTGAGTCCTTTCATAGAAATGCATGCATCCGACTTGTTCAAAAGACACCCTGATCATCGGGCCTTCATTTATTAACTCCAAATCCTTAGGTTCGAACCTCATGACTCTGCCACTTCTCGCATTCTTTCCTTTTCTTTGGGAATTTTCCATGATGCCAGCATATATTAACTTCACACACACAGTAATGAATTGTAATAACGTCTCTACGTGGAAAATAAGAATGATTAACTTGGCAGAAACTGCAAGAAAAGGTAGCAACAAGAATCTTTGCGCAGAAGTAGGGAATTAAGAAGGAAGAAGGCTGACTGTGAGAAGAAACAACTCATCCAAAAATCTAGTTTGTAGCGATCTCCAAAAGACTTTAAGAAATTGTTGAAAGCAATGGAGTAGACGTAGAAAAATTAGAACAACAGACTTATGTAATGACTAGCAACAAATAAATTTTACGTAGCGAAGGGCTCCAGAGATTGCTAAGAAAACTATAGATGACACACAAACTCTTAAAGTGAAGGAGAGGCATGAAGGGTGACCAATATTTATTCTTGAACGAATACAAAATGAAATTATGGAAAATGACAGTAAATCCATGGGGATGGGAAGTTCGAAAGCAGTTTGAATATTTGCGCAACAAACTCGTGCAACAGGTACACTTTTGAAGTGTGCAAAGTACAAATGATAGAAGTGCGATGATTGTTTACTTTTATGACTTCATGATTAGGGAATGCTGCTCATAATATCTTTCGATGCTACCTTTCTTCCAACCACTTGAATCGATTTTGGTACATAATTTCCACCTTTTCGACATGACTCGAGACTTAGGGAAGTGGACCTTTATGATTTAAACGTGGTGAACCTTACACCCCTTTAGCCAACTTATGGTTAGACCCATTACTCTATAATTTCAAACCACTCTTTATTTGGTCACTGACCTTATAACCTTTGATGCATTGACTATGACTCATCTAGGACTGACTCTAACTGCAAAAATCACGGTGGTAACATAGGGGGAGTACAACATGTCCGTAGGGTGAAATTTCTCACAACACTAGGGAATATAGTTGGCCTTTCTCTAACCCTAAAGGTAAGAGTGAGGTTGCTAGTACCTTGCCATCACCACAATATCTCATTTAATAGGTTCAACATCCCACTTACTGGAATTGAACCCGAAAGAGGTTAACAACCATTCTCCCAACCACCCAAACTAGACCCAAATGATAATACACATTAAATATATTATTTCATTTTAAAACATCTTATTTCATCTTTTATAATTTTTGGTTTGTGATATGGATTGATAGTCCTATTTGCATGGATATTTATCAATCCTTTAATTAACTGACTTGATTCTATTAATTAATAATATTTTTTACATATATAAATGCTTAAGATTCAATAAATACATATTAAAAATGATAATATGAAAATATGTTCATATTTATGCGTCAATTATGTAAGTATCTAACTTAATTAATTTGGTCAATAATGTTTTTTTCAAACATGAAAACTAATAAAATTCAATAAACATATTAGAGATAGATTTTTCTTTTTATTAAATTCTAAACACTCAATTTGATTAACTTAATAATATTTTTTAAATATGAAAATGATTAAAGATTCAATAAACTCATTAAAAAATTGTTTTCCTTTTCATTTAATTAAGCTTGATCGTTTAATCTTTAACATCTCCTTGATTTAGAAGAGATCGAAAACTAATTTTAATGACACTTTGTTAAATATTTTTTACATTTAATTAATTTGTCAAATGTTTTTTACATTTAATTAAGTTTGTGTTCGCTAAATATTTTTTTCATGTAATTAAGTTTGGTGACTTTGTTAATTATATTTTTTCATTTAAGTTTAATAGTTGTTTTCTAGCATATCCTTATATAAGTTCACAAACTAATTTTAGTGACATTTTGTTAGGCCAAGTCTTTGAACTTTATAACAAATATAAATATGTAAGGTTGTCATTATACATCATGACGAGTTTAATTCATAGAGAGTGGTTAGATGAATCTCATAATTTTTCTATGATGTTCCATATATACAAATCATATTTTGTTTGACAAGACAATTATTCTAACAGAGGACAAACACCTTCAATAACCACTCACACAACCAAATCAAAGATCAACACAACGACGTTTTGACGTGGTAAAACTCTTATGGGGAAACATCCATGACCCCAACCAACGTGGTCACTTGGAGCAAATTATTAATGAAAAAGAAAAATATCACTAAGATATTTACAAGAGAGTTTCTCACAATTGATCATCAACAAATGATCCTCGATGCTCTTTAAATAAAGATCATGGACCAATCAAGTGTTAAACCATGAATCAATGTAGTTGTTAAGATCGAGGAGAATATGAACCGTCATATCACTTTATGTTGGGAACATATCGTTACCGTTGGATTACCTAACTACAAATGCATACTAATGCATAGTAAAGAAACACACTTTTACCTAATGACACATTAGACCAAGTTGATATTAACTAATTCCTAGGTGTCTAAATATCCTAACATCCCCCCTTAAACAACAGGGGATAGGATTGAATGATTTATGTAGGTGACATAGTAGGAGAAGGAGGGAGGCATTAGAGCCTATCCCCCCTTAATGACAACTTCCTGAACTCCTAAAATAGATTGAAGTTTGGAAAAATTTGCTTCTGTAAGAGACAATGTGAAAATGTCTGCAACTTTGATGTTCTGTAGGGAAAAAGAGCACTTCAATTGTTGAAATATTGTAACTTCGAAGAATATTATAATTAAATTTGATTTATTATCTTATAGATCAAATCCCCTTTTGCGGATTGATCATGTCAGGTCTTGTATAAGATTATATCCCCTTTTTTGGATTGGTCAAACTATATTTGCATAGTGGTATTTGTAAAGTTGGCCCCTAGTATTTATAAAATGGTTTTAACCACTTCTAGGAGAAGCTGACCCCACTAAGTGAAGTGACGTAACCCTAGAACCTCCTCAAATAGTATTTATATGTGAGGATGGTGCCTCACTTGCACACACTCAATCTCACTCATCTAGTGCACATATATTGAAGGCAATTGCAGTTGCAGCAGGAAGGAGAAGAGAAGTGCATGCTCAGTATTGGTTTATCTTTGGTGTTTTGGTCTTAGTCTTGTTGATGATTACAGCTGCGTGAGACATCCTCCAAAACACAGACCTGAGAGAGATCCCCTGAGATGGGTGTGTGGTTACTATCTGAGATAGAACTGGAACGTTGTGCTGACATCCTCCTTATAGAGAGTTGATATGAACTCCATATGATTCTCCTATGTAACACAGTGAGAAAGAAGATCTACTGAGTTAGATGTGTCTGTGGTTGAGCACATGTGAACGTGTGAATTCCGATGAGATGGGTGCATCTTTCTGAGAAAAAATATGAAATGATGTATTATCCTCCTCTGAGAAGAGATTTGAGATGATGAACTCTAGATGACTCTCCTATGTAATGCAGTGGGAAATAAGATCTACTGAGTTGGATGTGCCTGTGGATGAGCACAGGTGAACGTGATCCTAGGGATGAGCACTAGTGAGTGTGGTTCTCTTGTGAGACATAGTGATATAGAGATGTGTACATACCTATGGATGTGCCCATAGTGGATGAGAGCTAGTGGGTGTATGATATCCCTTTCTATATTGTTCAAGAGTCAGACTTACTTGTAACCCTAATTGTAATGTAAAGGGTACATGTCGGCCCCACCTTAATGTAAAAGATAATTAATCTAGTAATTATTAATTATATTGTGAGTTATTGAGGTTCGCCATGTTGTGCCAATAGACACTTTTGTTGACAGGTTAAATCTAATATAAATAAAGGTAAATTCCCCATTGAGGAATCATATCTTAAGTGTGAGTTTGGAAATTTCAGCAAGTACATCTTCTTGGGAAAAGTGTGCACCTCTCTTGGGCGCTAGTATTCTAGGGTTTGTGAGCACCCTTTTGTGTGCTAGGTTTTCTTGGTGGTGGAGGTATTTATCTTGAAGAATATAACAAAGGATTGGATGGGTTTTCTTCCCTTGTTGAGAAGGGTTTCCCAAGATACTTCTTATGTACTTGTGCATGGTGTTTCTTCTTGTGATCTTGGTTGCAACAACAAATTGTTTATGGTTTAAGTAAAATGATAAAGATGGAATGAAATTCATGCTTAAGTCTTTACTATTAAAAAAATCAACATGGTATCAGAGCATAGGTCTTGAAGAACCCCCTCACAAGCACTCAAAATCTAAGTCGTCCTCCTTCTGCAATTCTGTACGACCTCTGTGGTTTCTGCGGAAATATGTATGACCCTCACTTGTTTGGAATTTTCAGCACCTTACATATGGATGTTGGGGATTAAACTTGCACAAAGGTGTACAAAATTCCTCAGCGCACCTCCAGATATCTTCAAAGTGAATTTCCGAGGATTTTGATTTTTTTTGCTCTAGGGTTTCTAGGGTTCCAAAATTTTCCGCAGAATCTTGATCTTAGGGTTTTTGCAACTTCTTGAAGAAACGTTTCATCTCAACACATATTCTTGTGACACTCTCAAAGTTTATTGTTGGTATTCATAAGCCCCAAAAAACCTAAGGTTACTAGTCCAACCTAACCATTAGTTTTTCTGAGTCCATTTGGTGAGATTTTGTGAAGAAATCCAAAAACAAAATGAAGAACAAAACTTTAATGGAAGATAGGCTTGATGTATTAAGAAACTTCAGCTCCTGGAAGTCAAGAATTCAGGTCACCCTTGAAGAAGATGACCTTTTTAATGTGGTAAAAAAAAATTTACCATATACAACTGCCGATGAAGAGAAGGAAATAAGAAGGGAAGAATATGTCAAGGCAAGAAAAATAATCATCTACTCAGTAAGAGATCATCTTCTACCTCATACTGCCAACCTGAAAACAACTTATGAAATGTATGAATCACTGAAAGATATGTTTGAAAGTGAAAACACCCTCAGAGCTCGTACCTTAAAGGGCCAGTTTCAAATTACCAATATGACAAAAGGTGATACAGTTATTACCTTCTTTATGAAGATATCAAAAATCAAAGAACAACTAGGTGCCATTGGAGAAATCATGTCTGACAAAGAACTTGTCTTATCTACTCTCAACAATCTTCCAAAACACTGGGAAACTTTTCTTCAAAGCATTAGTGGAAGATAAAAATTACCAACCTTTGATTGTCTGTAGACAAACTACACTCAATAAGAAATTAGACTTAGAAATAGAGGAGTGGAAGACTCCCCTGATGAAAACCATGCTCTTGCACTTCATACAAAGAAAGGGGGAAGATTAAAAATAAACTTCAGACAAACATTCAGAGATGAGAAGTCTCCATCAACATTAGGTCATAATTAGAGAATATATGTTTCAGAGATTTAGTGCTTCAGATGTGACAGATATGGGAACTATGCAATAAATTGTCCAACCAGGAAGAAAGGAAGACAATATGCTTCCACCGCTGACATTGATCCAGATCCACCCCAAAAGAATGAAGATAAGAGAGAGGAGAAGTACTTCCTCTAAACCAAACACATAATTGAGCATGATTACATATCCAGGTAAATTGTTTGATCATAAATTTTATATTTGATTGCATTCTTAATAAGTGAAGGGTATTATCTCCAGTATGGGAGCCCTCATGAATTGGACCATTATCCCTAGTATGTGACTCCAAACCTTATTGATTGATTATTGTGCTGGTAAAGAAGGCATAAAATATCTAGCAAGAAAATAAAATAAGACTTCCATCCTTCAGACTTTAGAGAGAGTTGATTGACTCAAAGGGAGTCAAAACAAAATGAACATAAGGAAGAGACAATACTTTCTTCCCCTTCAACAATTCAGAGGGAGACATAGAGTATTCCAACTGATCCAACTACTCCAGTTGATATGCCTAGAGATATTGTAGTAGGGCATAAAAGGATTGCCTAGGGTAAACAAAACTCTGCAGAAGGAAGAGGAACATGAAAGTACGTGAAGGGACATCCCGAGAAAGAAAAATATATTTTCAAAGCTACCCTTCATCCATGAGCCACTTCATTGATTCTGAGGCTCCCTGTCATGGAGAGGTGATGGGTGAAGAAGTATAGAAATATGCCATAACAGAAGAATACCAATACATATTAAAGAATGATGTATGAGACATTGTTCCGAGACCAAAAGGGAAATCTATGGTGACTTCCAAATGGATCTATAAAAATCAAGTATGCAACTGATGGAAGTATCGAGAAATACAAAATGCGATCTGTGGCCAGAAGATTCCCACAAACAGAGGGATTTGTCTATGATGAGACACTTGATCTAGTAAGCCTAATACACTTCCATCCATACTACCATCCATGAGTTGGAAACTACATTGGATGGATAGACTCTTGATGAATTTGGGTTTCAGCAAAGGTGTTGCTAATCCAAAACTATATTACTACATTGTTGATGTGAGCCTGTTTTTGATGACTTATTCAAGAAGTTGTCTTTTTGTTACAAGCAAGATTTGAATTCTGATTTAGAGATGAAGGATATGGGTATGATGCAGTACTTCTTGGGACAATAAGTATGACATAAGACCAATGAGACTTTTCCTAAGTCAAGGAAAATATATAGTGGGGATATTAAAGAAGTTTAGTATGACAGAATGCAAATCCATGTCTACACTGATGGTGATGGATTTGACAATAAATAAATGATGATGATTCAGACGAGATTGATCCACAACTGATTGGATCACTGATGCATATGGTTGAACACCAAACTCAATATATGCAGTGAATGTACTTAGCCATTCCATGAGTCATCTGAGAGAGACTCACTGGGAAACAACAAAACATGTATTGAGATATCTATGAGGCACAGTTGGATGTGGCTTGATATATGCCTCCAGTGTAGAATTGAGTTTGCAGGGGTATGCAAAATGAACAGTAGACCGGAAAATCACATCCAATTGTTGTTTTATCGTGAATTTTGCCATGATTTCCTGGTGCAGCAAGAAACAAAGCTCTATGGCCTTGAGTACCACATAAGCAGAGTATATATCATTGAGTTTGCGAACCAATGTGTCTTCATAATCCTCTGACATTACTTGATCATGAGAAGGATCTTATGATTATAGCCATAGTTGTGTGAAGCTCTTTGAGAACCCCATGTTTCATGATAGATCGAAACATGTTGAGATAAAATATTGTTTTTAGAAACATGATGCAGAGGAAAGAAGTACACATGAAATACCTTCCTACACATGAGCAGTTTGAAGACATCTTCACCAAACTGACTTGGTGAAGAATACCTCTCTAGTTGAGAGGGAGTGTTCGAGTACTTCCATGCAAGAATTATCCTGATGGAGAATGCCTCCCTAGCTGAGAGGGGGTTTGATGTTTACATCTGTGTGAGACATCCTCCGGGACTCAGACCTTAGAGAGAGCCCTTGAGATGGGTGTGTGGTTCCTAACTGAGAGAGAACTGGAATGTTGTGCTGGCCTCCTCCTTACAGAGCATTGAGATGAACTCCAGATGATTCTCTTGTGTAACATAGTGAGAAAGAAGATCTGCTGAGTTAGACATGCATGTGGCTGAGCACAAGTGAACATGTGAATTCCCATGAGATGGGTGCATCGTTCTGAGACAAAAGATGAAACGATGTATTATCCTCCTTTGAGAAGAGAGTTGAGATGATGAAATCCAGATGAATCTTCTGTGTAATGTAGTGGGAAATAAGATCTGCTGAGTTGGACGTGCATGTGGATGAGCACATATGAAAATGATCCTAGTGGTTGAGCACTAGTGAGTGTGGTTCTCCTATGAGATGCAATGAGATAGAAATGTGGAAATCCCTATGGATGTTCCCTTAGTGGCTGAGCACTAGTGGGTGTATTATATCCCTTGCTATATTGTTCAAGACTCAGATTTACTTGTAACCCTTATTGTAATGTAAAGGGTACATGTTGACCCCACCTTAATGTAAAAGATAATCAATATGATAATTATTAATTATATTATGAGTTATTGAGGTCAGCTCTATTATGCCAATAGACACTTTGGTTGATAGGTTAATTCTAATATAACTAAATGTAAATTCCCCATTGAGGAATCATATCTTAAGTGTGAGTTTGAAAATTTCAGCAAGTACATCTTCTTGGGAAAATTGTGCACCTCTCTTGGGCGCTAGTATTCTAGGGTTTGTGAGCACCCTTTTGTGTGCTAGGTTTTCTTGGTAGTGGAGGTCTTTCTCTTGAAGAATATAACAAAGGATTGTTTGGGTTTTCTTCCCTTGTTGAGAAGGGTTTCCCAGGATACTTCTTGTGTACTTGTGCATGGTGTTTCTTCTTGTGATCTTGGTTGCAGMAACAAATTGTTTATGGTTTAAGTAAAATGATAAATATGCAATGAAGTTCATGCTTAAGCCTTGCCTATTAAAAAAATCGACAAGTCTTGGCATTGTATTGGCAATATATTATTGAGGAAGTTTTTGTTGGGTTTTCTCCCCCATGAGGGTTTCCTAGGATAAAATGTTGTGTACCTTGTGATGGTGTTTCTTTCAGTGATCCTTTTTTTGTTGTTGTTTTGGAAATGTATTGAAAGCTCATGTAATTTGGAAATTAACATGGTATCATAGCATGATTGAACTTGACATCTTTCACTATTTATCTAGATGCCATTGTTGTCGTACAAGAAAATTAGGGATTTCTATAGAAGATGAATTTTTGACCAAAATCTATCTTGGGAAGTGCACCCTACCCTAACACATCTTTTGGCACCTTTAGAGAACCTTTTTAGTGGCCATATTCTCCGAAAATTCAAACCCTAGTTTTGACTGGTACTAGAAAACCAAAAAACCAAAACCAATACTAGAAGTACCAGTCCAGAATTGCACAGGTCAAGTTTCAAGGGGTAAAAATTAGAATTTTATGAAACAATAAGCTCCAACAAACTTTCCTTGGCCCAATGCATCTCCTGGTAAGCTCAGTTTCAATTTTTGAGCACTTTCATTTTCTTGTCATTCTTAGCTCTAGGTCAAGATGTCTACAAGCACCAAGCTTGTTGACAAGCTAGAAGGTGTGGAAAATTTTTGTGCCTATAAGTACAAGATTAGACTCATTCTTGAAGAGAATGACCTTGCAAAATTCATAAAATAAAATGTACCGGAACCTGAATAAAATGCAGCCAAAGAAAAGTACAAGAAGGACATGATTACGGCTAAAAGAATAATTGCATATTCCATTAAATACCACTTTATCCCTCAAGTGTCTTCTAATAATACTCCAAAATATATGTTTGATTCCCTAAACAAAATTTATGAAGGAAAGAACATCAACCAGAAGATGAACTTGATAACCCAACTCAAGAATACAAAGATGCAAAAGGGAGAAGTTGTTCGAGACTATTTCTCTAGGTTTTCTCAATTCAAGGAACAATGATAAGAAATTGGATACAACTTATATGAATATGAAATTTTGATGACAACTCATCTACTATACCTTGGGATGCCTTTATCTAAACTATTTGTGCAAGAAACAAGAAACTCCAATTTGACAGTTTATGGGAAGAATGTGTTCAAGAAGAAGAAAGAGTCACCAACTGAGAATCTATCCTATTAATAGATGAATATCAATCCCTAGATACTGATGCTAAGGGTGGAAATAAAAAGTGTCATTTTCAAAAGGAGACCCACTTTCATAAAGAATCTCACTCTCCAAAGAGATTCCATAAATATCATAAGGGTCAAAGAAAGGGCAAAGATTTATCCTCCTATCAATGTTATCATTGTGATAAGATGTGACACATTGTTAATGATTGTCCTACTAGAAGGGAAGAATACAAGAGGAGAAATAAAAAAAGACATCATGTTCATGCAACCAAAGATGACGAGCCACCCAAGAAGTTAACTAAAGAAGAGATTGAAGAATATGTTTTGTTTTCCGCCCTCTTCAGGATATGTGACACATGGAGAGGATACTTGGCTCATAGATAGTGGTTCCTCTAAGCACTTGACAAGTTAGAAAGGCATTCTCTCTAGCCTTATAGAAAAGGACTCCCCCCTAGAAAGTTTTACTTGGATATGATTATCAGTACCCTATCAAAGGAATGGGAGAATCCACCTACAAACTTGATTCAGGAACTCCAATGAGAATGAAGGACGTACTCTATGTACCAGGTTAGAAAAAAAACTTACTTTCTATTTCATCCCTAGATAAGAGAGGTTTCAAGGTTGCATTCATGGATGGTGAAGTTCTTATGTGGCCTAAAGGAAAAACTATATAAGATGTAGTTGTTATTGGAACAGAAGAAGGTGGTTTGTACAAGTTAAACGGTCGCTTAGATGTAGCCTTGACTCACTCTATTGAAAGTCCTTGTGAACTTTGGCATAGAAGACTAGCTCACATAAACTATAAATCCTTACCATATGTAAGCAAGGTAGTTATATGTTTACCAGAATTAAAGGTTGATCATGAAGGTGTATGCAAGGGATGTGCACAAGGAAAGAACATAAAGATTCCTTTTCCAAAGAGCGACAATAAAGAAAAAGGAATCTTGGAGCTTGTCCACTTAGATGTATGAGGTCCAATGCCATCAACCTTTCTAAGTTGGTATGTATACTATGTATATTTTATTGATGATTACTCTCGTAAGACTTGGGTTTATCTCTTGAAGTCAAAAGATCAAGTACTTGGAAAGTTCAAGGAATTCAAAGCCTTGGTAGAAAACTCTCCAAAAGGAAAATCATGATACTTAGGTCAGACAATGGAGGAGAGTACACTTCAAATGAATTTGGAAGATATTGCAGAGATGTTGGGATTAAGAGGGAGCTCACCACTCCCTATAATCTTCAACAAAATGGTGTAGTAGAAAGAAAGAATAGAATGATTATGGAAGTAGTAAAGACTATTATTCATGATCAAGATCTTCCAATGCACTTATGGGTTGAAGAAACAAGAACAATAGTATATGTCCAAAACAAATTATTCCATAGTGCACTTGGATTCAAAACTCCCAAAGAAATGTTCACCGGAAAGAAGCCAGAAGTAAGCCATCTTAAAATATTTGGTTTTCCAGTATTTGTACACATTCCAAAATAAAAGAGAACCAAGCTGGATCCTCCAAGAAAGAAGGGAATATTTGTTGGATACTGTGAGGTCTCTAAGGCGTTCAGAATTTACATACCAAGTTATCATCATATTGAGATAAAAAAACATGTAACCTTTGATGAAGATGAAACACTCAAAAGATCAAGAAAATGCCATCTTGAAGAAGTATATGAAGAAGAACATGTAGCTCCTAGAGTTGCAGAACACGTGAAGGAAGTCACAGTTGACCCTAATGATGAGATTCTTGTTATCACACAATTTATACTTTCCCAAAGCCCAAGGAAAGTGAGGCAAGATTTGTGTAACAAGGGGGTGACCTATCACTGTCACCTTAATAGGAAACCCCCTTCGTTTTAGGAGTATGTTGAAATTAACCCAAGGGAGACGTCCCTAGTGACCTAAAGGGATGATGAAACTAAGGAAAGGATGCAAGAATACCCCCCTTTCACTGGTCACTCAAGTCAAAAGGTCTTTATGTCTTAAGAGATTAATCAAATGTAATGTTTGAAGTGTACCTTCCCAGAACAAGACAATAAGCAAAAAAATGGTAGTTTCAAGTACAAAATGATGTTACTTCTTCAATAAGACAATAAACCTTTGAAATATATGCTGGATGATATAAATTTGCAGCAACATGAAAGTTTACAACAAAAATAAGTATCTTATAACATTTGCAAGAAATATGCCTCAAAATTGCTTGAAAAGACAATGAAAATAAAGCTTTTACTAGGAAAAATGATAATTAATTGTCACAAGCAATTTTTGAAGTGTCTAGCTAGCATTAAAGGTCGGTTTTGTAGAAAATTTGTTGCAGTTAGATGGATCTAGCAATATTTTGTAACAACAACAAATAGGTTAGTGATCTAGGCTAAACCAGGGTTAGAGATAGTTAGTAAAATATTAGGAGAAGAGTGTTTGAGTGTTTAATCAATCCTTCAATAAGAGATAGGATAAAACTAGTGCCTTATATGGATTATGGAGTCAAGTGGATGACTTATTCTAAGGCTGCAAATCAATTTTGATAGTGCACAAAATTCCAAGATGGAGAATGCATAGGAGAAGTAGTAACTTAAGTCCCCCTATGCATTTTCCTCAAGAAACAAGATACTTTGTTAAGAACCAAACATCAATATAGCATATAAAAACCTCAGAAAAAGTATTCAACGCCTTGAAAAAGAGATAATTTCAGATAATAATCCTCTTCGAGGAGGAAACCTCCTTTTACCCCACTTAAAT
>JZKD02S1636002.1:133810-156480 GCA_000966675.3 Picea glauca | reverse complement strand
TTTTATTGCAGGGCCTTGGACATCAGATCTAGTGCTTTCTAAGACATTTTTATGGCTCAGGTTATTTCTTGAGCAGTGGGGCGAATTGAAGAGAAGGAGGGTGTTTTTGAGATCCAGATCTAGTCCGTTTGGATGGGTTACACTTCATATCTGACCCTGAGACTTTACCTAGTGACTTACAGTGTCCCAATCTATATTTCTGGAGAGTTTCAGAGCATTTGGAGGCCTCCTTCAGCAGGGCCAAATTATCCAGGTTTTCAGTCATCTAGTGGGGTGCACCATTCAGTGGGGGATTTCAAATCTACAGAGATTGAGAGGGATATTGGAGATTCGGTCACCTGGGTTGTTCTTACCATCACCCGATATATCAGTTGGCATATTTATTAGGGTGATTGGACATTTTTGGCAGCAGGGCCGAGTTATTGAGGGTTTCAACCTTCTATTGGAGCGTGGCATTCTTCAGCTGGAGAGTTTGGCATTCAGATTTGCTTGTATTGATCTTCATTTCTTATTCANCCATATACTTATATTAATGATGGTCAAAGGGAGGTTTATGAC
Source organism: Picea glauca (assembly GCA_000966675.3). Lineage (NCBI taxonomy): Eukaryota > Viridiplantae > Streptophyta > Pinopsida > Pinales > Pinaceae > Picea > Picea glauca. Next base: position 155,922 of record JZKD02S1636002.1, on the reverse strand, counting down.
ATACAAAATATGTCAAAATGTATCAAATATGGGCCTTATGATCTACAATGGATAGGCACATCACATGATACAAGAAGAGAAGGCATTTAGATATAGAGAAGTCACTAACTCATCTTAAGGGGGTGGACAAATGTCAATACCTGAAAATGAAAAAGGCTCGTTTTATGTTATAGACTCTACCAATTTGGTGATTTAATATATGGTGGTTGAACCACTAGTATCTACCACTGGTTGTAAGACCCCTTCTAATATTAGGTTGTTATTAAATAATCAACTAACCTATGTATTGAATTATGTGCATTAATTCATATTTATACATATAAAAATATATATACTATGAAAATTTTTTATGTTTCCTTCCCGACAACATAATTTAAGAAATAATTTCATCGACAACTTACTCATTCTGATTATGAATTCAAAATTGAGTTAAGATAACATAATCAACGTAAGAAACTTAAATCATGTGAGAATTAGTAAAATACATTCACCACTATCTACAGTAGCCTAGTATTGTGGTAGTCTAGAATTGTAGAAGTATTTCCCAAACTTGAATTATTCCTCCCATCCAACTAGCATATTATCTAGTTACTAGATCTAGGAAACCTAGGTTTCCTAGTTCTCCGTGCCCATGTTTGTAACAACCACAACAACCAGTACTATCCACTCTTTAGGTTACACTAGTAAAATTTTCAATCTCAACTTTTTCAAACTCTATTCAAACTATGTTCTCTTTGTTAATCTCCCCTGGTTCATTCCCTCCTCTTCCTTTTCCCAAAATCATCCAACCCCCTTTCCTTCTCCAAATTCCACTTTATGCCCCTTATTCCCCACTACCTTCCTATCCTCCCAAGAAGATTCCTAAGAAGGTCAAATTATAATAAACTATTCCCCCATCTACCCACATTAATAAACCTGACATGATATCAAATGAATTAAATTAAATTATATTTTGGGTAGGTTATGAAATCCTCAGTCCAAATAAATGTGATCATTTTTCCTCTTTTAGTAAACTATAACTACATTTTGAAATGAAAGGTAAGAAATACAAATGAAGGTTAAATCATAATCATACAATTTCACCTTTTAATACACCCATCATGCAGGAACAATGAATAATATTATTTTAATATCTATTATTCAAATTATTTCTAGTGCATTCGTGCAAGGTATGAATACATAGCTAGTGCATAAATACATTGTGCATGTACTAAAGATAACAATCATCAACTTTAATGTATAGTTCCTATATGTTAGCATCCAAGCATACCAGACAATAATATTTTAAACATAATATATAATAGTCTTACTAACTAAGTTACAATAATCCAATACAAATTGAACATTACTAATAGCATTACTAATAGTATTACTAACTAAGTTACAATAATCGAATGCAAATTGAACATTTCCAATAGCATTCTTAACTACTTTGAATCACCCTTCCTCCCTAACCTACTTTTATATTCCACATCCTATCCTTTCCATCGTTTGAATATGTTAGAGAATCAACTACATTGACCTAATCCCAAATAGAACTAGAAAGAGGAAGTGTTAACTATGTTGACCAAGGTTCCCCAATAGGAACCTGCTAATCACAATCACAAAATCATCCCATAACTCAAGGTTTTGGAGGATAAATGGTGAGAAATACCTCCTCCTATTCTGATAGAACTAGGGTCAACACCCTATCAGTACCATAGTGAGTTGTTGTTGTGGTTTTAATATATACAGTAATGAATGGTCATTTTAGGCAACTGCGATTCCTATAAAACTTGTTTTTTCACACATTTCATAGCAATGTATTGAACCAATATTTAAATAATAAATTAATGCTTCATAGCATACCATTTATCTTTCTATGTCCATGACACAAACATCACTTTAGTATCACCCTTGTTTAGTTATCACTTAGCCCATTTAACCTTTAAGTTAGTTTACCAAAACAAAAGATCATGCATAATCATATAACTATGTATATGTGATTTCCATTTTACTCACTAATGAACAATATAAACAAGATAGTTTAATTATCATGTGCATGGTACCTATTGATTCATTTCAACATATAATTTAAACTAGTATTTGTTGACTCACAAACTTGTAAATTATCCACCAACCTGCAAATAGTTGCAAGGCACAACTATTTTTATTTATTTATTTATGATATTAAATATTTAACTATAGGTGGCCCCCCCAGGGAGAAAAAAAGGATGTTTATTTTCAAATATTCCCAGGAATGAACATCATTGGTCTACTGATGTGGTTTAATTTGCATTACACAATGATATGTTTTCTTTTTTCAATATGACTATGAGGCTCACTATCAATTTGATTGCACAAGAAAGGAAAAAGGGTTATGTTCCGAAAACTTCAAAGGTCCCTTATGATTCATTCATTTCACTCATAATATGCTCTTATGACTTGCACATGAATATTACAAGTCATTAAAAGGTTTATTTTTCTATATATCTCACTGAAACACATAACATATTGGTTAAAACATGTCATAATGGTTGAGTCCTAAAAATATGATATGGTCTAGAAGAGAAGACAAGTTTATTTTGTGATATGGTTTGAAATATATTAAACTTTTGGTTACAACATCACATGCCATTAAATTCAATCCATGTGTCATTACATTCATGTTATAACCATATATATATGGAAGTATTTGTTCTATATGAGAAAGGTAATATGTTGCAATTAAAGGGTCGATATTTTAAGTTTCCAATGCATATTGTATATGGTATAACATATGAACTCAATGTTGATGTTGTCGACCACCTAACAGTCACATTTTGTTACCTGATGGTTGAATATTTGTGTTAGTTATGCTATTGATGCACTTTCAATATGGTTTTAAATTAAAACTTGGATATGAAGTTTCATACATGAAATCTGAGCCATCATTTGAGTTGGAGTTTTATTTGGTTGTCAATGTGGTTATGTGGCACGAGATTGCTGGCATACTTGGAAATATTCTAGATATGTGGTTTGTTGAGGGTGTATAGTGGAATATGAGATGGATTAAAAACTTAAATTGCTGATAGTTTTTGAATAATGTGTTGCCCCATGCATTCAATGCATGAGACGCAGGAATTTACTCGTTGAGGTATACCACCATGTGATGGGGTTTTGGTATTTCATTTTGATTTCATGCTGGTTGAACCAACAATCTGGTTCCATAGCTTGACTGTGGTTGTTGTGGTAATTGGGAGACTAGTTTTTCAGATATATTTAAAGCGCCAAGGAAAGGTATGGCTATTCTATCTTGTACCCATAAAATGAATTTCTTTTTGTCGTAATAGTTTTGGAATAGCTATGCTTGATTGGTAAATGAATATGCTTTCTTTGACCATATTCTTGAATTTGTTTTGTCACTCCTAAAGAAAATGATCCTCTTTTTATTTCTATAGCATAAACCCTCATCCTGAAAACTACTACCTCTTGTCCTGACTGTGTGAATTCATTTATATGGATCATTTATAGTTTGGTGCAACTTCTTTCCTATTCTTTTCAAAAATAAATATAGGCTTTACAGAAAACTCCCTTTTCTCTCACTAATACTTGAATCCCTAAACAAAAGGTGGGAAATGACTCGTGGGTTTTTATCTACAAGTGTATTTGTTTTCTATTTCAAAGGGTTTCAAAACCATGTATTTCAAGGACATCCTACAATTCTACTCGAATTTGAATTGAAAATATCTTCCCTGGATTTTATCATGCCATTGAATTTGTTTGTATTTAAAACCCTACTACTAGCACCGTAATTTCGAGATTGGGGAATTATTTGGTCGTATCATTTTATGCTAAACCTGGGATTTTTTTTTAAGTCCTATACATAACATAAAGCTATCTTGAAGCTCAAACTTATGTGGGTTTTTTATTTCTATCTAACTCGATACCTCTACATTCCATATACACAAATATTTGTTAAGCATCAGGTCAATGTTGATATATTTTTGAAAAAACAAAAGGGAAACGATACCCAATTTCAAACCCTCGTTGATTTTGATAGTTGTGATATGAGATATACACACAATTATTTTAAGGCTCTTTCACATGGTTTGGTTGAAGAAAATTTTGGAAGAAAGGATTCTAACCTAAGTGTTATATGTTTTGTCTTGTTGGAAACAATGAAGTGACCAGATGGTTACACCATACAATTTTGGGTCTTGAAATGTGTTGACGGGCAAATTTGACATGACGTCAACTGGAAGAATAGATCCAGTCTGGGGTTATCTAAATAACCCAAGCCGTTTGGTGTAACCTATTCTGACGGGTTTAATGGCTCCGTTAGCCAACTAAAGTCCTAAAAATAATAAAAGAAATGAAACTAACCTAAAATCTATGATTCTAACAAATGATATATTACTGACTAATGTTTATTAAGAAGAAATGTGAATATAAACAATCCATATATAGGTTACAAGGTTAGCATGAAATCTTGCAAAAATGATTGTTTGATAAGGTTTCTAAGTCAAATATGAACAACACTTTTTTTTTTAAAGATATTAAACAAATAAATACCAAATGAATACGATTGAAACATTGACACAAAAACAATCAAAGTTTCATTCATAAACAACTCTAAATAAAAGAAAAGAATGCATCTACTAACCTCTAACTGATCAATCAACCGAGTTTATCTTTATGTGTTGTATGAGCTCCTGTTTGTACTATTTTTAAGGGAAACCTATAACAAAACAATACTAGCACTTCCAGAATGCATTCAAAGAAGTATTTGATATTGGAGTAAATTAATAACAACAGGAAGACAACTAATTAAAAATCATGTGATCTTAAGATAATCAATATTTAAGAACGAAAGAAAACTCAATTTTGAGTATTGATATTATCCATCATTTAACATTAAAAATAAATTCCACATTAATCAAATGATCGATTGATCACACATAAAAAATGGAATAAGAAATTATGGACAACATATAACATTTAACAGTATGAAAACACCATATGATGACAAGCTAAAGCTAAAATCAACCATAATAATATTCTCATAATACAATAGTAATGAAATAACTAAATGGAATAAGTATCACACAAGTCTAAATCCAAATATGAATTGCTTTCCCATATTCTTTCTCAAAATCACGTGCCCATATTATAGTCCTCGAAGAATTTTTAAGATAATAAACTCTTAAAGATTGAAAAAATTAATACATAAATGATAACAATTAACCATGTATTGATAAAACAAACTAAAGCTAATTTAAATAAATGCATAATCAATTATTTAAAGAATATGAATATATTATAATGAAAATAAAACCATTTTACTCACAGGACAAAAGCCATTAAGCAATCTGGAATTTCATATTCTTCTTTGAAAATACTCATCCATTCTCCCAAAGATTCCAACCATCCGTTACTCCATTTGAAAAGAATAAAAAATTACAAAATAAATAATATACAAAAGAGAAAGGACTAAAATCCTCCTCTCAATTTCTTGGATCTCCATGGCTCTGATCTTTCTCATATATTTATAAAATGAATGAAAAGTCTAGGTGTCACTAATAATTTTCGCCACCTGAAATTTGCCTCGTAAAGAGACCGGAATATATCTCAAATCGTACATTTTTTTAGGAAAATCTCTATGAGGAAGGTAAATGGGTCCATTTGGGTTATGGGTTTTCAATCGTTTCTTCAAATTCCTCACGATTTGTCTGTAATCAATCCTGCAAAATCGTTTGTCTAATCTTGACGCCTTTCCAAATTTTATCTGTTGTTGCTCATAAAATTATTTGTAGCAATCCAAAATTATTTTTGGATCAATCATCTTGAAAGTATTTGGATAATAAAATCAACCCATCATCAGTTTCGTATCAAATATTTGATAATAGAAACCCATGAAACAAAAATAAACCTAAATCAATAACCTAAAAATTAATAACCTAAAAATTGTGAATAAAACAAAATCTAGAAAAATAAAAAATGAATTTAAACTAACTATAAGTTATAAACAAACATTGTTTATAATTTCCTTTCAAATATGATCTAAAAATTCTAGAAGCTTCAAGTTAATGGAGAAGAGATAAATATTAATTTTGTTTTTTTACAAAATCAAACAAATGATAGATAATTGTTTATTATTATTATTATTATTATTTTGAAATGAGATGCAAAATGAAAAAATAATTTAATTAATTAATATCACCAAATGATTTTATGAAAATGAGAAACCAACCAATATATTATTTCATGAAGTATTGAACCCATTATTCAAAATAGTCAAACTTGCTAATGAGCAAAAGAAAGAACACATGATCATAATTTAAACAAAAGTAAATAGTTGATAAAAATTAATGTTTTTGTTTAAATTGAGATTTATGTTCTCGTTTCTAACTTTTGACATATACTCTTGTAATGAATGTCTCATACTATAGTGAATGTCTTAAGTTTGTGTCAAAGAAATCCAAGGTATGGAACTATTTGAAAATGTTGATTCTGTAGCTCATCATAATTATCAAGATTCTAATGGGGGCCCTTTAAATTTTGTAAAAATTTAGGGGGAGTTGTTGGGGCCCAATAAATGGTGACTTACTGGATGAAGCAGTTATCTCTGATCTAGTAAGATTTCATCTCAGGAAGAAAATAATAAGACTTGAAAAAGGATTTAAGCTCCCTGGAATAAATTCACTCTGAGACCATATAGTATTAGGATAAGCTCAATGTTATAACCAGACAATAGAATTTTGTTTGCAGGGGATTATAAACTGAAATAATGTTTTAATCAAAGAGTCACAATGTTTATAAAAGAACTTCAATATCGTTGATAGAGCCACTGCTGCAAGAAGACATCCATAGCCTCGACAGGGATGTCATTTAACCAATTCAAGTACTTTAATCCCATCCAATAGTTGTATCCACATGATGTATAATTCCATAAAAGTTAATTTAAAAACATATACCTGCTAACTCTCAACCCGACCTTGCTTTGTTGCCAGCAGGTCTTTTCAGTACCCCGACGAAGTTGTCTTGGTATCATGTGTGCATTTACCTGCTGTCAGCGAGCCTGTTCAGTACCCCAATGGGTTTACACACACTTCCCACACATAAGTTATTTCAACTCTCTTATGCCACTTTTAAATAGTAATACAATTATAGATTTATTGATGACAAAGAGAGCGGGGTGATACTGGAGGTTAATTGCAATACAGGTGAATAGTTGATCAAGTTATTTATTTTCTTTCAAAATTGGAAGTTTTATCATGGTTTAGAGATTTTAGATTTCCTTTAAGAAATCATCTAGAGAATGGGGAAGCACTTAAAAGTGATTCCTTAAGAATATGGATGGCTTAAAAAGTTTAAAGATCATCGTAATTCTCAAATATTTAAACCATATCTCTGGTGTAATACTCTGGCAAAGACAATTTGAGGAAAAAATGAAAGTGACAACTGAATTAAAAATCAATTGTTTGAGCTATATCTTAATATCAGGACCTCTTTGAACTATTTCAATTTTCTTGAAAAACACAAGTCTTAACATAAATTCTTCCTTCGACAATAGCTCTTTGATAGATAAAAAATATATTGATTCAAAAAGACAGATAAGAAGAAAACTCATTTAAAGAAATCAAAGAAAACAAAAAACACACAACAAACCAAATCAAATTTTATTAATGGGATTAAAAAATCAAAAGTACACAAAATCAAAACAAGAAAATAAAACTTTTCAAGAAATGATTTTCGCCAAAGATAAACTTGAGCTTGTGGATCCAATGGCATCTCACTATAAAATAAAGGAAGAACTAAATCATATAAAATATCATGTGCGAGCAAGTTCTTTTCTTAAGATAGTGATGCATGAGATGCTACTTTGACCAAGCATTATTATTAAAAATAAAAGAGACTAAAAAAAAATAGAAAAATCCTTATGAAGATGAGTGCAGTCATACTCATGGAATCTTGGGTCAGGGTTGAATTGATAGTTCAAATTTAGTTATCTCTTTACTTTCCATTTAAAATTTTCATGATGACACTGTGTTTTCGAAAACAAATATTCAACGAAAAGCAGAGAGAAAAAGATTTAAAGTTGACTTCCCTGACAACATTCATATTGTGGTTCTCTTGGTGCACCCACTTGTGTTCATAACTGCATTATTACACAAATAAATATTGAGAAAGAAAGCTAAAGGAAACCTACTCTAAAGTACTAAATAGATAAAAAAATACTAAGTGAAGTCATGCTTCCAATGTAGCCATCGGAGTAACTCCAATCCTGCAATGGAAACAAGATCAAATATTACTAACAAGAATGGTAGTATATCGAAAAATAACAAAAATATATCATACTTACCTTTATCATCATCATTTAAAAACAAAGCAAGCATGACCTTACCATTCCCTTGTACATTCTTTTTTATGAATTCTCCAGCCATTCTGCAATTTTGTCATTATACGGGTCACAAAAATATGAAAAAATGATATTGTGAAGCTTGTGAGAGTTATGGGGACCTGACATAACCATCGGCCTAGACCAAAGTGCCCCATCCTCCTGACAATTTTCCTTTTGTTCCATATTTTCTCCATCTGAAGGATGTAAAATGAGTGTGTTAAAGTTACCTCCTTGATCTCCTAATAAAGTGAAGATAATCTTATCATTCCCTGGAAACTTTTCGAGATATGAATACTCCAACCAATCTGCAACCCTATCATAATACATGCAATTACTAACATGGGATTGTTCAAAAGAATTCACATATGAAAAATATTCATGATGAGAATAAAGTATTAGACTATCAAGGAAAGAATCTTGTAAAAAGGTCAGATCAAGATGGCGAGAACTTATCGTGATGATCGATCGGAAAATAAATGTATCATTCTATTTAAAATTTCCATTGAGCTTAAATACTTCAAGATTAACTATTTGAGGTGGACTAAATGGAACGACTAACGTTTTTGAATGATCATCATTGGTAATAATATTTGGCCGATTATACTTTTCAACCTCAAATAATTGATCATGGAAAAATCTAGATTCTTCTTTAATCACAAATTGAGATGAATCAATGGAAGATGCAATTTGAGACTCTTTCAAGTCATTTCTTGATTTAGACATGGATCATTGGTGAGAATAAGAATTGATATGTTCATGGGTAGAATTATTTTCCTCTTTATCTTCTATTCGGTAATCTCTTTGTACCTGATTATATAATGTTGAATTCTCTCCAAGGCAATATGGAACATCCAATTGCACAACATTAGGATAAAAAATATCGGGGTACAAAGAATAATATGTAGAAGAATTGAGGAGACGAAATGCATCTCTTGAAATGATAGGTATATACGTTTCGAAATATGGTTTTGTTCCCTCTTCTTGTATAAACTGATCAACCTCTGTTGTATTCTCTTTTAAAGAATATGAGACAGTTTCTAAGAGACAATTTGGTTCATTATGTAAGGGAAAATTTGAGAGAAAATCACTAGAGATAGAAGGTTGATTAATAGTCTRCCTAATGATTTTGTCTCCCACTGATTGATCATGGATATGTTCAACTAAATTAGGGGAAGATTTATCGTCCACATGATTATCAACTTCACATTCGGCCTCTTTTACTTTAGAAACTGTTATAAAATCTATGAGAGTGTGACAACTGTTGTCTTTTAAAGTCAAGGTTCCTTCTTCTACGAGAGGAGAGATTGTTTGTAAAGAATGATTAGATGTGACAATTGCATTTTGTAAAGGATGATGTTGCTCATGATTTTCCAAAATGAAAGAAGTTGACAAAAATTGTGGTGCTTCAAAATCTTCAAGATCAACATCAAAATTCGAACCATCTTGAGATGGAGTGTTAGTGCTCGATTTAGATTGGTTAACAATTAATTGATCTTACTCGTCTGAGAGAGAAACAAGATATTTAAACCACTCATTAATAAGTGTCATTTCTTTCAAATGGAACCTAGTACAAACATGAATGAACCTAACTACAAAATCATTGAATGATTCACCGTTTTCTTTCCTTAAGTAACTTAATTATTCGCTTAATTCATCATACTAATAATTGTTAAAGTATGATAAAAACTCAATTAGAAAATCAGACAAAGAATGAATCGAATTAGTTGGAAAAGATTCAAACCAACATTTAACCCGATCTCGGAAAGTGAGAGAAAAATATCTGCATGTAACATTAGGATCAATGATCTTATGTATTAAACATTTATAAAAAATTTTAGAAATATGGTCTACTGCAGATGTGTTCCCTTCACCATCAAAGGTGAGTTTTGAAAAGAGATTAGTTGTCTTGTTGGGAATAACTGGTAGTGAGAAATTAAAAGCATGTTTCGACACAATGATTTTGGGAGGAGCCATTAAGAATTTGAAGAAATTGACTCCAAATAGCTAGCCTGCCTTGTAGTGCATTATAAGATGATACATAAGAAGGATTTATAAATCTGGAGTTATGAAAGGCTGAGTGGTGAAACATTTATTCATTAAATCGACTCAGGCCCTCCTTCTAGCGCCATTTGTTGATGGGCAAATTTGACATGCCATCAACTGGAAGAATAGATCTGGTCCGGGGTTGTCTAAATAACCCAAGCCGTTTGGTGTAACCTATTCTGATGGGTTTAATGGCGCCATTAGCCAACTAAATTACTAATAATAATAAAAGAAATGAAACTAACCTAAAATCTATGATTCTAACAAATGATGTATTACTGACTAATGTTTATTAAAAAGAAATGTGAATATAAACAATCTATATACAAGTTACAAGGTTTGCATGAAATCTTGCGAAAATGATTGTTTGATAAGTTTTCTGAATCAAATATGAACAACACTTTTTTTTTAAAGATATTAAACAAATAAATACCAAATGAATACAATTGAAACAGTGACACAAAAATAGTCAAAGATAATTAATGTAATCATTGTTTCATTCATAAACAACTCTAAATAAAATAAAAGAATGCATCTACTAACCTCTAACTGATCAATCAACCGAGTTTATCTTTCTATGTTGTATGAGCTCCTACCTATATTTTTGTAGGGAAAACCTATAACAGAACAATACTAGCACTTCCAGAATACATTCAAAGAAGTATTTGATATTGGAGTAAATTAATAACAACAGGAAGACAACTAATTAAAAATCATGTGATCTTAAGATAATCAATATTTAAGAACAAAATAAAACTCAATTCTGAGTATTGATATATATTTTTTTTGTTTGTTAATTTGTGCGAGACCTGTTGGCTACACGATTAACCTGTATCTTGAGAAATCGCGACTCAGGGGCATCTAAGCCGTCAAAATCACCCAGGGATCGCACCCGGCCTGAGCCACACCAACCCTTAACATGGTTGGATTTTTTGTCCCCGCAGGTTTCGAACCGGTGACTTTAACAACACAGAGTGGCTTAACAACACACTCCGTCACCAACTGCCCTACACCTCAGGGACAATTCTGAGTATTGATATTATCCATCATTTAACATTAGAAATAAATTCCACAATAATCAAATGATCAATTGATCACACTAAAAAAATGGAATAAGAAATTATGGACAACATATAACATTTAACAGTATGAAAACACCATATGATGACAAGCTAAAGCTAAAATCAACCTTAATAATATTCTCATAATACAATAGTAATGAAAGAACGAAATGGAATAAGTATCACACAGGTCTAAAGCCAAAGATGAATTGATTTCCCATATTCTTTCTCAAAATCACATGCCCATATTGTAGTCCTGGAAGAATTTTTAAGATAATAAACTCTTAAAGATTGAAAACATTAATACATAAATGATAACAATTAACCATGTATTGATAAAACACACTAAAGCTAATTTAAATAAATGCATAATCAATTATTCAAAAAATATGAATATATTATAATGAAAATAAAACCATTTTACTCATAGGACAAAAGCCATTAAGCAATCTGAAATTTCATATTCTTCTTTGAAAATACTCGTCCATTCTCCCAAAGATTCCAACCATCCGTTACTCCATTTGAAAAGAAGAAAAGTTTACAAAATAAATAATATACAAAACATAAAGGATTAAAATCCTCCTCTCAATTTCTTGGATCTCCATGGCTCTGATCTTTCTCATATATTTATAAAATGAATGAATAGTCTGGGCATCACTAATAAATTCCGCCACCTAAAATTTTCCTCGTAAAGAGACCCAAATATCTCTCAAATCATGCACTTGTTTGGGAAAATATCAATGCAGAAGGTAATGGGTCCATTTGGGTTCTGGGTTTTCAACTGTTTGTTCAAATTCCTCATGGTTTGTCTGCAATTAGTCTTGGAAAATCGTCTGTCTGATCTTGATGCCTTTCCAAATTTTATCTGTTGTTTCTCATAAAATTATTTGTAGCAATCCAAAATTATTTTTGGATCAATCATATTGAACGTATTTGGATAATAAAATCAAGCCATGATTATATCCGTATCAAATATTTGATAATAGAAACCTGTGAAACAAAAATAAACCTAAATTAATAACCTAAAAATTAATAATCTAAAAATTGTGAATAAAACAAAATCTAGAAAAATAAAAAATGAATTTAAACTAACTATGAGTTATAAACAAACATTGTTTATAATTTCCTTTCAAGTATGATCTAAAAATTCTAGAAGCTTCAAGTTAATGGATAAGACAGAAATATTAATTTTGTTTTTTTACAAAATCAAACAAATGATAGATAATTGTTTTTTTTATTATTATTTTTATTTTGAAATGAGATGCAAAATGAAAAAAGAATTTAATTAATTAATATCACCAAATGATTTTATGAAAAATGAGAAACCAACCAAGATATTATTTGATGAAGTATTGAACCCATTATTCAAAATAGTCAAACTTGCTAATGAGCAAAAGAAAGAACACATAACCATAATTTAAACGAAAGTAAACAGTTGATAAAAACTAACGTTTTTGTTTAAATTGAGATTTCTATGCTCGTTTCTAACTTTTGACATATACTCTTGTAATGAATGTCTCATACTATAGTGAATGTCTTAAGTTTGTCTCAAAGCAAGCCAAGGTATGGAACTATTTGAAAATCTTGATTCTGTAGCTCATCATAATTATCAAGATTCTAATGTGGGCCCTTTAAATTTTGTAAAAATTTAGGGGGAGTTGTTGGGGCCCAACAAAATGTTGGCATCAATTTAATTGGCATATACAATTTGTATAAGACTTGTTCTATGTTATTTGATGATCATTAAAGGTTACAATACAAAAATTATATGTAGACATTAAGATGCTTGGTAAATGCAGAGTTTGTTTGGAATAAATATATTAAGGAGATCTATTCATTGGTTTTTGAGGCATACTTACTTGATTTGGAATAAGAATATGGATGGGTTGTCTAAGAATGAGAATGTTTTTTTATTTTATACGTACATGATCAAATCCATCATACTTTTACTTTTTATTCTTCATTTCTTAATTACCCAGGAACATTTATCATTTAAAACTCATCTTTCTTCCCCCTGTTGTATGAAATATGAAATGTTTTTCTATAAGTTTGGCATAGATAGTTTGAAAACAAGAATATAGTTTGATCGATTAAAATTATGGTTGAGGGAAGAATTTGAAAATGATATATTTCCATACGATTGTTCTTTAATGAAATATAATTTGGAGGAAGTCATATATTTTGGAAAACAATTGATTGTTGATTATGTTTTCAGGGAAAATCCCCTTCATACTCTCATTTTACATAAATTATGCATGGTTCCCAAATACCATTTTCATTTTTAATTCATATATTCCCCCCCTGATACATAAAAAACTTCAAATGTTTCTTTGGATATGGATATTGAATATACTACTAGTTAGTGAAGATGTGATTGACATGGAATTTATGAGATGATTATTGACAGTCATTGGGATGTTGGAAAATGGTTGATGATTGATGTGTTTTTATTCTGAAAATTTAACATTACCCTCGTCTTTGAAGTTACCCTTCCTCTAGCCTTGTTTGACTGCATGCTTTCTTATTGATAAAGTGTGAGTTATTTTTAAAATTATGAAAATGAAAATGGTATTTGTTGTGTTACTTGCTACTGTATACATACCCTAACCTAGACTTATGTTTAATAGATGATATTTTTCAGTAGAAGAAACCATGGTAAAGAAAATAGAGGCAGAGGAAGAAGGCCAAATAATTTTTGGCATGGAGGTAGTAAGAGCTCCAATTTTCCATGCACTTTGATGTTGATTTCAAAGAGTTTAATCAACTATTGTAGATTGGTTTCTTGAACTTAGTCGAACAAAGAGCCTTCCAACCTCATCCTCCACCTAAAAGAACACCTTTGCACCCTCAATCTAACATCTATGACATACCGGTGTAACCACATGTGTCCTTACCACCTGAAGTGTCAGTCAATGATGGATGGAATGATATTGTACATCCCCCTCCCCCTCGTTTTGATGGATGGACATGATATTCTTTACCATTTCCATGTTAAGAACCAAATATCAATATAGCATAGACAAAACTCAGAATAAGTACTCAACTTCTTGAAAAAGATAAAATTTCAGATAATAAGCCTCTTCCAGGGGGCAACCTCCTTATACACCACATAAATTTCACAATACAATATGATTCCAAATGAAAATGTCTCCTTGGTATATATAGGAGACTAGAAGATGATTACAAACCTTTGAACATTAGTTTTAAGGCCATCCCAAAAAAATTCCTTCTTGACCCTATGGTAGGTTTTCAAAAATCTAGAGTACCCTCCTACCAGAGAGGTGTGCAATTCCAATAGTAACTTTTGTTTGAGTTGGGATTTCTTACATAAATATAACCAATCTTTGTAACATAGTGAATCATTTTTCCATGTACATGCATCTGATGCACTGGAATTCTCTTGCAACCTTTGAATGAGAGTCCACATGTTTTCATCATTCTTCCATTCACCCCTCACTTCTATTATCCAATCGAGTTGGATGATTGAGATAGCACAGATAAAGGCCTCAACATCTTCATCCTTTCTTGAGAGTTCATCTACCACAACATTTTGCTTCCCTTTTTTATAGATGATTTCAAAATCATAACCCAATATCTTGGTCACACATTTTTGTTATTCTTCTGAAGATAGTCTTTGTTCCAAGAAGTATTTAAGACTATCATGATATGTTTTGACGTTGAAGTGCCTACCTATTAGGTAAGGGCGTCATTTCTTCAATTCATGTAGTATTTCCATCATTTCCTTCTCATAAATGGGTTTGTTTAAGTCCTTTCCCTTGAGTGGCCAACTTTCAAAAGCCATGGGCCTTCCTTCTTTCATTAGGACAACACCAATGCCATTTCCCGAGGCATGACATTCCACAATAAAGGTTTTTTTGATGTCTGGTGTGGTCAAGACATGAGCTTTACACATCACATCTTTAAGTTTTTCAAAAGATTTAGTTTCCTCCGGAGTCCATGAAAATTCATCCTTCTTAGTTAGTGTCGTTAAAGGTGTTGCTATTCTCCCATAGTTCCGAACAAACTTGCGGTAGTAACTTGTCAAACCCAAATATCCTCTAAGATTCTTCAATGTTTTGGGAATCATCTAGTCCATCATGGCCTTAATCTTTTTAGGGCCTACCTTAACACCTTCGTGAGATACAATATGACCCAAATACTCTACCTCCTTCACCCCAAAGAAACATTTGGATGGTTTTTCATATAGTTGTTGCTCCTTTAGTAGTTGTAGCACCTTGTCAACATGTCACACATGATCCTCCCTAGACTTTCTTTAGATTAGTATATCATCAAAGAATATTAACACAAATTTTTAAAGGAAGGGGTTGAAAATGGAATTCATGAACCCTTGGAATGTGGAAGGTGCATTTGTAAGGCCAAAAGGCATGACCAAAAATTCATAATGGACTTCATGAGTTTAGAATGTTTTTTTTGGGATATCTTCTTCCTTCATTCTAATATGATGATACCCTGAATGGAGAACCAACTTTGTGAAATAGATTTCTCCATGTAGTTCATCTAAAAATTCATCAATGAAGAAAATGGGAAACTTATCTTAAATAGTGATCTTATTGAGCTCTCTATAATCTGGACAAATACACCGTGAGCCATATTTCTTGAATACCATTACCACCGGTGCAGAGTAAGATCTTTGGCCAGGTCTAATATTGCCAACCTCTAACATTTCTTCAATATTGCACTTGATTTCACTCTTTTGGGCATAAGGGTATCTGTAAGGCCTGATGTTAGGAGGAACACGCCCAGGAATTAGGTGAATATCATGATCATGATTTTGAGTGGGTGGAAGACCTTTGGGAATATATTCAAATACTTTGGATTTCTTATCAATGATCCCTTGGAGATATAGAGGAATAGATGGCTTAGATGTTTGAACATCTAATGAGAATAGTTTTGCAATTACACCTTGATGCCCCTTTTTCAATAATTTTTTCATGCCATTAGAGCTTATCACCTTACTGGGTTTCCCTGTGATACCTCTTAACTCAATTTCTTTTCCTTCCAATGAAAATTTCATGAAAAGTTCTTGAAAATTAAAATCCATTGTTCCTAATGATTATAACCATTGGATTCGTAGTACAACATCAACACCACCCATAGGTATAGAAATCATTGGACTATTAATTACATATTCCCCCATAGCAAGATTGATCTTATTTCATTTTCCCAAGCAATTGATAGTTCCTCCATATGCAATCATTACTTGAAACTCTGGTGCTGGATATACAAAGCAATTGAGATCTTTGGATAATATAGTGAATAAAATTATGAGTACTACCAGAATCAATTAGGACTATTACCTTTTTTATATATATATATCCTTCGATCTTGATGGTTTGAGGAGTGCTAATTCCAGCCAATGCATTACACGATATCGTGGGAGTCAACTCTTCAAAATAAATTGCATCTGTGTTTTCATCTTCAGATGGTTCTTGTTCCTTTTCTTGTTCTTCTTCCTCTTCACAATCTATGTAGAATAATTTCTTCTCACCACACTTATGTCCCTTACTGTACTTGATGTCACAATTAAAGAATAAACTTTTTTCTTTTCTTTCCCCCAATTGTCAAGGTGTCAACCTTGTAGGTTGAGGTGTTTTAGAAGAAGGAACATTATTCTCTCGATAGATGGTAGGCATGGTTCTTCTAGTAGCCATAGCCATATTTTTACTTTCAACATTTCTTTCCACCCTAAATGCATTCTCCAATGATTTGGGTTCCCAAAGGAGAAACTCATGTTGAATGTTATCCCTTAAAGTTTCTATGAATACATCAATCAAGTGATCATCTGGAATATTTGTTACCTTTATGTTAAATCTTTGGAAGTTATCAATGTTCTCTATAACTAAACCATTTTTATTGAGATTTATCAATTAGATAGATAAGGTATTGCTCCTTGTATCCTCATAGTGTGCTATCATTTCTTCCGTGAAAATTTTCCAGGTGACCAGTGATTTGGAATAATAAAGCCATCGATACCACACAAATTGATTGGGTTCTAAATATAAAGAAGCAATCCATACATTTTGTGTATGTGGCACATTATGTAGATCAAAGAATTCATCCATCTGAAGTATCCATGTGATTGGGTCATTGCCATTAAACTTCATCATATCGATCTTAGGAAAGTGGTTGTTCTTCAACCCAAAGTTATAGTTTCTCCATTCTTGATTGATATTCCTTGTACCCTCATCATGAATTTCATGGGATACATTTTCACTTTCAGGTGTCCTTTGTATTAGGAAAATTTTCAATCCTTCCATGATCTCCCTTTTGAAACCATCCATCTTAGTCTCAATTATTGCTTCCAACTTAGCTTCCTTTGAATCTATCATCCCTTGTAGTTCATCTTTTGTTATTGTCTTCTTTTTTAAATCATTTATGTCTCGACACATTTCTTCACATTCATAAAGAGTCCAAGTAGGACTATCTGGAGGCTTATTTGGTACAGAATTCCCCTTTTTTGGTGGCATGTTGGCCAAGTATCACTTTAAACTTTGATTTTGAGGTGGTTATGCTAGACAATCTTTCTTTTATTGTATCTCTAAAATTTTGACCCTTCTGGGTATGGAAATTTATTTTTTGTAGTTCTTTGATATTTCTTCTCTGCAATTCTATAGTTCTGATCAAAATTGGATGTGTCAGGTGGAATTTATGGTAACCTCCCCACAACTTGCTGATTTTTGGCCTTTCCAAGAGATCTCAATTGTATAGAGTGCCCCCCCAAAAATAATTGATATAAAATTCTTAAAATTGTACCAGAAATACTACAAATGGTTCACTATCCAATGCAACTAGTCTCACTCAATTTGGATACTCTAGGAATAATTTATAAGTGTTTTACCCAGAACACCTTCTTGATACTAGACAATAGGACTAGTCAGATACCCTATATTCCACAGGGTGTATATACAAATGTAATATGACCCAGAAGATGAAAATTTTATCACAAATACCTTAATACGTTTTGTGAATATCCTCCAGATTTCATAGTCTGAAACGTTACAGAAAAAATTTCATAGCGAAAATTTTGCGATGACTAAATTCAAGATGATTCCAAAGCCCTATCTTAAATAGGTTGTATCTCTGAAAGTCTAAGGCCTCAAGAGATGAAATTTGAACCCAACGTACCTTGATCCGTTTTATATATATCCTCCAAGGGGTTCCTTTAGAAACTTTATAAAAAACAAATTATAGCGAAAATTCCAAGGTGTCTCAGATGTAGCTGCGAAACCCAAAGACCTTGAGCTCTCATACCAAATGTTAAGAACCAAATATCAAGATAGCATAGAAAAACCTCAGAATAAGTACTCAATTCCTTGAAAAAGATATAATTTTAGATAATAAGCCTCTTTGAGGGGGCAACCTCCTTATACAACACATAAATTTCACAATACAAGATGATTCCAAATGAAAATGTCTCTTTGGTATATATAGGAGACTAGGAGGTACAAGTACAACTAATGTACCCAAGCCGACATAAATAAAATAACATTACTAATGTAATATGCCCTAATTAAGGGGTAATGTTCCACTATTTAGGGCTTAACATTCCACCACCGCATCCTCTTGGGCAACCTACTCAGCCTACTGATTCCATCGCTTCACATGTATTTTACCCAAATATTTCAAATTCCAAGAATGAGAGCCTAGCAAAGGAAAAGGACCTTCCCATTATGTTGATTCCAAGAATTCTCAGACATCCTCACATTCAATTTCCCATTCCGTACAGTCCAAACATGAGGATATACATATCTCTTTTGGATATATGCACCCAGATACAACAACAACAAAGGGTAAAATTCCTATCAAGGTAGATTCATAGGTGCTTGAGGTAACAAAGTCTTAGGAAAGTGAATAGAGGAAAATTGCCTTAAACAAAAATATCATTTCTGATTTTATCATGTTATTTTACTTTGGCTTCACTGTTTCGAAAAACTTCAATCATTTTTGGACAAAAGTTGTTTTTAGACAATAGATTGACATATTTATTTTCGTGGCATATATACACTCACATATATTTTATATTTAGGAGTCACAAGTGTATTTTTGAAATGTTTCATTTTTCGGATGATTTCACATGTGTATGAATGATGATATTTGAATGGCATGGAATACATATTTATTTATGGAGGTACAAGGGAATATTTTGAAAATTAAACAATAAGGTTGTTTAGGGGGTCCCATATATTAGTTAATATTTATTATATCATTATAATTATTTATTAATATTTAAATATGAGTTGTCCCTATCTAACTAAAAGTAATTGGAACTACTCAAAACTACTTTTGGAGAATAAAATGAAAACACAAGGGACAAACAAAATGGAGAGTTAGAAGCACAAAATCTGATAAGGTTTGTAATGTAGGAGCATCAAACATGTTAATATTGAGATTGACCCAATGGGTCATAAACATTTACCAAGGGATTTGGTTCCCTAAATTTTTCATTTCATTATAATAGCTAGATATTTCTAGAATACATCTTAGAATATATATTCTATCAAGTTGTGTTTCTAAGTGTGGATTTATTGCTGATTTTTAGGAGCAAATGTCTAGTTTAGGGGTTTGTTTTGACAACTTAGGACTTTGTTGGTTTGTGAGTCACCTGAGAGCTCAAGGATAATATAGAGTGTTCTTGAAATTGATAAACAATGTGTTGTATTTGGGTGAGTGTGTGATTTCATAGCTATGAGAGGCTACAAAGGAACATAACACACTATTGTATATTTATTCCTTCGACCATTGAATAAGAGAATTAGGTTTGAATTTACATCCTCTGTGTGTATTATTGAATTCTATAATATGCATGAAGTAGACAAAGATGAAAGAGATTTTGTTTTTAGTTGATCACACAAAGGATTGTAGTTAAACTCTCTGTATTTCAAAATTTACACGAGTTAAGGAATAAATGAATGAGATTGAATATGGAATGATGATCCACCAGATTGATGACCACAGTAAGTCAGTGGTCAATCCTCGAAAAGTGTGTGATGCATATTCCTCATTTTAGAGTCCTTTGCTAAAAATGAACTTTGACACAATACTACAATTAGGAATCGACACCATCCATTAGAAGGGAGAAACAACGATTGAGATTAGTCATGATCATATTTTTGTGTTTTGTGGGACCTTGACAAAAAATCTCTGAGAACGATATCTAGTCTTTCCTTAGAGTATATATTTGGAATATCGAAGTCACTCATTAGAGATATCTAGACCATCCATTTGAAAGAAGTTTTGGAGTGTTTAGAGTCACACTTCTGATTTAACTATAAATACCATAGTCTAAAATGAGATCTAGATCGTCCATCCTATGAATATTGACGAAGAGAGTTAAAAGTTGAATAGTTATGAGAAGAGATATTTTTCTTCCATCAGGAAAATCATCAATGATTATTATCACTTGCAGAGAGGGCCTCACAAATATTCTGAGATTCTCATTTGACCATCTATCGAAAAATAAAACAACGATCACGACTAAGAGCTAACTAAAGAAGCCTGTCAGATATTTTAAGATTCTTTCACTTTGATACAATAGTTCGATCACATGGAGGAAATAATATCATCCATTGATCTAAATATTGAAGGTGATTATGGGCCTGGATACTTGAAACCTACAAACTTTGTTTTTTTTCGCTACAAATTCTTTAAGGTGGATTTTGATCTGAAATTGTGAGTTAATCAAATTTGTAAGAAAAACTAAAGATCACGAGTTCTATCCTATGGGATTGGACCCGATAGGTCTACAATAGGTGATATCAAAGCATGAAACACTCTAAGGATCATAACACAATATTGTACCTACAAGAATCATGCCACCTAGACGAGGAGGAAGAGACATAAATGTAGCAACAACGGAGTTCGATTGGAGTTGAAGTGCATCCAGGAGAGGATAGAGGCCATGGAGATAGATCAATGAGGAGATCCTAACATAGGATATGTCAATGAAAGTTAAGGTACAATATCTTATGAGGAATCAGAGGGAACACCAAGAGGACAAACAACATAGGAAAAATTGTTGATATTGGTCATGAAGGTTGGAGCCAGACCAAAAATGGAAGTACCCATGTATGAGGGTAACCTAAATGTAGATTAAATTATTGATTGGATCAGTACAATGGATAAGTAATTTGACTATGAAGAAGTGGATGAAGAAAATAAGGTCAAACATGTAGTGAAAAGACTTAAGGGCCGTGCAACTTTATGGTGGGACGAGTTGCAGGTAGATAGGAGAAGGAAAGGTAAATCCAAAATCAGAAGTTGGGATAAAATGGTAGAAATATTTAAGGGAACATTAATTCCTAAAGACTACGAGTTGGTTATGTTCTGTCAGTTGTATAATTTGAGGAAAAGATCCATGACTGTGAAGGAATATGTTGAAGAATTCTATAAGCTAAATATCAAGGAAGGCCATATATAAGAAGATGCAGAGAAGGTTGTCAGGTATATAATTGGACTGAGGTATGATATTTAATATGATTTTACTCTTTTATCCTTGAGAACAGTGGAGGATTCCTACCAAGCAACCCTGAGGGTAGAAGAAAAACTGGCTAGAAAGTAGAGCCAAAATAATAGAGGCATCAATACAGCAAGAGGAAAGGGATCAACCAACATAGGAAGACTTCATT
>JZKD02S1636002.1:119593-133519 GCA_000966675.3 Picea glauca | reverse complement strand
TTTTTTTTTTGGGCTTATTATCATTACATTTATACTCCATTGTATACTAACTATGTCTCCTTATGTTATGTATCAACAATTTTATTATACTACTTACTAACATGTTAGTTATATTATGGGTGGTGATGCATGGACGTTCTTAGTTGGTGGATCGATTTGTTTGGTTAATTCCAATAATAACAAATGAGACCTCAACCTTTTAACTAGCTATGTAAAGGTTCCCCTTTGCAACCAACTTTTTAGAGGGACTATGGTTGTTTAGGCCATCGAAGTATGGAGCATGCAACTTAATAATAATTTATCTTATTTTCTTCAACTTCACTTATTTATTGTTCATTTATAACTTTTTTTTTTTTTTTAAGTAAAGACTGTAATATCTCATAAAACTGAATTCCATACAAGTACTAAAGGACCTCGAATCTATTTTTCCAACAATTGAAACTAGAACTAGACCCAGTTCCTAGAGAAAAGTGTCCATGAATATTCTAAGAATTATGATAAGAAGTGTATGTGTTTGGAAATATTACAAAACTGGCCTAAAAGGAAATATAATATTGCATCTATCAAAACAAAGAAGAAAAACAAAGGCTAAGACTAAGAAAGACTTCATACACTGAATGGGTTGCTCCTTCCATCACCATGAGAAGAAGACGGCCAGGCCGGAGTGACGATGAAAGGATGGAAGCATGTGGGGAATCGTCGACTGACAGGTGCACATGAAAGTGAATCAAATAGTATTTCCATCCTGCAAATGATGATATCCTGGCGAAAGAGTCGATCCGCAACATCTCGACGCAGGTTGAAAATAATCTAAAGATGTTCCTTAGAGAAGCTATGTGTGAGAGAAAAAATTGTTGTATCAAGTCCTATTTGAGTAGGGTCTATGTTCATTCCAATAGCTATAGGGATCATCTCCTCAAGGAATGGGAAACTCCACTACACATTCAAACGCTAGTTGGGAAGAATGGCTTCCTCTTGAAAGGAAGAGCTTGAAATATGATTAATGTCCCTAGAAGAAATCAATGTAGGCTCCAAGGGAGACTGGGGTGGAACAAAAGGAAAATCCTCCTCCACCAAGATGTGACCCAAATTGTAATTTTATTGATTATCGACAATGGGAAGAGGTGAAAAAGAGGTCAAAGCAGGGTAGGGTGGAGGGCTAATGGGCGACTGTAGGATGGGTGGAAGGGGAGGATGGTAAAGGTGTATGGATAGATAAGCATAGTAATATGGACCGTGTTTGGGCTTACCACACTCTCTCAACATGGCTAGGGAGATGAAACTAGAGAACCAGATGTAGGAAGAAAAGAGAAAGGGAGGGTGTAAAACCAAAAGTGGTTCCAAGAAGGGGGGAAATTCGTCGAGAATAGAGAGAATGCGATGAAAAGAGTGAAGCATGAATAGAAGCTCAGATAAACTACCTATCCAGGTTGGTGAAATTTCCATTAAACTTGAGTTGACAACACTTAGCTTCCTTGTAACTGTGCGTATGGTGCTCTCCACCATTGTAAAACAGATCATGAAGTTTCCCATGCTGATCATACTCGCACTAAAATCCATGGAATACCTTTCACGCATGGAAGTGAAGTTTGAGGTGAAGGCAGTGGTTGAATGCATTAAAACTTAGATTGCATGTCGAACAGGTGGCACCCCATCCAGGGAGGGAAGGTACCTTTGAGCCAAATCAAAACATTGAGTTAATATGGTAGGGTTAGGGAGGCTATTGGGATCGATTGATAAATTATTTCCAGTAAGAGAGGCTCCTTCATTTTCTAAATTGTCATCTATTTTATTATCCTCTCAACGGATGTGTGATGGGATTAAAGTAAGATTAGGACATAGGAGGGAGTGAAAGACTTCTAGGGAATTGAGGAGACACCATTTGGGGGAGACTTTAGCAAGATCAAATCCATTTAGAATTTTGGTAGCTAGAGAAATAATGATTTGGGAATCTCGTTCAATGACAAGTTGTGTTATGTCCAAGTTGGAGACTAGTTGGATTCTTCTAATTGGACCCCAAAGTTCCACTGAGTTTTTAGAGTCCTAGCCTAGATTACCAACCATGATATATTTAATTTGTCCATTATTGTCCCTGATTACCATGCCAAAGTCGATAGGTCCAAGGTTTCCTTTGGAAGCACCATCAAAATTCAGTTTAAAAAAACCTTGGGGAGGATATTTCCAAGTCCTAGGGCTAAGGGTAAGAGGGGGTTGGGGATTAAGGGTAGGATAAGAATGAGTGAGGTTAATATTTAAATTCCACTGAGAGAGAATTTTTATTTCACTAAGATTACATGAAAGGTCCTCTTGAGACCACTATTGAGATCTAATCGTTTCTTGGATATTTTCAAATATATTAGCCCATAAATGGGGGGGGAGGAGAGGATTTGGAGTGGAAGACTCGTTTGTTTCTCTCTTTCCATATTTTCCAAACATTAAACCTCGGTAGGAGTTGCCAGATCCAATCTAGAATGGGGTTGTGGAAAACTGATGACCCCCATTTTTCAATGGTGCAGGTTATGTTGTCCCTAGTTCTGTTCATTTTCCTCATGATTTGTGCCACCCTGTCCCAAATTTCAGTGCTAAAAGAATATCGATTTAAGAGATTCTCCATAGAATCCTCTTATTACATGCAGCGCTGGCAAACCAATGGTCCAGTGAACCCTCTTTTCCTGAGATTGTCACATGTAAGTATGTGAATCTTCACAAGGAGCCATAGGAAGGTAGAGACCTTTGGCCAGAGGTGCGAATTCCAAATAATTTTCCAAATGTTTTCTCTTGGTTGTAGGTGAAATTTGTCTTTTAGGTTATATGTTTCTTTAATTTTGAATGAACCAAGAGGAGAGTGACCCCAACATAATATGTCCTTACCATCTTGAATTCACACTTTACTTTGAGCTATTTCTTCTTGCCACGAACTTAAATCACAATCATCTGGTATATTTAGTTCTATGATAATATTTTTCTAGATTCTCCAATGAGGAGAATGGGGGGCATCCTTCCATAGCTCAACTACTTTATTGGTGTCACTATTCTACATTTTATATTGAATGCATTGCATACCCTCTAGTGAATGCAAGGGAGTTAGTTGTTTCCAAGAGTCAGAACATAAGAGGGATTCTTTACCTCCTCACAACTCCCAAAAGACATGTTCATGGATAAGAGGGCAATTGAACCACACAACATTCCATATGTTTTAGCCTGGAATTTGATAAGTCAATCGGATACGATGTGTAACAAGGATATGGGGAGCGTATTTTTTATTTGATAGTTTTTCCCATAATTCTCTCGAGTGTTTAAGCCAACGCGACCATATTTTATCCCCCATAACTTCATTGAGAATGAAAGGATCCCATAAGCCAAGACCCCCATTGAGCTTGGGTTTGCAGACTTTGTCCCAGCTGACCAAAGCCCATTTATTCCTCGATTTGTGACCTTGCCAGAGAAATTTTCTTTGCATATTACAGATGGTATTGAGAACATATTTTGGGAAAGCCAGGGATGAAATAAGATAGATGGGGATGGCTTGGAGAACATATTGAATTAGAATAAGGCGGGATACTAGGTTAAACGTTTGGAAGGTCCAAGATTTTAAGCGATTTGTGAGGGATTGAATAAGGGAATCCCAAGAGTTATCTCTGGAAATAGAGTCAAAGAGAGGTATACCAAGTTAATTGGATGGAAGGGAGCTCATAAGGATGTCTAGTAAATGTGAGATATGATTATGTATGGATAAAGGCGTATTAAATAAGAAGAGTTGAGATTTAGCAAGGTTGATAGAAGTTCCTGAAGATTCACTAAAGTCTGAAAGGATGGTCTTCAATATGGATGCTTCTTGCACAATTTTTGTTCCCATTAACATGGTATCGTCCATGAATTAGTTGTGTGAAGTGGCTAGTTGAAGACCATGTAGTGGAAGGCCTTGCAAGGAGCCTTCTGTAGTGGATGATTTGATATAGTGACCCAGACCTTCTACCATTATGACAAAAAGGAAGGGAGAGAGGGGATCACCTTGTTGAATCCATCAGGAGGGGGAAAAAGGCTTGGAAGGAACGTCATTGACAAGGATGGTGAAAAATTCAGTGGAGTTGACATAGAGAATGAAATTGACCCAATAATTTCTAAAATCGAAATCCAGGAGAAGAGAATGCATATACTGTCGACTTAAGCGATAAAAGGCCTTAGAAATATCGAGTTTGATTAGTATACCTAGGGTTCTAGTTGATTTGAGGGAGTGAATCACCTCATGAAACAATATGATACTATCCATTATTTGGCATCCCTCAACATATCCTAACTACTCCTTAGAAATGATAAAAGGAAGGATGCACTTGAGTCGAAGGGTGATTACATTGGTGATGATTTTGTCGATTACATTGCACAACGCGATTGTCCAAAACCCGTGTGGGTGAGAGACCCACTCCTCCTTCGGAATGAAGGTTAGGAAGGTAGCATTGAGGGATGAGAGGACCTTCCCATAGGTTCATGATTCCTCCACAAGTTGCCAAACTTCCTCCCTAACCATGGGGCAATAGTGGTGGAAGAATTCATTGTTGAATCCATTCGAACCTAGTGCTTTTCCTACTAGCATTTCCTTGATAGCATGATCTACCTCTTCAATTGTGATGGGCCTCATGAACACCTCATTTTTCTCTTAGCTGATGAGAGTTGCAATGTGCCTTGTGACCTTGTTTAATGCTAGTGATCTATTAGGAATAGGTTCTAAAAGGAGGTTTTTGTGGTACTTTACTAATTTCATTTCCATCCTTGCATGATCCATGATTGGTTGACATTGATTATCTTTGATTTTGGTGATATGATTGATATATCGCTTATGAATCATGGAGTGGTGGAAGAATTTAGTATTCTTTTCTCCCTTTTTTATCCATTGTACTCATGATTTTTGTCTCCAAACTATATCCTCATGTTGATATTGTTCCTCCAACTATTGTTTGAGGAGCTCGTCCTCATCATGAAAGGATTCCAACTGTCTGTGGGTGATGGAATCCTTTTGGATCTCCCGGAGATGTCATTCGAGAGTTCTTTGGGATTGAAAATGTTTCCAATTTTTTTTTGTTCCATTCCTGAAGTTGTTTCTTGTAAAATTTTAGCTTCTGTTGGAATATGTATATTAGTGTGCCATGGGATACCATAGCATTTGTCCTCCAAGTATGAGAGAGTTCCTGGAAATCTAGATGAGTTAGACAAAAATTTTCAAACTGGAAAGGTTTGAATTTTGGAGTGCTGACACTGTCGATACAAAGTTGAGCTCGCCAATGGTATAATCCAGACTTTGGGAGAATATTTGCTTCGATTAGAGGTCCATCCAACATTAGATATTCTAAAATGAGGAAGCAGTCAAGCCGATAGGCTACCTGTTGAGCACCCGAGCATCTATTTTTCTAAGTGAAGGTTCCATTATGTGCTTCAATGTCGATTAAATGCAGGTTCTCAATCATTCTTTGAATATTTTCACTATCCATGTCTAGTCTTCTTATGCCTCCTTTATTTTATTCCAAGATGAGGATAATGTTAAGGTCACCCCCCAAAATCCATTTTTGATTTCCCACTAAGTTTCCAATGTTTGAGAGTATTTTGGGGAAGGATTCATTTTCTATATTTTTTTGGGGGGGCGTATGCATTAGTTATGCCGAAGCCAATATCTCTATAGTGAGTTGAAAGCGTCCAAGAAGTGGAGAAGATGTTTTTTAAGAGGACCATTGCAGGGTTCCATACAATAGCCAAATCTTCTGCATCTATGTTAGAATCATTATAAACAAATATAATTTTCCTCCAACAAATTTCTTTAGCAACATTTCCTGTGCATTTTGTTTCCTAGAGAAAGAGAATATCCAGATCTCCTACCATGATATAGTTTTGAAGAACTCATTTCTTGGTTCTTCCATTTAGTTCTCTAATGTTCCATGAGATGATATTTACTTGGATGGAAGGGGGGGTGAAGTTAAGAAGCCCTCAGTGAGCCTATGAATTTTTCCTGAATTGATCATAAAGCTTCCCACCTCTCTAGTCAATTGTTGGGATAATATGCATCCTTGGTGTTTTACCTCCCTAGGCATTCTTCGACTTTCTAGACTAGGATCCGATTGTATACCTAGTTGATAAGTTTCCCCCAAAGTTGAGTCAATGTATACCTTGTGGACCTTGCGAAGTTGTTCTAGGAGGATGGATTGTAGTTCCTTATTGTTGTAGGATTCTTCCAGTTTTTCTAGGTCTATACCAACTAGATCTCTTTCATCAACTGTCATATTTGTGTCTCCCCATTCATATGTGATGAGGTTAGCTTCCATATGAGTTGGGGAGCTTGGTGGTGCTATTTGTTCCAAGACAGGGCCTTGGGTCTATTTTGTTTTGCCTTTGTCTTTTCTTGGATTTTCATGATGATGGGGGTTTTCTACCTTTTGAGAATCCGACAACTGATTTAAAATGTCAAAGCAATTATAGGTAGAAGGTTTCTTGTTTGGACCTTGGATTTTTTTCCCTGGGTTGGGCTTTTTTCGACCTGCCACCTGGGTAAATCCATCTCTTTTCTTATTTTTCTCTTCCTCCCCAGGATTCGCAAGATTTTTTAAGGGACAGTCCTTGAATAGGTGACCATGATCATGAAATTTTCGGCAGTGTAAGGGTATATGGTCATAATCTATGGTTTGTGTCCATTGTTCATCTTGAAATTAAAGGGTTAAGGATACTGGTAGGGCTTTGGAAAAATTTGTGTAGATACAAATGTGAGCATAAGAGGTATACCTCCTTTCTTGGGTAGCTTATGAAGATTTAACATATCATCCCAGAGTATTTCCTATGCCTGTGAAGATTTATTCCATCCATAATTCATGCGGAAGGGAATAGAGGAAAATTCATATCGACGCAAAAGTGAAGTCTTCCTTTTCTGGGCTAAAGAGGCATATCCAGAATCTTAGATAGAGCCCTACTGAATTGAATACATATGACCCATTTTCGAATGTTTGGTCCTTATCTTCCAGGTTGAAAAAAATAATAGTGAAAAAACCCTTGGAGCTTAGTTGCATTTCATAGTGGCCTTTGGCGTTCCACCATGTTTTAATCCAACGCATAAGATCTCACTCAGAGGTCCATAAGCCCAGAATTTTTCCTACAAGAGCATATTCCTTCATAAATTGGGTGTTTTCTCCTACTCTAGACGAGTTGATAACATACCGTGGAGATGTATTGGACTGGAAAATGCATTTTCCTGACTCCCAGATGCGAGTCACTTTTGGATGCGATGTTTCTGCTTCCACATCCATGGATTTTCCAAACTGTTTGTCATGTTGAAGGATCTTCTCTCTTAGATGAGGGAGTGGTTCAAAGAGCGAACGACTACTTCTGGTAACCTACATTTCATTGTCCACCGCGTTACTATATGAGGGGGCTGTTACCCCCTACCTCGCTTCCATGAGGGTTCCTTCAGTTGTTGAGACTACGTTGGTATAGTCCACTGTGATTTTGATCTGGTCAGAGGATTCTAGCAGGCTACCACTCTGCGTACATCCAAAACCTTAGTCGTCTCCTGCTCTCCGAGATCTACCTCTCACCGCCCATGAATGAAATTTTAAAATTGAAGGATATGGGGGTGAGTTTTGATCCACTTATGTGTGCACGAGTCACAATATTATTTAATACAATATCTCTGGGTGAAATATAACTTTATTTACTTTACCTTTGTATCTATATTTTAGATCATATAATACTTGTATTAATACTTTATTTATTTGTATTGTTTCTTTATCCTTTCACACACACACATATATATACACACCTAATTTTATTGCTCATTACTATTACTTTTTTATACTAACAATGTTTCATGTCATTGTCTTTCTTAATACTTTCACTACTTTTCCTGTATGATCCTTGCAACCCATTATTATTATTATTATTATTATTATTATTATAAACTCTCTCTCACCCTTTCCACCTTCTAACATCATTTATATTATGACATCTCAACCAATGTTACTATTATCCATGTCCTATAATTATGTTATGCTTTCCCATTGTGTTTCAATCACATTTTATATACTCATGTTATATGTTGTATAAAAAATATAATGTAGCTATTACATTATGTTTATTTATTTTGTTAACAATATGACTTAGTCTAAATTTACTCAAGGAACAAGAAACTTTCTTCCAATATTATAATCACCATTTCTTTTCTCATTATTATTTCATTAATGTTCCAACTTATAGTTACTAATTCTATTTATTTATTTTATTTCAATCACTCCAAACATTGCATTTTCGTTAACAATATGACTTAGTCTAAATTTACTCAACGCACAAGTACCTTTCTTCCAATATTATAATCACCATTTGTTTTCTAATTATTATTTCAATAGTGTACCAACTTATAATTACTAATTCTATTTATTTTATTTCAATCACTCCACTAAACATTGTATTTTATCTCCATACCATAGTCAAATAAACAATGACATCTCAATCCTTCCATACCATAGTCAAATAAACAATGACATCTCAATCCTTCCACTTAGGTATCAAATTTCCTTCCTTACTTTGGTAGTTGTGCTTAGCACCATGCCTAGGCTCTCTAGAACTTGCACCCACCATTTACCTCTACGATGACATGCACATATAACTAGATATAATATGTACCTCGATTAGTTTTAATTTTAAATTATTGTTATATTTAGATGTTAAGAGTTAGAAGTGGGGAATCCTCAAATAGGGGCTGTTCGTCAAATGAGTTATATTTGATATTTCTTGAGTAAGAATTTATTTTATTTTAATATTTGAGGTCATGGTTTCTACAATAAATACATATATCACAAAGAGAATGTTGAGTAAGAAAGATAAACTCCTTTAGGGGAGTCTTTCCTTTTCTAAACTACATACATGAAACTCCCTTTTCTTTTTGACCTCTTTACTCACTCATTTGTAACTACTAAGTGATAACTTGGCGATTAGAGATAAATGGTGTGCTTAATTTAGAGGAACTTAATAACTTATGTCTATTTTAGGTTTTCTAAAATCATTCTCGTGAAACCCAAAATATAATTACTATATCCTAAATTATGTTCAACATAATGGTTTCCTTATATTTCCATTATACTACACATGAAACCATTATTCTTTTCTCTATATCTTCATTATGCATTCATTTTTTCTTTATTTTCTCTCCATTTTCCCCTCAAGACCACTTTGAGGTGAGATTCACGACCATGCAAATGCAACTATAGGTATCTTATTAGCATTTTTGACTGATTTTATTATTATTATTATAAAAAAATATTTTAATTGGAAATTTTAATGGAAAATGAAACTATTTCGTTTTTTTTTTTTTTTAAATTAGAGATGTCACATTTATTTTTCATTAATTTTTTTTATCCATCATTAATTTTTTTTATCCATATTTTTAGTAAGGAAATAGTTTCCCTCTTATTTTTCCTTTCAAGTGTTCACACTGGATGGAAACTCCTTCCTCAACTTGAGATTCAAATCAAAATCCTTTAATCACAATTCTTCTTCTTATTCACAATTCGCTATCCCAGTATCATTGCATACATTAGCTAGCATATAAGGGAATGATAAACTAAAATAATTTAGGTTTTTTTATTTTATCTTGTTAAATTTGTTTGAATAAACAATATTCACAAAATTAAATTAAATAACAAAGAGAATGACATAAATGAACACATTTTGAATGGGCAATCAATACTCCAAAAGCAAATTGTGTGGGTAACTAATTGAGTTGGTAAAGCACCCTAACCAATATAAATTGTGTGGGTAACTAATTGAGTTGGTAAAGCACCCTAACCAATATAGGGAGGTCTTGTCCTAGAGTTTTCATGAATCCATGTTTTCTCCCTTACATGGAAGTTGTGACATGGAAGAAACTAGATCTTCTTCATAGTTCTCATGAATCTATGTTTTCTCCTTTACATGGAAGTTGTGACATGGAAGAAACTAGATCCTCTTGATAAGATGATGTTGGGCTAGAGATCTTAGGGTTTTAATACCCAAGCTTTCCTTTAGAAGAATTATAAATAATTATAAATAATGTAGATAACACCTCAGTTGGTAGAGTTCCCTAAAAGGCATTAGAATATCTTAAGTTTGATTTATTATTGGTACATGTTTTTTTTTCAATAAATGAAAATTTATTTAGTAGAAAACTCTAATGAAAAAAACCATTTTCAAACTATTCTCTCCTATTTTGTATTGCTTGAAAATACTTTTGTATTGATTGAAATGAAAAATTCATTTAGTAGAAAATCCTAATGAGAAAAAACATTTTCAAACTATTCTCTCCTCTTTTGTATTGCTTGAAAATACTTTTATATTGATTGAAATAAAAAATTTATTTAGTAGAAAATTCTATTGACAAAAAACAATTTGAAAACTATTCTCTCCTTTTTTTTATTGCTTGAAAATACTTTTGTATTGCTTAAAAATACTTTAGTATTTTCTTTCCTTTACCAAAATATTCATATTCTCTTATTCAAAATAAGATTAAGGATTTCATGTGTCATTTATACATTATTTACTTAATTATGAATTATTTCTGTAATATTAAAAATTAGGCACTCATCTATCCTAAACAGATAACATAACATTTATTCTCACATGAAATTAATTTT
The DNA here is from genome assembly GCA_000966675.3 of Picea glauca. Lineage (NCBI taxonomy): Eukaryota > Viridiplantae > Streptophyta > Pinopsida > Pinales > Pinaceae > Picea > Picea glauca. The sequence continues at coordinate 122,882 of JZKD02S1636002.1, read as the reverse complement.
CCAAAGCTTGTATGTAATGTTAAATGAGGTTTAATAGAATTAAACAATGGTTGACCTTATAAAATCATGAATGTGGGAATACTATCATCCTTCGAGAGTAAATATAACATAGGACTAGTTTATTTTAATAAGAAATAAGTATGGATAAAACTCAACGATTATCTCTCATCGTCACAAGGGAAGTACCAAGAATAAAAATGGATAACACTCATTACTAAAAATATGATGGCTTCAATAAAAAAGTGTCAAAGTATATTAGTAATCATTATGTTTTAGTTGGTTTAGTGGTAGGTTACATTATTTTCACTTTATTTCTTATTTATAATAAAGGAGATTGATTTGTATAGGCATCTTGTCTTGTGCATTGGATATCGTAAAGGGAGGTTGCCTCCTCGAAGTGTATTATTATTATTTAACTCTTCATCATTAGTAAGGCATGGAGTTCTTATTTCTCTTATTATGCAATTTGTAAAAGTTGGTTCATGACATTTTGTTTCAAAGTATACAGTCATTGGGTTTGGTTCTTTCAAACAAGTCATCTTGTTATTTTCACTATAAATTGTTTTCTAGGAATTTTTAAATAGAAAATTGTTTGGGCACATGAGACAAAATAGAGAAATACTTATGGTAAAACACTCATTTTTTTCTTCATTATACTTTCAAGATACATGTTGTGGAATTTACGGTTTTTTACTAGCCATAAAACTAGTCTCAAAAAAGTGTTTTCGATAAAATAGTCATATCTAATTCCAGAAAGATCCAAGTTGAGTGTCACGAGTTTATTGAACATACTATTTTAGGTTAAAATTTTATAAGTATATCTAAAAATTTGGCCACATGAAACTCTATACAAGTTCACTCTCTTCAAAGGAAATTTTTTTTTTTTTTGGGAAAGTTACCATATTTTTTTTTTCTTGGCACATCAAAAATTAGTCAAACCTATGCCATTGCAGACATGAAACACCAGGTTACTATAAATAAAAGTTTTATATTAATAACTTGTGCAACATCAACCTAAACAACAATTTACAAATAAATATTTTAAAAGTATATGACTTACAATTGACATAAATTTGATTGGAAGATATGTTTGGGGTGATTAAAAAGTGTGGTAAAGCTAAAATATAAAACAACTATAGATAAATATTATTCTCACATGGAAAATGGTGGTGAAAACAATTATACACCATTTAAACCTCCATAGAGATCATCCCCAAGTCACGAAGAAAGTGAAAACATACATAACCAACTATTTGATTTATAGAACCAATTTAACGAATTGAGTGGCATGTCAATGAAAATTTTTGATCTGGTATACTAAAAAATAAACTGTGACCAAATGGACTCATGGAAATAAATGTGGTATTTATGTAGACGAATATTCCATTAATAATCATATGTCAGGAGGATTTAACCCTAAATTGGAGCTATTCATGGATGGGTTACTAAGGGTATCAAGTTTCCCAAGGTTGAATTAAGGAAGTTTGATGAAACACATGTATTTACATGGGTGAACCAAATAGAGAAATGGTTTGAATTGCATAATATTATGGATGATAATAAAATAATTCTTTAGCAACTTTATAATTTGAGACAAAATCCTATCAATGGTACCAATGGGAAGTTTATAGAAATCCCTATTATTATCATTATACTTGGGGTTTATTTACAAGATACTTAAAAACACATGGAAAACTAGGGAATAAGATTACTTTCGTCAATAGATAAGAATCGAGAACTTAGGTGATGCTGAAGATTATAATTCAAAATTTCATGCATTGGCCATAAGGGTCAATAACATAATTCATGAACATCTATTTGAATCTTACATGGGTGGATTAAAAAAATACACAAAACATGATCTTTTATTAAAAAATCCTAAAAACGTTGTGGAAGCCATGCAATATACTCATCATATTCAAGCCAAGAATAGGGCTACACACAAGTATACCTGTTGGAACATGCCTATTTTGGGTGCAGGCCTATTTTTGGGAAAAGAAGCCTATTTTTGGAGCACACACAATATGGGGAAGAAAAGAAGCATGCAAAAGATGATGGAAAAGCAACATGCAGAAAAATGAAGGAAAAGCAACATGCGGAAGGAGGAAAAGCAATGTCACTAGTACATATGACCAAATTTGCAACGGTTTTTCGTTGATATTGCCACACTTATCCGTCACAATTTCCATGAAAGTCGAACTTTTTTTCGTCGGTATAATTTTGTCACTATATCCATGATCCAGGTGTGCATGGAAACATCGACAAAATTATCTCTCCACATGTCATCATCAAGATCGGTTAACCTTATGCATCATCGCAATTACGACGAAACTTCGTCGCAATTACAACAAACAACCGTGGCAATTACGACGAAATTTCGTCTCAATTGCAATGAAAATTTATGCCAAGCCAAAAACTTATGATGCAGATGTTGTATGTGTGATGAAAAATCATGGCAACTTGTGACAAAAAATTGTGGTAATAGAGGTGAAAATGCACGAAAAATTCGTCTCAATTGCACCGAAAAATTATGCCAAGCCAAAAACTTACGATGCAAATGTTGTATGTGTGACGAAAAACCGTAGCAACTTGCGACGAAAATCCATGGCAATAGTGACGAAAATCCGTGGCAACTTATGACAAAAAAAAAAATTCCGACGAACCATCGTCGATATTGCGATGATGACTTTAAGTTAAAAAAAAACAAATTACACGAGATATGGTATTACCATATTACATTGTAATATGGTATACAATTGTAATATTGTAATATATTATCTATTGTAATATTCTATTGAAAGATGGAAGTTAGAGAAAATGTGTAGATCTTTTAGATTGAACAAGATTATAGTATATATATATCCCTTACAAATAATCAAGGCACTAATCAACCAAATATTGGAAGCATGTGTTATCATGAAGTTGGATTAGAAGTAAGGATACCAATATGACAATATACACAAAGAATAATTTAGAATATTACTTTCAAAAAAACACATGGATTGCATGAGTGAGTCATTATGCAATTTATATTACACAATACTATGACAACACTTCTAAGATTGATGGATGATATCTTAAGACCATTTATCAAACTTCTTTATTGTAGCCTCCTTGGATTATATTTTGACTTTTAGCAAGATTTGGGAAGATCATTTGAAACATTTGTAGATTATATTTTTAACCCTTCAACACAATTAATTGCAAGCCAACATGAAGAAATATGAGCTTGGAAAACAATTATTGTTGTGTATGCATTTTGTAGTTAGAGGATGTGAATTTTGTATTG
>JZKD02S1636002.1:103205-114458 GCA_000966675.3 Picea glauca | reverse complement strand
TACATATGGAATTTTTGAAAAACATTAGATATCATAATTGTTACTTAAAACAGGAAAGAAAAACATAAATGCTCATATTTCATTGATAATATGACATGTGTTGTACCTTGCTTGATAAGATCGTGGTTGTCGTCCTTGTTTTTTAAAAAAGTTCTCCTTTGCATCCTCTATTAGCACCTTCCACTCTTTCTCAGGAACCATGGGAGGGCGCTCGTGCTTGAGGTCTATTTGCAATTTATCCCTATAGTAGGACCTGGTGTATTTTAAATTCTCACCGGCTAACTTTGTAACCACTTTCTTGTTGACCTTGTTGCTGAACAAGTTTACCATGTGATCTATTAAATCATCTTTCTTTTTTCTATCTTGGCCATTCCACCGTGTGTGAATGGTGGGGAAAAACAACTTCAATTCTTTTTCATGTAAGTTTCTATAGAAAACATTGTTTTTCGCAAAAACGTGTTATCCATTAATTTATAATAATCTCAAAAAATGTCCATTTCAATTTCATGAAAAAAATGAAACAATTAATTGGACAATTACCTGCAATCTTCTGAATCTTTATCGGAACACATGCATCATCCACCAGAAAGGTGACATCTAGTGATCTGGTGATTTTAATTTGTTCTGCTCCATGCAGAATAGTATCGTGTGCATCTACACTATGTTCCTCTATGGAGTCATCATGTGGAGTCCCAGGCTTCGGCTCATCATGCTCTGGCATGTCATGCTGGTCAAAATCACCCCGCTCATCAATGGATTCGAGGGGAGCCTAGGGAGGCTAAAAAATCCTCACTTGCACTTTTCTATGTCAACCTTTGTTTTGCATTGGACCATCACTGCTACCTATAGAAGCTGGAGGATCGACAGGTTCCCCATGCACGGGGTTTAAAAACTCCTACAAACGGAAAACATTTCTTTATCAGATCATATACAAAATATAAAACTAAAAAACAGTTATGAAATTGTCATAGATAATAAAAATATGTGAAGATGCCACTTACCCCAAAATTAGTTATTGTAGTTTGTAGCTATGCAATTATTTCCTCGTCCTCCTGTGTAAGGGGTATTTTTTTAATCAAACCTAGATATTCTATGTTATCCTTTTCAAGGTCTTCATTACCGTTGTCATTGGGTTTGTCAAATAAAACATTTAATCCTCATCAATATCCTATGTGGGAGCCTTCACACGTTGACCATGCCACAATACATTGATGAATAAAATTAATGATATGAACTTTAACGATTGAGAAATTTAGTTGTTGTAGTCATAAGTTGTTACTATATTCAACATTTACCTAGTGAGGTAATGTGGGTGCCTTTCCACGGTCACCCTGGACAGATGTAAAGGGGGATTTTCGGACACGGTCACTCTGGACAGATGTTGACACAATAAATCAATCAACAAAAGTTATGAAATTCACCTCTAACATTAAAAAAATGAAATATTGTAGCAATATCAGAAAAGCAATAACACAATTTCAGAAATTTAGTTGTTGTAGTCATAAGTTGTTACTGTATTTAACATTTCCCTGGTGAGGCATTGCGGGTTCCTTTCCATAGTCACCCTGGACAGATGTAGCTGGTGATACTCGGACACAGTCACCCTGGAAAGAAGCTGACACAAGAAATCAATCAACAAAAGTTATGAAATTCACCTGTAACATTTAAAAAATGAAATATTGGAGTAATATCAGAAAAAAAATAATCAAATTTCAGAAATTTAGTTGTTGTAGTCATAAGTTGTTACTGTATTTAACATTTACCTATTGAGGCATAGTGGGTTCCTTTCCACGATCACCCTAGAGAGATGTAGTGGGTGATTTTCTACCACGGTCACCCTGGGTAGATGTTGACACAATAAATCAATCAATAAAAGTTATGAAATTCACCTGTAACATTAAGAAAATGAAATATTGCAGTAATAAAAGAAAAAAAAATAATGAAATTTTAGAAATTTAGTTGTTTTAGTCATACTTTTTTACTGTATTTAACATTTATCTTCTGAGGCAAAGTGGGTGTCTTTCCACGGTCACCCTAGATAGATGTTGAGACAATAAATTAATCAACAAGAGTTATGAAAGTAATTGTAAAAAATGTATGTAGTAAAAATTTGAAATATTGCAGCGATAAATTGTAACAATAATTCATCAAAGGTTGAGTTGAATGGTATGTAAGATATTTACCCCCATAGTCAGACCCCCTCCATCTATTCGATTTAAGTTGTAATCAGTCAACAACTCTTCACCTGGAACTATTGTTTTTGTTGCACATACAAATATACGATTTCCTTCCGGTGCCTCAAATATGCAATTTGGTTTCTTAGTTGTTGCCACTGGTCGTGTACTATTTATAAAGCCCACAATGTTTCCAGTAGTTTTTGGCCTTCCATCAATATACATGGTTGCTCCTTTATTTTGATTGTTATCTAGTAGTTGTATATAATTTGCAGCAACTCCGTATCTCCGCATACTTTGTGTATATCGAACCAACATCAACCAATTATTGTATTTGTATAATGGTATGGCATACTCCATCAATTCAGTTACAGTGCCATAGCCGAACTTTATGCCATCCATGGAAAATAATCCCAATCCATGTAAGGACGAAGGAGCAATGCAATACATCCTCCCACCGATGAAGAAATCTGTGTCCACTTCAGGTAGCTTCTTAGGTTCCCATCATTTCACTAGACGTTTATACCTCAAGGGAAACTCAATGTCACCTATGCTCTCAGCATCATAATTACATGACCCTCCGTTGATGATGAAAAATTTCATGCGGGTACAAAATATTTTCCTTACCTTTTCCAACCTAGTTGATCTAGAACCGATAGATATAGTACAACACGTCTCACTTTCAACCTCTCTTACTGTATCTTGATCATCACTCGAGGAATATAGATCCAACAGATACCTATTTGGTGGTACCTACACTCGTTAAAACAAGAAGATAAGTTATTGTGCCAATATACATTTTTGGTACCAACACAGTTGCATATAGTTGCATTTTGTTGCATAAAGTTGAATTTGCCACACCTATCCGTCATATAGTTGCATAAAGTTGAAATTGCCACACCTAGTTGCGTAAAGTTGCATAAGTTGCGTAAATTTTCATAAGTTCCATAAAGTTGCTTAAGTTGCATAAGTTGCATGTTGCATAGTTGCATATAGTTTCATAGTTGCATTTAGTTTCATATTTGCATATAGTTGCATACAAAATTGTTGCAATATAGTTGCATATAGTTGCAATATAGTTGCATATAGTTGCATAAGTTGCATAAGTTGCATATAGTTGCATAAGTTGCAATATAGTTGCATAAGATGCAATATAGTTGCATTTGACCACTCACCAATATTTGAGAATATAGTTGCATAAGTTGAAATATAGTTGTAATGTAGTTGCATTTGGAACCATTGGTACATTTTAATAATAAGAATAGGTCTCAAGGTGTGTACCATGACTAGAGAGGAGAAAAAGGGCCTTAGATCCTAAGCATATTTTCTTTGGCTCATTGGCCGTTAAGAAGGCCTCAAACCACCACATCTATCCTATTTAATAGACTATGGTGCTTGGGTGGGATATGGGTGTCATTCATAATTTTTTCACACCATGTATGGAACTTAAGTCTTGTCCATGGTCAGGGAAAGAACATAAGGTTTTTAGGTCCTATTTAAATCTTCTTAGGATTAATCTTCACGACGAAGTTGTCAAAAAACAACACAATACATATGTAAAAATATTTATCCTCTGTGTGGGATCTTTGGTGCCATTAATAGTTTTTTCATAATAAGAACGGTTCTCAAGGCTTGTACCATGTCTAGGGGAAGAAAACAATACCATTAGTATGTTTTGAATAAAAATAATGGGTTTCAAGACCTATACCATGGCCAAGGGAGGAAATAAAGGGCCTTAGGCCCTAAATAAATCTTCTTGATCTTAAGAGACATGAACAAGGCCTCAAACCACCATACATATCCTCTCTAAGGGATATATGGAATTTGGGTGGGATATGGTCACCATTCACAAGTTTTGGGCATAATGTATAGCAAATAACATAAGGTGCTTATGCCCTATTTGAATCTTATTAGGGATGATATTTGTGATGCAGTCCTTAAACAAGAACACAAGATCTATGTAGGGTATCTTTGGAATCATTGGTACGTTTTCATAATAAGAATAGGTCTCAAGGTGTGTACCATGGCTAGGAGAGGAAACAAGTACCTTAGGTCCAAAATGAAGCTTCTTCACTTCAAGGTCTATGAACTAACCATTGAATGATCATGTAGATAATGTTTAAGGGATATTATTCCTCGAGGTGGGATTTGGACACCATTAGTATTTTTTCACATCACATATGGGAGTTTAGGCTTGTACCATCATCAAGGGAAGGAGAAAAGGGAATTAGGATTTAAATGAACCTTATGTGCTTAATAACCAAGATCAAGGCCTCCAATTAGGAATATGGGCAACATTGGTTTGCTTTAAATAATAATAATGGCTATTAGGAGACCATATGGGCACCATTCAGAGGTTTTATGCATCATAGTTGGCTCTCAAGGCCTCTAAGAAGGAACTTAGAGCCATTAGGAGGATATAGTTGCATTCATAAGTTGAATTAGGAGGATATAGGTCACACATTCATAAGTTGCATATAGTTTCATATAGTTTCATAAGTCACTTATAGTTGCATAGTTGCATAAGTTACATATAGTTGCATAGTTACATAAGTTGCATTGTTGCATAAAGTTGCATGTTGCATAAAGTTGCGTAACGTTGCATAAGTTACATTGTTGCATAAAGTTGCATGTTGCATAAAGTTGCGTAAAATTGCATAAAGTTGCATAAGTTGCATTGTTGCATAAAGTTGCATGTTGCATAAAGTTGCATGTTGCATAAAGTTGCATAAAGTTTCATAAAGTTGCGTAAAGTTGCGTAAATTTTCATAAGTTGCATTGTTGCATAAAGTTGCATGTTGCATAAAGTTGTGTAATGTTGCATAAAGTTGCATGTTGCATAAAGTTGCTTAAGTTGCATAAGTTTCATAAAGTTGCTTAAGTTGCATAAGTTGCATGTTGCATAGTTGCATATACTTGCATAGTTGCATATAGTTGCATATTTTCATATAGTTGCATACGAAATTGTTGCAATATAGTTGCATATAGTTGCATAAGATGCATATAGTTTCATAAGATGCAATATAGTTGCATTTGACCACTCACCAATATTTGAGAATATAGTTGCAATATAGTTGCAATATGAAAAATGCCTCTATTTGGGAATATGTGCACCATTAGTATGTTTTGAATAAAAAGAATGGGTTTCAAGACCTATACCATGGCCAAGGGAGGAAATAAAGGGCCTTAGGCCCTAAATAAATCTTCTTGATCTTAATGGCCATGAACAAGGCCTCAAACCAACAAATATATCCTCTCTAAGGGATATATGGAATTTGGGTGGGATATGGTCACTATTCACAAGTTTCGGGCATAATTTATAGCAAAGAACAAAAGGTGCTTAGGTCCTATTTGAATCTTATCAGGGCTGATAATTGTGATGTAGTCCTTAAACAACCACACAAGATCTATGTAGGGTATCTTTGGAACCATTGGTACGTTTTCATAATAAGAATAGGTCTCAAGGTGTGTACCATGGCTAGGAGAGGAAACAAGTACCTTAGGTCCAAAATGAAGCTTCTTCACTTCAAGGTCTATGAACTAACCATTGAATGATCATGTAGATAATGTTTAAGGGATATTTGGCCTCGAAGTGGGATTTGGACACCATTAGTATTTTTTCACATCACATATGGGAGTTTAGGTCTGTACCATCATCAAGGAAAGGAGAAAAGGGAATTAGGATTTAAATGAACCTTATGTGCTTAAGGACCAAGATCAAGGCCTCAAATTAGGAATATGGGCAACATTGGTATGCTTTAAATAATAATAATGGCTATTAGGACCTCTACCATGGCTAGGGGAGGAAAATAATGGCCTTAGGCCCTAAAAAAATCTTCGTGTCCTTAATGGCCATGAACAAGGCCTCAAACCACCATACAGATCCTCTTTAAGGGATCTATGGACTTTAGGTGGGATACAATCACTATTCACAAGTTTTGGACATCATGTATGGCACTTTGGATCTTACCCATGGTTAGTGAAAGAACATAAGATACTTAGGCCCAATTTCAATCTTCTCATTGATCTTTGCGATGTAGTCTTTGTACAACCACACAAGACACTTGTATGGGATATTTCACCTCCATGTGGGATATTTCATGCCAATAGTGCATTTTTCATAATAATAAAGGATCGTGGGCTTATGCTCTAAGAAAATATTTCTCGTGCCTAATGGAAAAGACTAAGTCCTTCTATTGGGAATGTGTGCACCATTAATATATTATGGAAAATAAGATTTTGTATCAAGAGATATACCATGGATGAGGTAGGAAAACAAGTGACCTAGGCCCTGTACAAATATTCTTGATCTCAATGGTTATGAACAAATCGTTGAAGCACCACACAGACCATCTCTGAGGGATATTTGGCCTGTGGGTGGGATATGGGCACCATTCACAGGTTTTATGCATCATAGTTGGCTCTCAAGGCCTCTAATAAGGAACTCTTCTAATTCTAGGTAGTGAAGCACCCAATGTGCATCCTTATTGGAACCCTTTTTCATAGAATAATGAAATTAAAAAGGCAATTCAAGAATTGTTGGAGGTGGGAGTAATATGTCCTAGTACTATCCCTTACTCATGCTTAGTGGTATGCATATTAAAGAAGGAAGGAAATTGTTTCATTTGTCCTCAGTTATAGGATCACAATAAGTTGATCATCAAGGACAAATTTCCTATCCTAGTTATTTAAGACCACTTGGATAAACTTCATGGGGCCAAGTTTTTCACTAAATTTGACCTTCATTCCATATACCACCAAACCAAGATGAAAGAGGTAGACATCCCTAAGATCTCCTTCTGTACACATGAATGCCATTATGAGTTTGTGGTGATGCCTTTTGGTATTTCAAGGTTCAATACACATTACAAAGCCTTATGAAAAATATGTGTTGACCCTTCATACACAATCTTGTTATCTAGTATTCTTTGATGATATCTTGGTTTACAATAAAACATAGGAATTTCACATCGAGCATGTTGATAGAGACTTGCAACTCCTACAGGTCCACTATTTTTTCATGAAACACTCCAAATGTGATTTTGGGGCTTCATAGGTTGAATACTTGGGTCACATTGTAAGTTGGGAGGGAGTATGAGTTAATCCTATGAAATTCATAGCTATTTAAGATTGGACCTATCCAAAGACCCTGAAGAGCTTATGTGGATTCTTATGACTTCAAGGCTATTCAAGGAAGTTTGTGAAAATTTTTGGAAAAAACATTTCTCCCTTAACTTCACTTCTAAAAAATAATGCCTTTTTCTATAGTGTAGTCATTGAACATTCCTTCTCGGCTTTAAAGGATTCCATGTGCACTACTCCAGTTTTAGAAATTCCATATTTTACGAAGTCTTTTGTATTGGAATGTGAAGCCTCGAGCAGAGGTCTTGGAGTGGAATTGATGTAAGAAGGGAACCAATTGGAATTTACCAATAAGTAGTTGTGTGACTGCAATTTGGCTAAATCCACATATGAGAAAGAAATGATGGTCATCCTACACGTAGTAGAGACTTGACACCCTTATCTCATAGGGTGGCATTTCCATATGAAGAATTAACATCATATTTTGAAGTACTTTCTCAAACAAAGGTTATCCTCACCAGAGTAACATAAGTGGGTCACCAAGATGCTCAGGTATGATTGTGAGATTATCTATAAGAAGGGTAAATAAAATGTGGTAGTCGATTCCCTATCCAATCAATTTGAGGAGGATGGATCCCTCTTTGATTTATCTTTACCCATTCCAAGTTGGCTCAAGTAATCACATTTAGAATATTTGGAAAATGACACTATCGTTCAACTCATCCACAGGATTTATGAAGATCCCAACCCTCCTAAAAGGTATACATGGAATCTAGATACATTGTGGTATAAAGTGCAAATTGTTTTAGTAAATAATTCTTCCTTAAAATAAAGGATATTAGATGAATTTCATTAATTTCCTATAACAGGTCAATTTGGATTTAATAAAACATATGAACAAAATAAGTGATCATTCTTTTGGGAGGGAATGAAAATCAAGATCCAGGATTTTGTGTCAACCTATGACACTTTCCAACGAAACAAGAGTGAGATAGTAAATATTTCAAGGTCTTTGAAATCACTATCGATCCCAACACATATATGGAATGATATCTCTATGGATTTTATAGTGGAACTCCCAAGGGTGGGAAAAATATATATGATCATGGTGTTAGTAAAATTTCTCTCAAAATATGCTCATTTTTGTTCCTTTCCACATCCATTTACCCCCTCCTTAGTTTCCCAAGTCCTCTTGTATCATATTTTTAAGTTACATGGCATATCTACTTTCATTGTCTCAGATGGGGACCCTACCTTCACAAGCAAATTTTGGCAAGATTTGTTTAGACTACATTGTAGCCAAATAAAAATGAACATTGCATATCACCCCCAAATAGATGGTCAAACCAAAGTGTTCAACAAGTTCTTATAAACCTATTTGTGATGTTTTTCCTTTGAAAACCCACACCAATATGAACAATGAATTCCCCTTGTAGAATGGTGGTTGTTCATGTTCAACCTCATCATTCACAATGGGAAGGAGGTTGTTCATGTTCAACCTCCTCACTTCCATTTATTTGAAACACTTTTATTTGAAGATCTTCATTCCTAGGAACATCATCATCCTCATCTATATCGTTGTTATTAATGTTAGTCTCCTCACTAAGATGAATATCATCCTACTTATCTGTATATTGGGCTTTCCATGAAATATAGTATGTGAATGATTTATATCCTCATCCATGTCATTGGAACCACCATCAAACTCTTCACTTGAAGGAATACATTCATCACCATTATTAATACCATTAAAGTCCCCACTTAAGGAAATACCCCTTTCGTTATTGACATATTTATTAGTACCATTCAAAGCCCTCACTTGAAGGAAAATCTCCATCATCATTAGCACTAGTTCGATCTACCACTTGTTGTACAATTCCTAGTTGCAACAAGGTCTCTTCTATGCCCTTAGTATCTCTAATTCATCAAGCATTCTATCAAGCATTTCATCAAGCATTATATCAAGCATTTATATCAAACATTTCATCAAACAATTAGCATGCACACTCAAGAGATAGGAGAAAGAAGTCAAACCATTTCCTCTGGCCATGTGCCCTCCTCTAGTGCAAAACTGCTTTCCCTCCTCTGCAAATCAGTGTGCCCTCCTGTAATGTTCCTAACTTGTCTAGTCTAGGAAACACTACTAATGTGTGTGTAGGATCAAAGGTTTACAACATACAAATGATAATACAAATAATAAACGTGACAAAGGACTGCAAAGTTTGTATTATGATATCTCTATGGATTATAAAATGGTCGAATGCAACTGAATAAACTGACAATACTCGACTAGATCAACAGACAAAGGATCTTAGCTGGAATACAAATAAGCAACTGCGGTTGAATAAAATAACAACACTCGGCTAGATCAAAAGACAAAAGGATCTTAGTTGGAATACAAATAAGCAACTAAAAGATAATACCCAAAATATGGGAGCACTACAGAATCAATGAAGAATGATGGAAGACCTAGATGATCTTCCCGGTGACTAGGGTTTGTCTTTCAACATCGAAATCAACCAACTGGTGTCTTCCTCCTGGAATACACTTAACTATCTCTCCTGAGATGTGCCTCTTCTCCTCAATGACAAGTCATAATCTGCATGAAATCTTCCTCTGGATCTACGGGGGCCTTGCCACTGCCCTCTATTTTCTCATATCTGTCTCCTAGCATCCTCTTTACCTCATGCTTAGCCTCACACTCTGCCCTTCTCTCTGCTTCTCTGTGTGCCTCTTCCTCTTCCTCTGATCTAGGAGGAAAAGGGGGAAAATCCGGCCTATGCATTCTTTCCTGATGCCTGTTGTAAGTGACATATTCGTCACCTATGTGTTCATGACCCTCTGGGTCTTTCACTGCCCTCATTGTCTTTAGTCATAGGCTAGCAGGACTAAAGATCTGATACCACCGTAATGTTCCTAACTTGGCTAGTCTAGGAAACACTGCTAATGTGTGTGTAGTATCAAAGATTTACAACATATAAATGGTCATACAAATAATAAACATGACAAATGACTGCAAAGTTTGTATTATGATATCTCTGTGGATTACAAAATGGCCGAATGTGGTTGAATAAAATGACAATACTTGACTAGATCAACAGACAAAGGATCTTATCTGGAATACAAATAAGCAACTTCGGCTGAATAAAATAACAACACTCGGCTAGATCAAAAGACAAAAGGATCTTAGCCGAAATACAAATAAGCAACTAAAAGATAATACCCAGAATATGGGAGCACTACAGAATGAATTAAGAATGATGGAAGACCTAGATGATCTTCCTGGTGTGTCTTTCAACACCGAAATTAGCCAACTGGTGTCTTCCTCCTGGAATACACTGAACTATCTCTCCTGAGATACGCCTCTTCTCCTCAATGAAAAGTCATAATCTGCATAATGATGAATTAGGTCACTGACCCTTCCTTTATAGCTTTACAAAACCCTAAATCATGCTAAAAACCTAATTCACTGTTGACTTCCAAAACCCTAAATCTTTGCTAAAATCCTAATTCATTGTTGGCTTCTATTTTTAGCTCATAATGACTTAAAAGTGCTTTTAACCCTTTTTAGCTCAATGTCACTTTCCGAATATAACACTTGTGACTGGAGTGACCTCTAGTAACCCCGTTTACCCCTCTTTGGCCTTGGCTATAGTCTAACGGGGCGGTTTAGACCATTAAGCCTCCTCTCTGGAGCTCCTATTTGGAAAGGGACATTACACCTCCTCTGCAAATTCATCTACCCTCCTTTGCAAATCTGTGTGCCCTAGCCTCCTCTCGTGCACCTCTCCCTCCTTCTCTCGGCCTCCTCTCCCTTCCACTCTGCCTGCGTGCATAACCCAATCCTCTCCAATAGTGGTGAGTGGTGTAGTGGCCCACTGTGTAGTGTGTGACTGTGTAGTGGCCATGATTGTATAGTGGTGTCCGATGGCGCACGAGTACTCTAGCATGCGATTTGTATTTGGTTTTTTTGTTATGTTCTTTTATTTTTGTTTTA
>JZKD02S1636002.1:31337-55106 GCA_000966675.3 Picea glauca | reverse complement strand
ACTTAAAGGTGTGATGGTAGATCTGGATGGAGTGTGCATCGTGTCAGATTTTGAAGTTATAGAAATAGTATATGGCAAAACACCCTACACAACATTACTTGGACTGGACTGGGCATTTAATAACTAGGTTGTGATAAATTGAAGACACAGAAAATAGCTTTTGAATCAGGAGAATATAGAGTGATTGCACCATTGGATCCCTCAAAAGGAGAAATGTTTATATAGGCGACATGTTTGGACTTGGAATAAATAAATCAGTTATATAGGACTACTGCACGAAAAAAAGACTATGTCAACCCAACTGTAGATGGGGTACTCAGTTGGAAAAGAATTACATCATGTGCCTCAGACTCAAATACAGATCTGGATAAATGGAAGAAAATAATACATGAAGTCTCCACAAGGAGGTGTGTAAGAATAGATTGTGTAGTAAGGTGGGTTGGTATAGAGATAAGAGAACCTTCCACTTTCCATGGCTTGAACGACTTAGAAGAATTCTTGAAAAATTATGAGGAAGAAGTTTTGGAAAATTAGAGGTTGTTAGCCTTGGATATTACAATCAAGGAAACACCTGCAATATAGTGAGGCATGCAGAAGAAAACAATTCAAGATTGGCATCAATGTAAAAGGTTACTGCACATTAGATTGGTGCAAAACAGGGAAGCAATACATTGTATACGTATGATGGGTGAGGGAGGCTAGCTGAGAACATATAGAAATGATGAACACAATGGAGGTTGATACCACCAGATAATGACATCATTACTTTATTCATACATTGGAAGGGATACCAGGGAACCCATACATAGACTAGGAGATGCGCAGAGGCACTACAAAATGGATAGTATTACAACTAAACTTTGTAGTAACTTTCTCATTTGAGTATGAGAACCCCAATATTGATTCATCCCTGAATTTGATACAGAGAATGATATTTTTTGAGGAACTGGAGGTGGAAATTATAATAGAATATCAACAATAGAACATATAGATAGTCAAAGACTTACTCTCATGTTATCATGTTGTAGAGGAAGCACCAAATGAAGATGATTTGTGCAACATTCAGATAACATAGGTTGAAGGTGAACGATAGGTGGAAGGTCCATCTCTGGAGTCATAGGAATTTGCTGCACCAATTAAGGTCAATAAAGTCAACATTGGGACAAAAGAAAACCCTAAAATGGATATCATTGGAGACTACTGGGATGAATAGACCCTAGAAAGGATAACAAAATTACTATGTGAATATAGTGAATTGTTTCCAACAACCATTACAAAGTATTGTGTGAATATAGTGAATTGTTTCCAACAACCATTACAAAGTATTGTGTGAATATAGTGAATTGTTTCCAACAACCATTACAAAGATGAAAGGAATAGTAGGTGAGTTGGGTGAGATGAAGATACCCCTAAAACCATATGCTAGAGATGTTATATAGAGGCCTTATAGGGTAAATCCAGTGAATAAGAAAAAAGTGAAAGTAAAACTTGACTGAATGCTAGAATTTGGTATCATAGAGCCAGTGGAGGAATATGAATGGATTAGTCCCATGGTATTCAAGGAAAAGAAACAAGGGGGGATAAGAATTTGTGTAGATATAAGGAAATTGAATGATTCTTGCTTACATGATCCTTTCCCTGCCCCTTTTACATATGAGGTCTTAGAGAATGTGGGAGGCCAGGAAGCATATTCATTCACAGATGGATTTTTAGGTTATGATCAGATTAAAATAGCTTTAGAGGATAGGAATAATACTACATTTGCTACATAATGTGGATCATATCAATATACAATTATTTCCTTTGGATTGAAGAATGCACTAGCTATCGTTTCAAGGGTGGTCATAGCTACTTTTAAAGATTTCATACATAAATTTTTAGAAGTATATTTGGATGATTGGACTATTTTTAGTCTTTTTAAAGATCATGTAGAAGTATTAAGACTAATGTTGGATAGATGCAGGCAATCTCAAATCTCACTAAAAATCAGGAAATGTATTTTCAACACACCTTTTGGGATCCTATTAAGACACGTGGTATGTAGATAGGGGTTACTGGTTGACCCTGCTAATATTTTTGTAATTGTGAACTTATTGATCCATATGAATATCACTTGCCACCCACCTATTCCACTGGCTCAAAACAGAGTTTTCCACCTTGGCGTTTTTTGGGTCCCAAAATTCTTGGGCCATTTTGAGGCCCTAAAAGAAGTTTTTGGGTATTTGGGGCCCGAGAGACTGCCAAAGGCACTAGCCTGGGCCTGTCAAAAATCATTCTTCTCGGTTAGACATTTCCAATGGTGTATCAGGCACCCCAAAGGGAGGTCATATGAAAAAGTTACACTCTTGGGAAGTTGGCGTATCAACTACCCCCATCAGGTCCCACAAACCTTTTGGATTTTCATCTTCTAGGGTTAGGGTTTTTTATTTTCCTTATGTTAAAAAAGCCTTTGTAGTGTTATTGTAACAATCATCTTCTTGCGAATACAAGTATCCATCACATCTCTTCTCAGAGATAAACCACCACCATTCTAACGAATCTTTCAATTTGTATTTTTACAGTCTCTATACATTTCTTTCATTTATAGAAATCATGTATTACTGTATGTATCTGTTTCTTGGAATATTTATGTGTATTTAGTTGTAATATATCTTCCTTCATTTCATTCTCAAAATTTAATCCAGATCAGTGGTATCAGAGTAGGCTGCTCTTGATCATTTTTCAGTGCATGTCGCCGATGAGATCTGAGTATAGCAAGTTGGGTCTCGAGATTGTCTCTCTTGAGGAAACATTCTCTCACATGCCCAAGAAACTCTCCATGGAAGAAGAAAATAAAAACAATGAAGCAGAAGATTCTATTAATTTGTTCCTTAAGAAAGATCTCAGGCGAAAGAGGTGCGAAATGATGGAGAATTTTTCCCACATCCTTCAACACCTACTGATAACAGCAGGCACATCTTCATCAAGCAACCACTTGGGAGGCACCTCTCCTTTCAAGGTACAAGTCAATTTTTATATTCCCGTATTTGAGTGTTATATAGATGCAGATGCCCTAGAAAAATGGTTAAATATGATAGAAGGTTATTTCTTTGTTCACAATTTTTCCAAAAGGGAAAATATCAACTTCGAACTCCTTAAGGCTCTCCCCCATAACAAACATTGGCAGGAAACTTACTGGGAGAAAATTTCCACAAAGGAATCCGAAATATATGGGGCTGAGCCCGAGTCCACTTAGGATTTTTTTGTGGATGTGGTTAAGGAGCAGTATTACCCTGTTGGTAACTATGATGACCAATACATGAGATGGACCATACCATGACAAGAGAGGGGCCAAATAGTGTTGGCGCTCACAAATACTTTCCATACCTTGCACGTCAAGTTGGGTATCAAAGAATCCAAGTGACATCTAGTTATAAAATATAGTGGGGCTCTGCATAGTTACATCAAAACCGAAATTGATTTCCTAGACATCTCATCATTGGGAGTTGCCTATCAATATGATGTCAAAATCGAGCATAAATTTAGGCACCATAACAAACGAGAGTTTGGGTCTCCAAATCTGCAACAACCAAAGTATGATAAAGATAGACCTAACAAACAGCCTCCAGAAAATCAACCCAAGCCATAGGAAAGGAAAGGTAATAGAAAGATGAAGAAGGACACTAGAAAGTGGTGTGACTTCCACAAAATCCCTTGGAAACACCGATGAATGTTGTTCAAAAAAATCATTGGTGGTTGAGATCAAAGACAAGGAGAAAAACCCTGATTCAGAATCTAATTTAGAAAATAATGGGAAAAGACAGATCATCAATGAAGACCCCAATTCTACTGTCGTGACTACAACAATTCAACCAGAAGAACCAACAGATCATGAAGAGGGGGAGCTCCTTTTTTATTCACAAATTTGGGTGAATGGGACCCAACTCCATTTTGTTGTTGATAGCGGGAGCTAGAAGAACCTCATCTCAACATAGGTCATCAAACAGTTGGTATTATTGACAACACCACACCCATAGCCATACAACATCGAGTGGCTTAACCAGGGACGAGATCTTCGTGTTAGACAATAATGTTGATTTTCATACGGAATCCAGCCCTTCAAGGATGAGGTATTATGTGATGTTTCCCCATTGTATGTTTGTGATGTTCTTTTGGGCCAGCCATATATGTGGAAGCGCCATGTTATTTATGAGTCTCGAACCCGTAATGTCATCATTACTTTGGGGGGTCATATTTGCAGGATACCAGATGTAGTTTTGAATATTGTCCCACCTAAATAGTGTCGTAAGGTAGTATCTCATACTAAAAAAATTAGCTTCTTCACAATCTATTCAAAAGGTGCACAGAAGGACACTGCCACAACTGGAGCCTCAATACAAGCACCTTCTATCCAAAAGAACCAGATTGACAAGAGTGAAACAAAGAACAATGCTTATTTCTTCACACAGTCATCTCATGTAGCTAGATTGGTTAAAAATTTCCAACCCTTCAAACATCAGTTTCTCGACAACCTTCCACAAGCCAAGCAACACAACTTCTCCAATAAGGCAAGCAAATCACCAAGGTTCAAGTTCAACAAATGATTCTCCCTCTCCCTTGTAAACTCAACGAAATGGATACCATTGCTTCCTAATTAGTGAGGATTGATCCATATGGATATCGGTGGCCACCCACCTATTCCAATGGCTCAAAATAGAGTTTTCCACCTTGGCAGTTTTTCGGATCCCAAACTTCTAGGGTCATTTTAAGGCCCTAAATGACATTTTTGGGGGATTTGGGGCCCATAAAACTATCAAAAGCACTATCTTGGGCTAATAAAAAATCATTCTTCTCGGTTAGACCTTTCCAAGGGTGTATCGAGTGACCCAAAAAGATATTGTATGCAAAAGTTACGCCCTAAGGAAGTTGACGTATCAACTACCCCCATTGGGGCCCACAAAACTTTTGGATTGTCATCTTCCGAGGTTAGGGTTTTGGATTTTCCTTATGTTAAAAATGCCTTTGGAGCCTCATTGTAACAATAATATTCTTTCGAATGTGAGTAGCTGTCACATATCTTCTAAGAGATAAGCTATTACGATTCTAGTGAGTCTTTCACTCTGTATTTTTACAGTCTCTGTACATTTCTTTCATTAATAGAAATCATGTATTACTGTATTTCTCTGTTTATGGAAATATTTATGTGTATTCCATTGTAATATATATTTTTTCATTTTCGTTCTAAAAAAATAATCCATATCACGTATCACTACCGAAGTCAGTGTGCCAGTTAAGAGACACACTTGGACATACAAGGTACTACATGAAGTTTATCAAAGGGTATACAGATATTACCACACCAATGGAAAATTTGTTGAACAAGGACACCAAATTTTAGTGGAACGAGGATTACGATCATGGATTGGATACTTTGAAGGAAAATATGGTGAAATCACATATTTTAGTGTTTGCATATTGGGAAAAGACTTTTCATGTGCATGTAGATGCATCAACAATAAAACTTGGAGCAATTTTGGTGCAACCAAGAGCAAGTGACTTAGATCATCCTATCTTCTTCACAAGAAGGAATTTATCCAAATCAGAACATAAGTACAACACAACATAAAGAGAATGCCTAACCATGGTGTATGCATTGCATAAATTCAAACATTACTTATTGGGAAAGCATTTTAAAATGTTCACAGATCATTTTCCCCTCAAATATCTAATCAACAAGCCAGTGTTGGGAGGGGAGAGGATTTGTAGATGGCTATTATTTTTCCAGGAATTTGATTATGAAGTAATAGTTAAACCAGGGAAACGAAATGCAAGACCATATCACTTGTCATGAGTAACCAATTGACAAGAACCTACAAACTTGGAAGACAACTTCCCTGATGCACAGTTATTTTCAATACAGATAGTTGATGAGTACTTTGTTGATATCATTGAATTCTTGAGTACAAGATTTGTGCCAAAGGAGTTTAGTACCACACAAAATAAAAAAAATGGTAGTGAGAGCTACATACTATCAACTAATTGTAGGTCATTTGTACAAGCTGGCCACAAATAGCATTTTGAGAAGGTGCGTGATGGAACATGAATGACCCATGATTCTAGCAAAGGCTCATGAAAGTATAGCTGGAGGACACTATGCAGGAAAGGCTACCATGCATTAGGTATTGTGCATAGGTTTATGGTGGCCAACAATTCATAAATATGTAAAATAATATTATCATAACTGTGATGTCTATTAGAGGGTTGGAAAACCCAATAGGAGGTATGAGATGCCCCTAATAGACCAAGTAACTCTTCACATATTTGACAAGAGGGAAATAAACTTTGTCAGACCTATTAATCCACCAACAAGAAGTTCAAGAGACATATACATCATTATTGCGCCATAATACTTAACCAGATGGGAAGAAGCAACACCAGTCAAGGATTGCAGTGCAAAGACAACATCACACTTCTTATTTGAGTAGGTAATTACAAGATTTATATGTACCAGGATTTTGATGAGTGACCAAGACACCCATTTTATTAATAGTATCATCGAGGCTATGACTGAGGAATTTTAAGTATATCACCAGAAGAGCACACCCTATCATCCTCGGACAAATGGGATAGTAGAAGCTTTCAACAAGATTTTGGAGAATGCCTTGACAAAGATTTGCAATGTGAATAGAGATGATTGAGATTTAAAAATAGTATTATGGGAATACATGATTACATGCAATAAATTGATAGGAAATACACCATTCATTTTGGTGTATGGACAAGAAGTAGTGGTGCCATTAGAATTTTTGGTATCGAGTATGCATGTAACAACAATTACAAATATGAAAAAAAAGAGGCGTAGTACAAGAGATGTTAAGGAAACTAATGGAACTAGAATAAGACACGATTCTAGCACGATTCCACCAAGAGGTGTAGAAATAAAGGGACAAATCCTGGCATGACAGACACATAAAAAAGAAGAGATTCAAGGAGGGAGATCTAGTTCTCCTCTATGACTACAATTTTTTGCAACATCCTGTTAATTTCATAATGCATTGGCTAGGGCCATATGAAGTGAAGTATGTAACATATGGAGGATCTGTACAACTAAAGGAATTGGAATGAACATAACTGCAAGGAATGGTGAATGGTTGTCGACTGAAAATGTATAGGGATAGTCGACCTACTAACTCTCAATAGTTGCAGCGCAGTAAGGAAGCATTGTGTATAGTGCACTATAGTAGAAATTAAGAAATAAAAATTACAAAAATACATAAAAAGTAAAAAAATAAGAAAAATACAAAAAGAGGAGGAAGTTGGTTGACTGACAAAAAAGTAGAAAAATTCACGTGCAACAGACAACGAAAGCAATGTAGGAAAACTGGACACCACATGCAAGGAACACTAGACACTGCGCAAATTACCAAAAAAAGTGAAAAATATAACATAACATTAATGATCGAGTCTATAAAGAGGGAAAAGAACAGACCAATTCGACACTTAGAAATTTTTGAGCAAAGAGAGAGCTGAAGAACGCAACTTAGAAAAAATTGTGCAAAGCAGAAATAAATTGACCACTTTGTATCCAACATGACACCTCCAAAGGATGGCACCCTAGGATGATATACTAGGGTTACTCAACAGCTCGGGTGAAGGAAAGAACGAATTACAGAGCCCTAGAACGTGGTTGAGTTGGAATCCATCACAACCTCGAAAACATAGTCGCTCAACCCGATGAGGGTAGAGGAGGAAACCTCGATGGTGATAAAAGGAGAAATGGGTCAAAGTTTCACAAACCCAAATGGCAGCGCAAACCCTAATCCAGAAACACTTGCCAAACCTGAGGAAATAAAGGGCCAACAATAAGATCATGACAAAGAGGAGGTGTTTGTCAAGGATATCACGAATTAGCCGTAAAATGAGGGAGATGAAGAGTACATGACTGAAACAATGACGAAAGGCCACCCCAACTGTCGACCAGAAAAGAAAGGCGCAAGACACAACATAAATCACACTCCCATACATCTAGGACGTCATGGTCACAATGGAGGATATGCTCGAGAAAGTGCCAAAGTTGAGATACTATGACCGTGATGTTCATGACATGGAAAATTTTCCAGACCTTGCAAAGGATACTTATTTGGAAGAGACAGGGGAGATAGGACCCCTATGGAGACCCATAATGGAGCCCCCATAGTGGATAACAGGGCTCTACAATTCCAGTATCATGAACCTCCTAGACATAACACACTTCAGGTGCAATTGAATATGGGATTGTGCATCAAGTAGTTATTGGAAAGGGTACATGGGGGTATACTTTGGATGGATAGGCCAGTCCTCATTGATGAGGCATTGATTTCCAAGATTATAGGGTTACTCATTGTCGGTGCACAACCCAAAGAGTACCTGGAAAATAAAGCGTGCAAAAAGGAAATTGTTGAGATAGTAAAAGCACAGTTTGGAACCAACAGGGGGAACATGGGTATCATCATCAAATATATCAACGATGCCATGATGTGATTTATAGAAAGCTAATGGCTTGTAAATTGTTGAGGAAATGCAGGAAAGAAGAGGATCTAGCAGAATTCATAGTAGTCGTTACGTAGTACACAAAAGGGGTAATGTTTAGCTGGGCGTCGTACCTATTAAACCAATTTTTGATTGTTTACCAGGATGCGCATGACAACATAACTGAGTTCCATTATTCCTGGCACCTCATCCTCATCACTTTGGTATCTTGGAAGGAACCAAAGTTCTCATATTTTCTAGACAGGAAGGGAAAGTGCTACACAACAAGATAAAAAACCCTTTGGCAAGCCAAGGATACTAAGAATCAACAAGACAATAGAATTTTTTTTTGCATGGTACTAGAAGACATACAACAAAGAATGACAAATGTATGGAGGATTCCTATTGAGGTGGTCCAGGATTACGAAGGGATTACCAACTTTAAGGCATCCAAACATCACATGTGAATCCAGACCACAAGGGACCCGAAGATAAAATGGATGGAAATGCAGTACTATGTATCCAAATAATAGGTCAAGTAGATCATCGAATTCTGGCCTGGGCAGTGGAAGGTGCCAGCCACAAAGAAATGAGTCAAATCCAAGGAAAATAATAGAGGTAGGAAAATCGAAAAAGACAAGTAGCATGGCTGAAAACACCAATAAGGATTCATACCACTCTCAAGTGTTAGGAAGCAACACAACAATGAAAAATCCAAGGAGAAAATAAATAGTGTCAAGGGAAGAAGTCAAGGGAGAAGCCAAGAATGGAGAAACCTCTCAGCCCGAAGAAGAGGGAAACATAAGAATAATACTGGGGCGCAATCCTCACAGGTGAATAGAATTGTAACATAGGAGGAGGAAACATGCAATAAGATGAAATACCATAAGAATCCTCCAGTCATCACCATTACAAAGGAAGATGTCGAGCTAGTAGCAGACAAAGTCTAGGACAGGGGAGAAGATGTGGTCCACACAAAAGAGGCACATAGGGAGGATATCATGGCTAAGTTGGTGGAATTCCATGATACTATACAAAGGCTACAGATTCTTACAATGAAATAAGTTACAATGTAGAATCCATAGAAGACACAACAACCACCTACGCAAAAGGAACAAGAGGAATCAATGGAGATAGTGGTGAAGGGCAGCGACACCTTCATGGTCACACAACAAATTCTGCAAGTTGATGAGGAGATAACAAGAAAACCAGTTGGGAACATCGACCAACTTGAGTTCGCTATGGTGAAAATACCTCTAAAGGCACTGTAAGGGATACGATTAAGTGTGATGCAAGAAGTCCAATCTAGAGCCCACGCAGATGCCATCAACTTGGAAGTTAGTAGGGAGGTTTTCATATGTGCTACAAATTACCTGTGACTAGTTGACTCTGGAGAAGGAGGAAGAGAAGAAACGTTTAGACAAATTAGAAAAGGGGTCGAAATATGTCTATAACAACATCCCAGATTATGTGTAGGAGCCAGAATACACACTTGAAGGGAAGTTTCAGAAGATTGTGCAAATCATGGAGTAGTACAAAAATGAGATCATAGAGCTCACTGAGAAACTGACTCCTACTACACCTCCAGAAGTCATAGATCAAAGTGAACATGAGGGTACTGTGCATATCGATAGTATTGCAGATGAAGCTAAGGAAGTGGAGGAACTATATGAGAAGACAACTAAAATGTGGACCAACATGGAAGCAGATGAGAAAATCCAACAACTATACTAAAAGCCAGAAAAAATCACTACAAACATCCAGGAATTAAAGAAGTAGTAGAAGGAAATGTCCATCCTAGAGAAGATGAGGAGTGCGCAGGATGTGAAGAACTTGGAGGAAGAGTTGAAGGTTGCACAGGAGGAAAAGAAAGCAAGATAGGATCAACTGGAGCCACTACATTAGGAAGCAGACGGGATAATAGAAAAATTGAAGGAAGAGAAGGGGGAAATAGAGAATATACATGTCAAATGCATAATAGTGTTGGAAAATCAAATTACAAAGTAGAGTCTGGAAAAGATGGAAAAGCAGAGAAACCAGGTTAAATAGAAAGTCAATTAGTTGGAAACGGTGTCCCAGGAGTTTTAGCTAGCCATCCAGAGGGTAGACTAAGGCACAATGGTTCAGGACGAGTGATATATCAGTGTTGGGGGCCTGTTGGTGTAGGCCTATTTTGGGAGAAAAGTATATTTTGGGTGGAGGCCTATTTTGGGGAAAATAATCCTATTTTTGGAGTGCGTGCAATATGGGGCAAAAAATTAGCATGCAGAAGATGATGAAAAATCAACATGCAAAAAAGGACGAAAAAGCATCATGCATAAAAAGAAGGAAAAGTAGCATGATGAAGGAGGAAAAGCAGTGTGGCGTGGATGAAGATAGACCTAGCCACGTTAGGGTTAGGGTTATGGTTTTGGACATGAATGTAATGGATATGAGCCAGTAGAATAGTATAAATAAATGCCTAGGAGGTCTAGGAGAGGTTGGTCATTGGTTGATTAGTCAAGGAGATATAGTGTTGATCTAAATAAGCTAGTTTTTTAGGGTTAGGTCATAGGATGTGGAGCCTGGTGTGGTCTATTATGTCTCGTTGAGGGTACTTACCCTCCTTTTTTATTATAACCCTGAAAAATGTATTGTGCGCAACACATATTTTGCAGAAAGATGAATAAAAGAGTAGAAGAGATAGATCTTTGTGGACGTAGCCCCGAGGGGGGGGGTAAACCATAGTAAATATAATGTGTTAATATTTCTAAATGGTTTTTTTGATGTTATTTTATATATGAGTTAAATAATGAATGGTTACATAGATAATCAAAACATGCATGCATAGTTAGATGAATGCATGAATACTAGTTATAAATGAATGAATAATAATGTTGGTGCATGAGGAAACTGATCAAAATACAGTCCCAATCCATTCCTCGAATACAATCACCTGAGTATTGAAATCCCCCATAAATCTATCTCGGGTGAGTCTGCGTTGTGCACTTTGTGTGTAGCATTTCCTTTTGGTGTACTAGGAGGGCCAATAGTTTGAGGGTTTTGTTGGAAACCTATTGAGATGAGAACCCATGTCAGCCTAAGTTTCCAAAAATAACATTGGAACAAATGTAGGAATAAAATGATCGATTTCTTCCTTATAGCTCAACTTTTCCTCAACCTACTTGAATATAACAGAAGGAAATGGATGAAATAAGATAAAAATGACTCTGCTTTGGTTGTAACAACAAATTGTCAAAATGACATAGATGTCAAGAAACAAATTTTTTCACTTTGGAAAATAATTATGATGAGGAAATAGAAGCATCTACACAAATGGGTGAGGAATAACTTAAGAACTTAAAAGAGAAGAAAAATGATGTAGAAATTTTACACGACATTGATTTAGACATGTGTGAAATATCTGTTCATGCATTAGTAAATTTGTTAGCATCTCAAATCATTAATATTTTGAGATACATCATGAAGTAAAAGTTCATAGTGCTTATTGAATTAGGTAGTACCCATAACTTAATTGATAAAAGATTAGCATAGTTCCTCAATTTTTGTGTGTATCTAGTGGCAATTTTTCAAGTTTTGGTTGTTGATGGTGGGAGTATTGATTGTCGAGAAAAACTTCATAATATTAAAATTAGTATGGGATAATGTAAATTATAAATCCCAATGTATTCCATTCATAGTAGATGAGAAAATGTTGTTATACGGATTCAATGGTTGAGAACATTAGGTATAGTTTCTACAAACTATAATGATTTATTCATGAAATTTTAATTCAAAGGATTTCAATATGAACTCAAATGGTTAAAATATACACCCTCTAAAGTCATCATGTCTCATAGAATGAAAATATCCTAAAAAGGGTAGTAGTGGAGTTGTGGTTATACATTTTTCTATGAAAGTGAAGCACAAAGATGACACTATTCTAGAGGAATTAAAATGTACCTTGGAAAATTTTCATAGGGTCTTCTAATAAATTCCTAAGAGGCTATGTCCATATATATGCCATTAACATCAAATTAAACTAATACATGGAAGTAATCCTCCTAATAAAACTCCTTATAGATATCCACTTCGAAAAAAATAGGAGATTCATAAAATAATATAAGACATGTTGGATGTAGGTATTATTCAACCATGCAGGAGCTCCATTTTAGGTCCATTAGTGATGGTTACAAGAAAATATAATGATTAGAGGATGTGCCATTCTATATATTTAAACAAAATATTGGTGATCTATTAGATGAGCTTCATGGAGTGGCTCATTTCACAAAGATAGATCTTAAATTAGGATACTACCAAAACATATTAACATAAGAATACATTCCCAAAACATCTTTTAGAACACATGAAGGGAACTATGAGTTGTTGATAATGCATTTTAGGTTGAATAATGTCTCTTGTACTTTTCTAATCCTTATGAACAAAACATTTCAACATATTAGAAATTTTGTGTTGGTTTTCTTTGACGATATACTTATCTATAAAAAAGTCATTGGAAAAACACATTAAACATGTGGGTAAATTCCTACAATTTCTTGAAAACAATCAATTTTATGTAAAAAGGTCCAAATGTTCTTTTGGGAAACAAGAAGTAGAGTATTTGGGTCATATTGTTTCACAATAAGGGGTCAAGGTGGAGCCTCAATAGATTCAAGATATCACAAAATAACCTATTCCTAAGAACATTAAGAGTCTTACAGGTTTTTTTGGGTCTTAGAGGATATTATCATAACTTTCTTAATAATTATGCACACATTGCAAACCTACTCACATATCTTTTGAAGAAATATTCATTTGTATAGAATGATAATGCAAACTTGGCATTATCACTCTTAAAGGATGTTATGCATTCTACACTAGTATTGGAAAATACTTATTTTGGTAAAACATTCATAGTCAAATGTGACACATTAGGAAAAGGAATTGGAGTGGTATTGATGCAAGAAGGGAGATCGTTGGCTTTTCAAAGTAAACAATTCAATGGAAAAGACTCGGTGAAAATTGTACATACAATAAAAAAATGGTGACAATATATCATTAGGAGGAATTTAAAAGTCAAGACATACCATGATATATTGAATTATGTTTTTGAGAAAAAGATTTTTTTTCAGAAGAGAAACAAAAATCAGTGGAAAAATTGTAAGGGTTTGATTTTGAAATAATTTACAAAAAGGAGAAGGACAATTTGGTAGAATGTGCTCTTTCCAGAATAGGAGAAGCTTCTAGTTAATATCTCATTACATTTTTCATTCCTATGTGTTTTGAAGAAGGTCACCATGAATGGAAGATTACAATAGTACTAGAGAGAAAATACAATGTCTAAAATAAAGGAAGATCTCTATGAAACATTTGGAGTGGAAGGGAGATATCTTTGGAATGAGGTTATAATATTTTCATGCCCTAAATAAAAGTTGAAGAAAAACATATTAAGGGAATCTCATGAATCTCATATGGTAGAACATTTCTAGAGTTCCTTAAAACATATCAAAGGATCAAAAAATATTTTTCGGGGGAAGGAATGAAGAAAATTGTTTAAAAACTTTTAAGAGAATGTTAGGTGTACTAAAGAAATAAAGGAGAGATATTCAAGGGTATATGATTACTTTAACCTTTACACATACCTAATTAAACATGTGATGACATATCAATGTACTTCATTACAGGTCTACCAAAATCAAAAGGTACAGATGGAATTTTTTTGGTCATGGATAGACTCATAAAATATGCACATTTTTTGTGGAATTCAAAGTACATAAACTAAAACAAATTATTCCAATATGTGAAACATGATGTACCTTAGTGTTTTTAATCATGTTTAATATTTGTTTTTGATTATCCATACAAATGCACCCACACAATATGATGCATGAGCATCCTCAGCGGGCACACGTGGCAGGACAACTCAACGCCTCGTGATCATTTCAGAATCTGAAACGTTGGGAGTTACTGCGAATCTTTTGGAGCTGATCGGAAAAACGGAAGAAGATCAAGTGCTTGGAAGCTGATGATCACGAGTGATCTGGGAGTTTCACTTCTAGCCTTGGATGTAACTGAACTTAGGTAGCAGTTAGGTTTTCATTTTGAGTAGATGAGTAGCCGGGGGGAACCCTAAGGACCCTCAAAGATAAATAGAGGTTTTGTACGCCCAAATGAGGTTGTTGTGAGTTAATAGGAAGTTTTTTTGTTTTTAGTTGTTGTTTGATCAAAGTTGTAGCCATTTACTTTTGAATGAATATAACAAAGGAAAATTTATCCAAATGCATAGTGTTGTTACTATTTGCAATTCCCTGTTATTGTTATTTTCATGAATGAATGAGTTTTCATTTCGAGTATCCGAAACTGTAAGATGTCAGTATAAGTTTCAATTGTTCTCTTCTGTAAGCTATGAAAGGAGTGCATACTGAATGCAAGGAGTGTGTGTAAGAGAGTCTTTTTCGAATAAAAGCTCAGAAGAGATAGCGTGGAACTTTTGTATGCAAAGTGTGCATACTAAGCGCAAGGAGTGTGCGTAGAGGAAGACTTATTTCAAGTTTGAAAGATCAGTAGATCGAGCACAGACTGTGCCAGAAGGGCACTAGAAAGTCTTTTGAAAGACGTAGAAGGGTCAAGTCCCTTAGAGACTGAGTAAGTTGAAAACTCAGGGAGAACCAGTGCAAGTTTGCATGCAGAGTTCAAGTGTGCGCTAGGGTGAAGTCAAAGTCCATTGACAAAAGCTCAGAAGGGACATCTCTTTCCATAAGTGGAGATGAGATCCAAGAGATGGAATCGTAGGAGGAACAAAGTTTGAGGCCTTTCTATACTTACAAAATCTTCTAAGTCAGAGGAATTCAAAATCTTAGGAGGGAGAGTGACAGTGGTCATTGGATCACCGATTCTGGGGACCAACAGTCGTTTGATCAAATCAAGGTGTGTGATCCTTAGCGTTTTTCACATGCAAGAGAGGGAACTTGCCAAAGTTCCGAAGCTTCGAAGTAATTTGGGACTGTCCGATTGTCCCAAGTAAATCTCAAGCGTCAAATCGTCTGAAGTATATCTAAACTGTCAGATATGAATAACAGATGGCGTGAATCTGTGGATCCTGGATAAAGACACGAAGTAACATCAATCATTTGATCTAGAGGGTGGGTGGCATAAATCTATGGACTCCAGGTAAAGACTCGAAGTAAATATCAATCATTTTTTTGGAAGAGGAAGATCTCATCCGTCAGTCCAGAAGCATTGTCAAGATTGTAAGAATGACGGTCACGCTCGATTGCAGGGCCATAAATTGTCCGTACATTAAAATTTTGAGGGAGGACCACAATCGAAACCACAGTATTGGTGAAGAGGTACATGGAAATTGGAGGTAAATTGTGGGGAGAAAATAAGTTGATCCCAAACCACTCTGGGGCACGCCACTGCGCCCGCAATTGTGCATTTATGCAAGGACCTAGCCCGAGGTCACATGCGACAAGGGGCTAACGAGAAAAGAGCTAGTACCTGAAACCTAATATTTCAGTAGTTGCGGAAAGAGGTCATGGGTGCCATAGAACCTACACCAGAGGGCTGAGAGGACTTGTGTTAATTCACAAGTGATACCATTAAGGTCTTAGAGAGCCAATTCGGCTCGGAGTTGAAGATCCTTGATCGGGAGGTCACGTAATCCTTAGGAGAGAAGGGGGGGTTGCATCAAGTGGTATCAGAGATGAAGTTTTGGTTTCATACAACAGGAAAAGGAGAGGAGACAAAAGAACTTGAATTTTTACTCTGTGTGTGAGAGACAGTCAACACAATGTCACCAAGGAGACGAGGGGAGCCACCTTTAGCTAATCGAGCTATAGAAAGGGAAATGAAAGAAGTTTGTGAAAGAATGGAGGTGATGGAGACAACACAAAGGATGATGCATGATGCTGGAGACATCAACGATGCAGAGAGTGAAGAAGTGGAAGTCGAAGAAGCTGCAGGAGAAAATGTTTCTGAAGAACGCTTGCTGAGAGAAGTTGTTAGATTGGGAGCTAGATCCAAGATAGAGGTCCCAATGTATGAAGGCAATTTGGATGCTGAAGAAATGTTGGATTGGATAAGATCCATGGACAAATATTTTGACTATGAATATGTCGATGAGGAGAAAAGGGTGAGACATGTTGTCACCAAGCTAAAAGGACATGAAAAACTGTGGTGGGATAAACTGCAGGATGGGAGGAGAAGCAAGGGAAAACAAAAGATAAATAATTGGGACAGTATGGTATCCAAACTGAAGGCTAAATTCATTCCCAAAGATTATTACATCAATATGTTTAGGAAGTTGTAGAACCTGAGGCAGAAGAGTATGACAGTTAAGAAGTACACATAAGAGTTCTACAAGATGAACATCAGAACTGGACAAAGAGAGAAAGATGAAGAAAAAGTTTCCAGATATATAAATGGCCTGAGGTATGAAGTCTAGGACGAGATCAGCATGATGTCAGTGAGGATAGTGGAGGATGATTATCAGTTTGCATTGAAGGTAGAGGTGAAGTTGACCAGAAAACAAAGCCAGCGAGGCAGAGTTAAAATCCCATTCCCGAACAAAGGCAAGGGAGTTTCCCATGACAAGGCACATAAATCCAAAGATGAGACTAAGAAACCACATAGTCACTCGGAAACATGAGGAAGTTCCTGAGGAAGACAAGATGGTGGAAGAAGTTATTGTATAGGAAGAGGAAGAAGTAGAGAAGAAGTAAGGTGCTATGCTTGTGGAAAGACAGGGCACATGTCTTGGGAATGTCCTGAGAAAAAGAAATAAGGAGGAGGCAAATCTCACATTTCAGAAGAACAAAGAAGGAATGTTGAAGCAGAAGGAGCAGAGAATGGAACATCCCTGATGTTGAGAAAGGTTCTCTTAAAACCAGAGGTAGAAGTTGAAAATCCAGTGCAGAGGAACAGTCTATTCAAGATAACTTGCAAGACTAAAGGCATAGTATGCAAGGTGATAATTGACAGTGGGAGCATTGATAACTTAGTATCCACAGAGATGGTGGAGAAATTGTAGCTAGAGACAACTGCACATCCGAAGCCATACAAATTCTCATGGTTGCAGAAAGGACACCAGGTAATGGTTACTAAAGAATGCTTGGTTGAATTTAAGATAGGAGGATATAGAGATGAAATTCTATGTGATGTAATTCCCATGGATGTATGCCATATTTTGTTTTGAAGACCATGGAAGTTTGACAGGAATGTCATTCATGATGGGAGGAAAAATGCATAAACCTTGGAGAAGAATGGTAGGACACACATGTTGCTGCCAATAGAGGAGAAGAAAGTGAAAGAGGAAGCCAACACAAGCATAATTCTCATGAGTGGGAAGGAACTCCTGAAAGAATTTAAGAAAGAACAAAAGATGCATTTTTTTGTGGTGAGGAAACCCAGAGTTATCCTTACAAGTAATTTGATGGATGATTTGCCTGAAGAAGTTCAAGAATTGTTGGATAATTTTTCTGACATAGTGGAATGAGCTACCTAACTCATTGCCACCTATCAGAAGTATCAACCATCATATTGATTTGAAACCAGGAGAAAGTCTGCCAAAAAAAGGAGCATATAGATTGACACCTCGAGAGAATGAGGAGGTAAAGAACCAAGTCCAAGAATTGTTAGACAAGGGGTTCGTCAGAGAGAGCTTGATTCCATGTGCAGTACCAATTGTGTTGAGTCCAAAGAAGGATGGAGGATGGAGAATGTGTACAGACTCAATATCCATTAACAATATCACCATCAGGTATATATTCTTTGCCAATAATGGATGACTTAATGGATTGTTTAAGTGGAGAAAATTTCTTTTCTAAGATAGATTTGAAAAGTGGATATCACTAGATAAGGATGAGAGAAGGTGATGAATGGAAAAAAACCTTTAAGAAATATGAAGGTTTGTATGAGTGGCTTGCTATGCCATTTGGCTTAACAAATGCCCCAAGTACTTTTATGAGGTTGATGAATGAAATACTGAAAGATTTCATTGGTAAGTTTGTGGTTGTATATCTGTATGATATACCGATCTTTAGAAAGACTAAAGAGGAGCATTTGAGACACCTGACATTAGTGATGAGGAGACTATAGCAGGAGAAGTTCTTGATAAATCTGAAGAAGTCCTATTTTATGAAGACAAAACTCATTTACTTGGGTTTTGTGATCTCTTCAAATGAACTGAAGATGGATCCAGAGAAGGTGAAAGAAATCAAAGATTGGTGGTCACCAAAGAGTATGTTTGAGGTAAGAAGCTTGTTGAGTACATTTTTATGCTTCCTTTTTGCTCTATAAACTACACTTTTGCCTCTATATCAATCCATTTTGCCTTCATTTGATTCCATATTTTCCATAAAACAGCTTATGCAAGGTATATTTATCATTCTTTAGCTTCAAATTTGAGTTTTCTAAATTTTGGCATTAAAATTGAAAATTTATCAGAAATTACAGGATTTGACTAAATCCCGTAATTGCTCCTAGGTTCGTGTACTTGTAGGACACCTAGGAAAAATCTAAGACTTGGGTCATGATCCCTGATGTACAAGGATGGATAATTAGCTATCAACTTCAAGATCTGAGCCTTCCAGATGTCCAGTCGGCGTTGGTCAAATAGGGCCACTTCAACATAAAATACCCTATTTTAGCCTTAAATCATGGACAGTTTTGGATTTTCGTGGGATTTGGACATATATTATGGATATGAAGGAGGAATTCAACCTTCCTAGAATATATTATGGATCTGATCATGATATTTAGGAGATTTATTAGCATTTTTAGTTTTGAAACTCTTGTATAAATACTCTTAAGCATAGACTAGTATGACACCCTTGAATGTGAATGAAGAAACTTTGGAATTTGCAATCTTGAGATCAGTTATGCGTTTTCGTTCTTGATAATGCCTATGATATGATGATATGAATGCTGTTGGAGCTCTTTCTTAGCTGAGACAACTCAAGTGTACCAGTGAAGCATTGGAGGGCCCCCTTTTCCAAACTAGTACACTCTTTCTTTATGTTCTTTTGAAGTAATCTTTGATACATGTTTTAGATTAGATCTTGTTGTAGATGAGTTTTATTCATATCTTGTTGTATTTAGATGAATTCCATAGCTAAGTCATATTCTTAATGTTTCAAAACCTTACTCATATTGTGAATGATTTCTTGAATAAGAATTCAATGTGTGGTTTGCCTTCAAGCATTAAGATAATCATGAATGCTTTTTGAGTTATTTACGCTTTCAGTACTTTTAATTTAAATTGATGATAGTTGCTAAATGAATGAAAGAAGACAATGAATGCATCTCTTGAATAAGATTTTTGTCCTTATAGCATTTGATAAGTCTTAGAACTAGTTCGAACATCTCTTGAATGCTTACTGTTGATACTCTTTAGGAAAACAATTGTTGATTACTGTTATGAAATCTATGAATAGGACTTCTGAACAGAAGCTTAGCATCTATTCCATATTCATCCCTTAGAATAGGTTTTGGTTTATTTCCATTAAAGATAAAAGCTATCTCTAAATCCATATATTTTGGATGTGCCTCTAAGTCTTACAAACATCGGATTGACAATCATTTGTACTCTAATTTACATCAGTAGATTGGAGCCTAACAAAGGTTCCATGGATTAAAAAATTTCTATAGGAAGTTTATCAGATACTTCAGTGGAATTTGTGCACCAATGATGGATACAGTGAAGAAGAAGAACAAGTCTTTTAAATGAACAGAGGAGGCCGAGAGGAGCTTCAATATATTGAAGGAGAAAATAACAGAATGACCAATTATGATCTTACGAAATTATGGAAAGACATTTCAAGTGAGATGTGATGCAAGTGGAGTTGCAATTGGAGCAGTTTTGAGCCAGGATAATAGACATGTTGCCTATTTCAGTGAGAAGTTGAATGAGACTAAGAAAACATACTCCACATATGATAAGGAGTTTTATGCCATAATTCAAGCCTTGAATAAATGGAGACATTATCTTGTTCCACAGGAATTTGTCTTGTATAGCGACAACCAAGATTTACAATTCATAACCAGACAAGAAAAATTGAATCAGAGGCATGCAAAGTGGATTGAGTTTATGCAGAATTTCTCTTGTCATAAAACATATTGTTGGGAATTCTAACAAAGTTGTTGATGCATTGAGTAGGATATGTTTGATTCCGCAGGAGTTTCAGGTGAAGACCTTAGGGTTTGAACACCTTAAGGAAATGTACAATGATGATCCAGATTTGAAGGAAGCATATGAAGCATGTGCGAATCATGTGTTGAGAGACAAGAGCCAGTGGACAAAGTATATGATTCAAGAGGGATTTTTGTTCAAGGGAAATCATATGTGCATACCAAAATTCTCAATGAGGGATAACCTTTTGAAGGAAAATCATAGTGGGGGATTGGTTGGACATTTCGGCCATGATAAGAAATTTTCACAGTTGAGAAGTTCATACTATTGGCCAAGTATGAGAAAATAAGTGATAAAGTTTGTGAACAGATGCAGAATCTATCAACATGCAAAAGAAAAAAGACAAAACACTAGATTGTATCAACCATTGCCAATACCAGAGAGGCCTTGGGATGCAATAAGCATGGATTTTGTGTTGGGACTACCAAGATCGCAAAGAGGATGTGATTCCATATTTGTGGTGGTGGATAGGTTTTCAAATATGGCACACTTTATCCCATGCCATAAGACGAGTGATGCAACACATGTGCAAATCCGTTTTTCAAGGAAGTTGTGAGACTTCATAGACTACCCAGGAGCATTGTCTCAGATAGAGACACAAAATTTGTTGGTCATTTTTGGAGAACACTGTGGAAGAAGTTGGGGATAGATTTGTCCTTCAGCTAAACTTATCACCCTCAGATAGATGGGAAGACTGAGGTGGTAAACAAAAGTTTGGGAAACTTATTGAGGAGTCTAGTCATTGAGCATCATAATCAGCGGGATCAATTTCTGCCACAAGCATAATTTCATACAATGACTCACCCAAGAGGAGCACTGGAAAGAGCCCATTCCAAATACTGCATGGAATGCAACCCAAGGGAGTATCTAAGTTGAGAGACTTGGAATATAGTGAGATCAAAAGCATTGGAGCATAAGATTTTGCTACAGAAATGTAAAAGTTCCATAACCTAATCGGAGGATAGTTGCAGATCTCTATCCAAGAGTACAAGTGCAAAGTTGATCAACATCGCAGAGAGCTTCAATTTGAAGTAGGAGATCAGGTTCTGGCACATATTAGGAAAGAAAGGTTCCCTAGGGGAACATATAACAAGTTGAAGATGAAGAATATAGGACCATGTAAGATATTAAGGAAGTTTGGTGCAAAATCCTATCAGATTGAGCTTCCAAATGATGTGGGCATATCACCCATATTCAACATTTCATACATGTACCTTTAGAGGGAATATGACTCAGAGGGATCAAAAGTTCAAGAGAAGATTCAATGGGAGAAAAAAATTCCTATAGCAAAAAAACCACAAATGGAGAATATCATTGATCAGAGGATTAACAAGAAGACCAAGAGGAAGACCCATATTGAATATCTGTTCAAGTGGAAGGGACACCCAATAGAATATGTTAGTTGGGAAAATGAATCTGATATCTAGAAGCATGGAAAGTTGGTGCAGGAGCTCATGGATAGGAGTCCATAAATTTTTGTCCAGGGGAGTATGATGCAAGAGCATCATTAGCGAGCACACATGGAAGGACAACTCAGCCCCTGGGGATCATTTCAGAATCTGAAACGTCAGGAGTTACTACAAATCTTTTGGAGCTGATCGAAAAAACAGAAGAAGATCAAGCGCTTGGAAGCTGATGATCACGAGTGATCTGAGAGTTTCACTCCTAGAATTGAATGTAACTGAACTTAGGTAGCAGTTAGGTTTTCGTTTCGAGTAGATGAGTAGTCAGGGGGAACCCTAAGGACCCTTTGAGATAAACAAAGGTTTTGTACGCCAAAATGAGGCTGTTGTGAGTTAGTAGGAAAATTCTGCGTTTTTAGTTGTCGTTTGATCATAACTGTAGCCATTTACTTTTGAATGAAT
Source organism: Picea glauca (assembly GCA_000966675.3). Taxonomy (NCBI): domain Eukaryota; kingdom Viridiplantae; phylum Streptophyta; class Pinopsida; order Pinales; family Pinaceae; genus Picea; species Picea glauca. The sequence goes on along the minus strand of JZKD02S1636002.1, from coordinate 32,585 downwards.
ATAACAGAGGAAAATTTATCTAAATACATAGTGTTGTTATTGTTTTCAGTCACGGATGATTTTAACGATGGAAATGTTTTTTTAAATGTAGAAACCTTGGCTAATCTTACTAATCCTTCATATGCCAACTATAAATGTTTGGCGATATTTTTGTAAAAATATTCAAATTTATAAGGATTTCATATAGTTTTTGTAAAATTTTGGCTATTTTTAACGTAAAATAATTTTATCTTATAGAATTTGGGCAAATCATTTTTTAAATAGCGAATCTCGTTTTTGGAAAAAACATGGAAAATTAGCCCATGAACGAAATTTAGCCCCTAAAATCATCCATGTTTTCAATTCCCTCTTATTGTTATTTTCATGAATGAATGAGTTTTCGTTTCGAGTATTCGAAACTGTAAGATGTTAGTATAAGTTTCAATTGTTCTCTTCTGAAAGTTATGCAAGGAGTGCATACTAAACGCAAGGAGTGGGTGTAAGAGTGTATTTTTCGACTCGAAGCTCAGAAGAGATAGCATGGAACTTTTGTATGCAGGGTGTGCATACTAAGTGCAAGGAGTGTGCGTAGAGGCGAACTTGTTTCAAGTTTGAAAGATCGGGAGATCTAGTGCAGACTGTACTAGGAGGGCACCAGAAAGCCTTTTGAAAGATGCAGAAGGGCCGAGTCCCTTAGAGACTGAGTAAGTTGAAAACTCAGGGAGAACCAGTGCAAGTTTGTGTTGGGACCACATATTGTACCTTTTTGCTCATACTTTTTGCCCTTGTTATACCCTTCATCACCTGTATTTAGACTCATATTATCACTTCATCTGATCACCCCAAGGTATACAACGTCCTTTCTCATCACTATATGTTTAATTTGTTTTGCATAATACTTTACATTACTTTTGAACCTAATCATTGATTAGAAGTGCAGAAGTGTCCATATTTGCAGAATAGTATTTCAGACCGATGCTGAAACACAGAACTGCCCAAGCCGCTGTTGAGATGATGCTGAAACACGGAAGCTGCTACACAGCCCAAGGACACATATGCCGAAACACGGAGCTGCTACACAGTCCGAGGATGCATATGCCGAAACACGAAGCAACTACACGGTTCAAGAATGCAGATGCTGAAACACGAGTCCCGACAGCTAGCAGTCAAAGCTGACACAGGACGTGAATTGCGTACTAACAGCATTAGCAGCTATATGAAGAAGCCGTTACACCAGCCGTAACAGCATGCTTCGTCCAGCCCCTGTAT
>JZKD02S1636002.1:16483-31327 GCA_000966675.3 Picea glauca | reverse complement strand
TGAACTATAAAGAATTGCAATAGGGAGATCTCTTTCCTGTGATACAATTCAGAGCTTCAGTTCATTTCAGCAAGTAGATAGAATGATTTCCTTACTACAACACTAAGTGCTTTTGAAATTGAGCATATATGGTGCGCGGCTATCTTTGAAACAAAAGACTTCCCTGGGTTGATAATTTATGTTTCACTTGGTTGTTTGAAATTAATTAAGCAATTATAGTGACCAACAGTTTGCATGCAGAGCACAAGTGTGTGTTAGGGTGAATTCAAAGTCCACTGACGAAATCTCAGAAGGGATAGCACTTTCCTGAAGCGTAGACAAGATCTAAGAAATAGACTCGTAGGAGGAACAAAGGTTGAGGCCTTTGGATACTTAGAAAATATTCTAATTCAGATGAAGTCAGAAGATTAGGAGGGAGAGCGACAGTGGTCATTGGATCACCGATTCAAAGGACCAATAGTTGTTCGATAAAATCAAGGTGTGCGAGCCTTAGCGTTTTTCACATGAAAGAGAGGGAACTTGCCAAAGTTCTGAAGTAATTTGGGATTGTCTGATTGTCAAGCGTCGAATCGTCTAAAGTAGATCTGAACCATCATATCTGAATAACAGGTGGCGTGAATCTGTGGATCTTGAATAAAGGCCCGAAGTAACATCAATTGTTCGATCTAGAGGGCAGGTGGCATAAATCCATGGACTCTAGGTAAATACCTAAAGTAAATATCAATCGTCTGATTCAAGAGAATTAGATTTGAATCGTTGTTTTGGAAGAGGAATATCTCAGTCGTCAGTCCAGAAGCACCATCAAGATCGTAATATTGACGGTCATGCTCGATTGCGGGGCCATAAAGTGTTCAGACATTAAAATTTTGAGGGCGGACCGTAATCGAAACCACAATATCGGTGAAGAGGTACATGGAAATTGGAGGTAAATTGTGGGGAGAAAAGCGGTTGATCCCAAACCACTATGGGGCGCACCCACAATCATGAATTTATGCAAGGACCTAGCCCTAGGTCACATGTGACAAGGGGATAATGAGAAAAGAGCTAGTACCTGAAACCTGAGAGTTCAACAGTTGCGGAAAGAGGTCACAGGTGCCATAGAGCCTGCACCAGAGGACTGAGAGGATCTATTTTAATTCGCAAGTGAGACCATTAAGGTATCAAAGAGCCAATTTGGCTTGGAGTTGAATATCCTTGATCGGGAGGTCACGTAACCCTTAGGATAGAAGGGGGGGTTGCATCACAATACACCTTATAGAAGAGGATGGGGAGGCTAAGAAAGGACACATATTTGCAACCAATCAAACACTATATTAGTAGGACGTCAAGTACATCTATGGAAAACACCCCTAATATAAAAAATATGGTATATTGGGACTTATAATTTGTTGTGTTGACTATATATCACAACCAACATGAGGTAGAACACAAGATGATAGGATATTTCAAATATGTATAAACCATTCCAAGATGCTAAACACATTATATCTCACTATTTTTATCCTATTGAATATATTAATTATTTATTATCCTATTTAATATTCGTTAATAATTCACACAAACACATGCATCCACACCCTAGAACACACAGCACAGAGAAGGAGGGGAAGGCTAAGAAACCATGCATATTCATCTTACAAAAAAAAAACTATTATGTTAGTAGGATGGACACTACCTTTGTGTATATCTCCATCATAAAAAGGATCAAGGTATGTTTGTACTTGTGTAATTTTTGCACTTTAACTTCCAACCAATACTATATAGAGCACAATTACAAATAATATTTTAAAGTTATAGAAAATATTCCAAGATGTCAAACACTTTAAACACAAATTTTTATTATAATGTTTAATATTCAGTATTTCTTATTCACGTGAACGCAACCACACAACATGCCACATAAAAGAGGATGGGGAGGTTGAGAAATAATCAATATTCAACAAACAACCCATCAACCATTATGTTAGCAGGAGGTCTACTATCTCTATGGACACCCTACTAAACATAAGGATCATGGCATATTGGGACTTATATGTTGTTTCATACAATAATGTAGTAACAATGTGAGATAACACACAATATGAAAGATTATTTTATAATTGTAGAATCTATTCCAAGATGTCAAACATGATGTCTATTTATTATTCAATCATGTGCACTTACACAACACATCTCATAGAGGAGGAGGGGAAGGTCAATCAAGCATGCATATGCATCTTACAATAAAAAAACTATTATATTAGTGGAAGGGCCACTACCTATGTGGTCACCCCTATTAAAATAAGGATCATTGTTTAATGGGACTTATATATTGTTGCATATTATACCTCATAAACAATGTGAGATAACACACAAGAGGAAATGATACTTTAAACTTGTCGAAAATATTCTAATTCTATGTCAAACACAAAGCTTGGAGTTGAATATCCTTGAACGGGAGGTTGCGTAACCCTTAGGAGAGTAGGGGGGGTTGCATCACAATACACCTTATAGAAGAGGATGGGGAGGCTAAGAAAGGACACATATTTGCAACCAATCAAACACTATATTAGTAGGACGTCAAGTACATCTATGGAAAACACCCCTAATATAAAAAATATGGTATATTGGGACTTATACTTTGTTGTGTTGACTATATATCACAACCAACAGGAGGTAGAACACAAGATGATAGGATATTTCAAACATGTATAAACCATTCCAAGATTCTAAACACATTATATCTCACTATTTTTATCCTATTGAATATATTAATTATTTATTATCCTATTTAATATTCGTTAATAATTCACACAAACACATGCATCCACACCCTAGAACACCCAGCACAGAGAAGGAGGGGAAGGCCAAGAAATCATGCATATTCATCTTACAAAAAAACAACTATTATGTTAGTAGGATGGACACTACCTTTGTGTATATCTCCATCATAAAAGGATCAAGGTATGTTTGTACTTATGTAATTTTTGCACTATAACTTGTAACCAATACGATATAGACCACAATTACAAATAAGATTTTAAAGTTATAGAAAATATTCCAAGATGTCAAACACTTTAAACACAATATTTTATTATAATGTTTAATATTCATTATTTGTTATTCAACCACACAACCATGCCACATAAAAGAGGATGGGGAGGTTGAGAAATAATCAATATTCAACAAACAACCCATCAACCATTATGTTAGCACGAGGTCTACTATCTCTATGGACACCCTACTAAACATAAGGATCATGGAATATTGGGACTTATATGTTGTTTCATACAATAATGTAGTAACAATGTGAGATAACACACAATATGAAAGGTTATTTTATAATTGTAGAATCTATTCCAAGATGTCAAACATGATGTCTATTTATTATTCAATCATGTGCACTTACACAACACATCTCATAGAGGAGGAGGGGAAGGTCAATCAAGCATGCATATACATCTTACAACAAAAAAAACTATTATATTAGTGGAAGGGCCACTACTTATGTGGTCACCCCTATTAAAATAAAGATCATTGTTTAATGAGATTTATATATTGTTGCATATTATACCTCACAAACAATGTGAGATAACACACAAGAGGAAATGATACTTTAAACTTGTAGAAACTATTCTAATTCTATGTCAAACACAAAGCTTTCTTATTATTTAATCAGAAACACAAACATCACATCACATAGAGGATGAGGAGGAGATTGAAAAAGCATGCATATTCATCTCACAACCAAAAATCATTTACATTAATAAGAGGGTCACCACCTTTGTCAACATACTCATTAACATAAATATCATGATATATTAAAACTAATATGTTATTGCATACCAAACCTCACAATTAATATAAAATAATTCATAAAAAAAATATTTTTAAATCAAATAAACTATTCCAAAATTTTAAACATATAATATATATATATAGAACAAACACATATATTCATAGCACAAACAATTAAATATTAAATACCATTTTAGTAAAAAATACTACATCTCAAAAATAAATCCACTTTTCTCAATATCACCACACCTCCACACATAGTCTCCTTCCCATATCATCATCCCATCCACCATCCATCCTTCAATATCCACTACTCTCCCTCCAACATCCACATTTCTTACCTCAACGTCCAACATTTATTGATGCGATCCACTGATGGACAACTGGACTTAAATGGATCACATGATGTCAATAGAAACATGATGATATGAAAGAAAAGGGTGAGTTATTTAATGAATAAAAAATATTGATTGTCTGACAAATTGTTTGATATGACCTTAAAGAGTAGTAGGTTGATCGAAATTATTTTATAATGTTATCTAATATATTTTAAAAGGGGAGTAATAGATCTGGTGCAAACGAAAAGAAGGGGAAGACTAGCCTCTATGAAGGGATAAAGAGGAACTTCTTTCAAAGATTTTTAAAATAAAAGTTATTATATTCTTAGTGGGAAAATTTAGTATATTTCTATTTTTAAATAAGATATTATCATAGAGCTTATTTTTAACACTTTCATTGTTTAAGGGGAAGAGTTGGAAAGTTACAGTTTTGTATGAATCCAGATATGAGGAGACTTATCATAGATTGGATTTCCAATGAGGGAGAATATAATTGGAGGGATAATACACTGAGGGAGAAAAGACTTAAAAATGAATGATGGATGGTTGATTGACCTGGAATGTTGACCAATGTTGATTTAATAAACATGGTTGAATTGTTTATTAAAGATGGGTTGATGTCCATTAGGCATGGTTGTCCAAATTTACCAAACACCATTCCTTTATGGTTTTGACTAAATATTGTGGTCAAAAATATCTTTTTTTTCACAATCATATAAAATCTAACAAGTGGGAAGCAATAATATAAAATCTAACAAGTGTGAAGCAATAAGTTGTAGTACACTAGCCTCCAATTTTGACACGACTTGGTATAAATTATTTTTTTACTTTCATTTATGTTTTGTAATGTGAAAAGAATCAAAGTTAGTCATTGTAGCATCTACTTTTTATAGTTCCACGTTTCTAACGAGCTTGTTTAGGGTATGCTTAGTCATCCCTAGGTTTCCAACACAATTTCATTTTTTCCATTTAGTTACTCAATTTAGATAAATTAGATTTTACAGAATTTATCATTTTTTTTATTTCATTTTGTTTGGCGATTACTATAATACCAAATTTAATTTTGATTTCATTTTGTTTGGCGGTCATTATTACACCCAAAAAATGTGATACAAATATGATATAGTTTGTTTTAGAGTTGATGTGTTTTCTTTATTATCAAATTTATAATTTTGATTTTTTTTATTATCAAATTTATAATTTTGATTTCTTTTTGTTTGGCGGTCACTCTAACATAAAAAATTGTGATAGAAATATGATACAGTTTTTAGAGTTGATGTGTTTTCTTTATTACCAAATTTATAATTTTGATTTCATTTTGTTCGGCGGTCACTATAACACCAAAAAATGTGATACAAATATGATATAGTTTACTTTAGAGTTGATGTGTTTTTTTTTATTATCAATTGACTTTTGTTAAGGGTTTTGTTTTATTGGTGAGAAAAACCTTTGGTTTAGTAATAAGCCATTATTGGTTAACGACAAGCATAAGAATATTATAATATTAAACTAAAACTAAAAATAAGTAAACATTAAATTTCACTATAAAAATGCATTTCAAAATTAAAAAAAAAATATGCAAGGAAATGTAGCATAAACTTATAACCTTTAACCTTTTAATCGGTCAAGTCAAATAGAAATATAAGATGAATAAAATATGAATGTTGATCTTATATAATTGTGATCTTATATATAAATAATATTGGATAGGGTCAAGTCCTAAGGATTAGTTAAATTGGTCTAAAGTCAGACATGATTTTTTCATGCTTGTTGTTGGTTACGGGTTTCATTCTATCAATTTCCATGAAATGAGGTCTCGTAATTAAGGTTGATAATTTACCCCACTTACCATCTATGGAACATAGATAAATATTCAGAGGGTTTTACATAAAGACATTTCCTCGAAAAAAAAAAGAAGAATATTGGATAGGGTCTTTGTGCCTTTTCATTTGAAACATGTTTTTTTTTAATTATTTATATGTTGTCATTTTTTAAAAATTTTATTAGGTTTTTATATTGTATTATATGTTATTTTTTTATGTCTATGTTATTTTGACATACACAACATTGCGTACCCTTTAAGAATTGATTTATCCTCAAAGCAAGGGTTATGAGTTCATCTTTCATTATAGAAGGTCATCTTGATTTTGGATTATTATTGAATGTTTGTGAACTTTTTTTTTTGTAATGGACCTCTAAAATTTGAGTTATTTTATTTTTTCTCTTAACAATGATTCTTTACACCATTCAGTCGTATTACCTTGATGTGTATTACCTTGATGTGTAGATAGGTTTTCTTTGAATTATTCTTTCGTAGATTGTGTTTCTCTTACCTTGTGATCTAGGATTCCTTACCCATATAGATCATAATTCTTCCCTTTCCATTTGAATTCCATAAATTTCTCTTATATGTCTGTAATGCATGTTCCAAGAATCCCAATTGCATTAACCATTCTTCTCCTAATACCATGTCCATTTCATTAAGTCGTAGAACATAATATTTAGTTTGTAGTTCCAAGATTTGTATCTTCATAGAAACTTTATGATGCTTTTCTACTCCTTTGATTTATTAACCATTAGACTTGTCACCATGAGATCCTTCATAGTGTATACAAAAGTATTTAGTTGTTTTGCAAGGTTGATATCAATGAAATTATGTGTACTTATAGAGTCTACTAGGATTGTGGTATTTTTGTTCTTTATGCTTCCCTTGAATTTTAGGGTCCTTGGTTCCACTCTTCTTATAATTTCCATAAGTGATATCATGGGTTTTTCATCTTGATAGTTATGGATAGTACCATTGTTTCTTAGATGAGGTGGATTATATCATACGATAGGTGTTTGATATTCTTTCTTTTGGCCTATGACCTTATTAAAGACCCTCAATTATTCTTCCTTACAAGTCAACCTAGAGAATGTGATTGTTGCTAATGACACATTCGTTGAGTTTTCATCCACATCAGATTCTAACATTTCTTTTTCAGAAAAAAACATCTACTTCCTTTCGATTTATAATTTTTCAATGATATCACTGACTAGATGCACATATGTGACCTAGAGTTCAATTATATCCACACCTATGATAGTTGTTTTCCTTCCTCTTTCACTCTTAATTTAAGTCTCTAACAAAGTTGTTTGATTTTATTCTAGTTCTCGATTTGTACGATTTTGGATTTCCAGATTTGTGCATGTGTGACCACTTGTATCTACAATATCTACACATGTTTATGGATTTCTTATTTTTATCATGTCCTCAATGTTGGTCATCATCCCTCATGCGGGGTAGTGTATACTTGTTGATTTTTATTTTTTGGTTTAAAATATTTTTTGTTCTTGTCTAGTGTATTTAATAGTTTTTGGATGCTATAGTTTTATTTCACTACAAATGTAACACTTAAATTCATGGATGTACATCTTGAGCAATTGATCATCTAAGAATCCAATATATCTTATTTTTAGAAATTTTCATTTGTGTATATAATCATTTACATGTCCTTTTCTCTTTAGATGAACAAACATGGTGTAAAGGTCATCCTCTTCTTCATCATGGAACCTCTTTAACAATGCGTCGATGAATATTTTCTAATAGAAAGAATGAGCATCACATTTATTGAATCACCATAACAACTAATTGTGAGCTTCTTCTATTGGATATGTGTTATATTCTTTGCATGACTAGAACTAGTGACTACACTACGCTGAGCATGCAGGGGTTTGGGGGAAGTGCCCCCATTTTTTTTCTCGATTTTTGTGCCCCATTTTGGGCGATTTTTTGACACATGGTTTTTCATTGATGGTTTTCTATTTCCAGTTAAGGAATTAGGGTTGTTGACTAATCCAGTCATTGTATTAGGGTTTTGGATGCCACTAGATCCTATATGTATATTGTATTGTAAACAACGTATATGGTGAATGAATATAGAATATGTTGGTTTTCCCGGTTTTGGTGTCTAGGGGAAAAATCTCTGTGTAATGTGTGTATTTTCCATTGTACATTTTATGTTCTTTTATTGAAAATCTATTTGCGGTAAAATATTTTCCTTTTTGGTCTAGAGTTTGGATCGGGACTGTGATAAGCCTTGTTATAGTGGGATATCTTTAGTATTGATTCTTCAAGTGAAGGGAAATGGTGAGCAGTTTGAAATAGAGATCGAGAAATTTAATGGAATTTTTTTTGAGTTGTGGAAGCTCAAGACAGAAGATTTGTTGGTAGACAAAGATCATTTGGTTCTGGTGGATCCAGGTACTGCACCTACAAGAATGACAACAAATGACTAGAAAAAGTTGGATCAAAAGAAGAAGAGCATAATTTGATTGTGTCTCTCAGATTCAGTATTACTAAATGTGTCAGGGGAAGCTAAAACTAAGGATTTATGGGATAAGTTGGGGAACTTGTATTAGTCTAAGTCCCTAGTAAATAAACTATTCATGTGGAAAAATCTGTATAAACCGAGGATGAGAATTTGAACGCCTTCAACATTGTGGTAAGTTAGTTGTTATCTATTGAGATTAAAATTTTAGATGAAGATAAGTGTATTAGTTTACTGTTATCTTTACCAGACTTGTGGGATAGTCGGGTTATGGCCATAGGTAGTAATACAACTACCTTGAGTTTTGATGATGTGGTCTCATCCATGTTGTCAGAGGAGATGAGATGGAAGAACATGGAAGGACTGAGTACAGATTCATTATTTGCAGGAGGACGCTCCCAGGAAAGGAAAATATCTAAGTCCTCGAGTAGGAGATCTAAGTCTAAGGGTATATCTAAATATCCCAGAAATTTTGTAAAGGTATGCCGGAGATGTGCAAAATAAGGGCACTTCAAGAAGCAATATAGATCCAAAAACGTTGATAAAGTGAATGGATCTGAAGATGCTCCCTCTACAGAAGAAAATACCTCCAAATAAGAAGGAGGGGATGTCTACTTGGCTTCTTCAAACACACATGCAGATCATGCAACATGGTTGGTTGACTTGGGTGTATCCTTTCATATGACTCCCCATAGAGAGTGGTTCTATGAAATGAAAGGTATCATGGAGGTAATGTTTTCCTAGGTGATGACTCGACAACCAAAATGATAGAAAGATGAAAAGTCAAGTTGAGGCTCATAGATGGAAGGATTAGAACATTTCTTGGTGTTCTGCACATCCCAGGATTGGCCGAAAATTTGATTTATGTAAGAAAAATAGATGATGCAAGGGTAAAAACAGTATTTGAAAAAGAAACCTGCAGGATGGTTCGAGGAACAATGGTGTTGTTGAAAGGAGTTAGTATTGGAAATATGTATAAGTTGCAAGGAAGCACTATTAGTAATGGGTGTAATAGTTCCATTGTTCCTGATATTAGAGCAAAAGAGGAAAAAACTCCTACAGTCTCTGGAGAAAATCTTACGCTATGGCATCAAAGACTGGAGCATATCAAAGAGAAGGGTCTTTGACTACTACATGGTAAAGGTATGGTTGAAGGTATGTCTAACTTCTCTTTGTATATGGGAAGCATAATAGGGTAATATTCCCCTCTAGTGCTACTAGGGCAGAAGGAATTTTACAACTAGTTCTCAATGATGTGTTTGGACCTGTGTTGGTTCCTTCATTGGGAACACATGTGTACTATGTTTGATTTATAGATGACTTCTTGAGGAATACTTGGATATATTTGCTCAGGAAGAAATCTGAAGTCTTTGATAGGTTTAAAGAATTTAAGAATCTTGTTGAGAATCAAACATAGAAAATAATGAAGGTGTTGAGGACAGATAATGGTGGAGAGTTCTACAGGAATGAATTTGAAGAATTCTATAAGAAGTGTCATATATCAAGGTAGAAGACTACTCCATATACACCTCAACATAATGGAGTTGTAGAAAGGATGAATAGGACATTGATGGAAAAATCAAGGTGCATGCTCATTGGTGTCGTATTAGGGCAGGAATTCTGGGCAGGGCAGTGTGCACTGCATGTTACCTGGTCAACAAATCACCCTCATCAGCACTAGATTAAAAGAATCCATAAGAGGTATGGATTGGTAAGAAACCTTCTCTCACACATCTCAAGGCATTTGGATGTGAGGCCTATGTTCATGTTCCAAAGGAAAATAGGAGTAAGCTAGATAAGAAGGATGAAAAGTGTATCTTTATTGGGTATAAATATGGTCTCAAAGCTTATAAACTTTGGAACCTAGAAACTAAGAATGTTGTGTATAACCATGATGTGGTATTTAGAGAAATGAAGGATGTTTTCAAACATGAAGTCCTACCAATTAAGTAAGAACCAAAGAAAATAGAGTTTGAGCCAAAGGATGATGAATCATATTCTACACAAGAATATGAATCTGAAGAAGAAGATCCTCATATTCCAGTATTGAGGATATTGGTGTGAGAAAAAAGACTACTAGAAAGGTATACTCCATCTGATTTTCGTTGAAATTTTTCTTTGTCTATTATTGATGATGATCCTAGAACCATTAGGGAGGCAGTGGATTAAGAGGATGGAAAACTATGGAAAAGGGCCATGGTTGAAGAAATGACAGCCTTGGATAAGAATGAGTCTTGGGATCTAGTGGAGTTTCCAACTGGAAGAAATCCCATTGACCAAAAATGGGTATTTAACAAAAAGTTGAATGTAGAAGGAAAAGTGGAGAAATACAAAGCTCGCTTAGTAGCAAAGGGTTATTCCAAGTTGAGGGAATTGATTTTGGTGAGATTATTTCTCTTGTTGCCAATTTAAATTCTATTAGATTTCTGTTATTTGTTGTTGGTGCATTTGATTTTGAAGTACAACAAATGGATGTGAAGAAAGAATTCCTACATGGGGATCTAGAAGAAGAAATATACATGAAGCAGCCAGAAGTCTTTGTTGTGAAGGGAAAAAAGGAGTTAGTATGCAAGCTGAAAAATTCCTTGTATGGTTTAAAAAAATCACCAAGGATGTGGTATAAAACATTTGATACTTATATGTTGGGACTTGTCTTCACAAGAAGAAAATTGGATTACTCTGTTTATTTTAAATTAATTGGTAATCATTTGATTTATTTGGTCTTGTATGTGGATGACATGTTGTTGATAGGAAACAACAAGGAGATTAACGAGGATGTGAAAACTCAGTTGTCCTCTAAATTTGACATGAAGGATCTTGGTGCTGCAAATTTCATTTTGGGAATGGAAATTAAAAAAGATAAGAAAAATAGGAAACTCTGGTTAAATCAAAGAAAATATGTCAAGACAATATTGCAGAGGTTTAAAATAAAAGAATGTAAATTGGCTAGGGTCCCTATTCTGTTCGAAAACACAGGTATTCCAATAGAGTATGAACACCTTCAGTAACCACTCACATAACCAGATCAAATATCAACACACCGATGTTTTCACGTGGTAAAACCCCTATAGGGAAACATCCATGACCCTAGCCAATGTGACCACATGGAGCATTTTATTAATGCAAAGAAAAAGATTACAGAAAGATTTTACAAGAGAGTTTCTCACAATCGATCATCAGAAAATGACCCTCCATGCTCTTTAAATAGAGATCATGGACCAATCGGGTGTTAAGCCACAGATCAATGGTCGTTAAGATCAAGGAGAGTATGAACCATCAGATCACTCTATGTCGGGAACATATTGTGACTGTCGAATTTCCTAACTACAAATGCATACTAATGCATACTAAAGAAACACACTAAGAAACACACTTTTACCTAATGACATATTAGACCAAGTAGATCTTAAATAACTCCTAAGTGTCTAAATATCCTAACATACCCCCTTAAGAACAACTTGGGATATGATTGAAGGATTTACAATAGTGAAACAATAGGAGAAGGAAGGAGGCATTAGAGCCTATCCCCCCTTAATGACAACTTCCTGAACTCCTAAAATAGATCAAAGTTTGGAAAAATTCACTTCTATAAGAGACTTTGTGAAAATGTCTACAACTTGATCTTCTATAGGGAAAAAGAGCACTTCAATAACTTGATCATGAATTAGCTTTCTGATGAAGTTCATGTGTAGCTCGATGTGTTTTCTACACTGATGTTGAACTGGGTCTTTGGTGAGCTTGATGGCACTCTGATTATCACACCAAAGGCTGGTCGGATGCTGGTGATAGAATCCAAACTTTGAAAGGATCTGCTGAAGCCACATGGCTTCTTGACTTGAATTTACCGCTGCTCGGTATTTTGCTTCTGTTGAAGAAAGTGCAATAGCCTGTTGTTTCTGATAGGCCCAAGTGACAGGTCCTGAACCAAGGCTGAAAACATAACCTGCAGTAGATTTATGATCATCAGGGTCGCTAGCCCAATCTGAATCAGTGAAACCAACCAATAAAGGAGTTCCCCTTGAACTGTAATGTATCCCGAATTGAATTGTACCACGAACATAGCGAGGTATCCTTTTAGCTTCTTTCAAATGGCATTCATGGGGTGTTTTCATATATCGGGCAATAAGACCAACAACAAAGGAAAGATCAGGATGGGTATGAGTCAAGTATAAGAGGCTACCAACTAACTGACGGTACAGGGTGGCATTAACTTCAGGAGAAGTACAGGTGGCAAAAAGCTTGACTCCATACTGGAAGGGAGAATGGGTTGGTTTACAATCATCCATGTGAAAGCGACGAAGAAGGTCACAAGCATACTTAGACTGGGAAAGAAAAATTTCTTCATTGGTTTGCAAAACTTGGAGGCCAAGGAAATAGTGCAAAAAACCTAAGTCTGTCATTTCAAATTTATTCTTAAGGCTAGTTTTCACATGGTTTAAAAGTATTGAGTTACTACCAGTAATGATAAGGTCATCAACATAAAGGACAAGGATTGTGAGATGGATTCCTACTTTCTTGGTATAGACATTAGGATCAGAATGACATCTAGAGAATCTAGTGGTAATGAGAAAACTATTCATTTTGGCATACCAAGCTTGGGGAGCTTGCTTGAGATCATAAAGATATTTCTTGAGGCAACAAACAAGGATAGAGTCATTCTGGACATTGCCAGGAGGTTGTTCAATGTAGATTTATTCTTGCAAATATCCATGCAAGAAGGCAAATTTAACATCCATCTGATGGACCTCCCATTTATTTGAGGCAGCAAGGGCAAGAACAAGGCGGATGGAATTCATTTTTGCTACAGGGGAAAAGGTTTCATTATAGTCAATTCCTTCAACTTGGGAAAATCCTTTGGCAACTAACTGAGCCTTATGTCTTTCAACACTTCCATCTGATGCATACTTAGTTATGTAGACCCATTTGCATCTAACAAGTTTTCTTCCTTTTGGAAGAGGTACAAGATCCCAAGTATCATTTTCCATTAAAGAACGATACTCTTCATTCATTGTTGTATCCCATTCTAGATGACTTGAATCTTTTGCAAATGTCTCTGGATCATGAGTTTCTGAAACTTGATCCAAAAGAGAAGAGCCTCACTGGAACTGTGAACGTGTCCGACGTTGATCTGAAGGATCACCGACAAGATCACTAGCTGCTTCTCGTGTTGAATGGAACCATCTAGGAAGCGGTGGAGTTGATGTTGGTTCAAGTTCAAAGGACTTATCTAGAGGAGGGTGAGTAGGCGGAGGTGGATTTTCATCCTCACTGTCATCATATGAAGAAGAAACCATATCATAAGAAGGCACAAACACCGAATATGGATCACAGGCCAAGAGATTTTCATCAAATTTAACATCTCTTCTAAGAATAATTTCATTACAATGTGATTGAAGAAGTTTGTAACCTTTGACATCTACAGAATAACCAACAAATATACACTTCTCACTTTTAGGCTACAATTCTTTCATTTTCTCATCGAGAATGTGAGCCTATGCTATACTTCCAAATACATGGAAGTGACTTACATCTGGCTTAATTTTAGTCCAAGCTTCTTCCAGTGTTATATTTTTAAGAGCCTTTGTGGGAGTGCGATTTACTATGTAATTTGCATAGTTGATGGATTCCACCCAATACTTTAGACTTAATTCCTTAGATTGCATCATACAATTAGCTATTTCTTTTAATGTGTGTTTCTTTCTCTCAACAACACCATTTTGTTGTGGTGTATATGGAACAAGGTGTTGCATTTGGAATCCCTGTGTAGTGTAGTAGCTAGTAAAATTATTGTTCATATATTCGCCTCCATTATCTGTTCTTAACCTTTGAATTTGATGTCCAGATTGCTTTTCTACAAGGGCCTTGTAGGCCAAAAACTTGTCAAAAACTCCACTCTTGAGTTTTAAGAAGTAAACCCAAGTACATTTGGAAAAGTCATCAATGAAAGTTAAGAAATACTTGCATGCAGAAAAAGAAGGAGAATAAAGTGGACCACACAAATCACTATGAACAAGCTACAAAGGATCCGAGACGTGCCAAGAGGCACGTTTGTCAAAACTGTCCCAATGATGTTTGCCAAGAAAACAATCGGCACAAACACCATCTCTGCATGAAACAAGAGGAAGACCAATCACCATCTGTTGATTACTTAGTTGTTGGAATGAGCGATAGTTTAGATGACCAAACTGCTCATGCCAAAGTTTGCTCAAGTCATCGCTATGAGCAAAAAAAACTAATGAAAAAGCCGATGAGCCAAAGTTGTCAAACTTGTACAACCTGGTAATATCATCAGCAATTCCAATTACAAGAACATGCTTAGGATCTTTTAGATCCTTGATTACAACTTGGTGAGGTGAAAACTCAATGGTTTTACCTTCACCTGAATGAGTGATTTGATATACTGATAGAAGGTTACAAGA
>JZKD02S1635991.1:131162-152885 GCA_000966675.3 Picea glauca | reverse complement strand
TATATAACTAGGGGAATCAGTAGTGGCGATAGTATTGTACTCGCATGACATGGGGTTGAATCCTACCGGTTTCCTTATAACCCCTAGGGAGAATTGCACAGCCCACAAACATATCTCTAGATAAATCGGGGTGAGAATCGAACTTAAGACCTCATTTTTATATTTCCTTCCATTTACACAGCACATGCCAATCGATCTACACCCATGTGGATAATGGATATGATCTTATTAATGACATGGATCCACCGTGTATTTTTTGTGGCCATGGTCTAGCATTTCATATCATGGATCTGCAATGTATTATTTGGTGGACATGTTATTTAGATTATGAGTATGTCTACCTAGGGAATGGTCTATATATGCTCTCATCCTTGGTCTTTGATTGCATGACTTCTTTGACTTCCGAACCTCCTTTTCTCTCTCCTCATGCTGCCTCACATGGACACTATTTTATTATAATGTCTTTCCACCACACATTCCTTCATGGCCTCACACATTATAGCCTTAATTTCCACTCTACAAGCTATAAGGGAATCCAATAGAAGGAGATAACCCAAACACATATCTTTCTTGATATTTAGGGCCTTTTTTAGGGTCGTCGCTGGACACATAGGGGACATCACGCGACTATAGTTGCTAGACATCAATATTCCAACAAGCAACTATTTTTCAAACCTTCTAGATTCAATGAATTATGAAGAGTTAAGCGATGGGTGAGTTTGTTGGGCTCCACTTTTGTCATATTTATGCTACACAAATACATTCATCATTACACATTATCCCCGTATTTTTCCAATAATATATCCCTAATCACACCACAAACCTCTATTGTCTCTTGTTATTCATCCTACGTGGTTAATACATAACTTTATATATTTTTAGTGATTAAAAGATGATTATATCATGTTTTACTAATGACGGTTAATAAAGTGTGATTTTCATGATCAACATTCCCATACTATTACTGCGATTCAACATTCTGCACCAGTATAACTATTCCCGTACCTAATATTGTAGCTTGTCATATTGGCGCACTTCTAGAATGAAATCAAGAACATGGGTTTTGTCCAAAATGACGTTGACACGCTGACACATGCATCATAATTCACCCACATCACATGTGTGGACCTCCAGCTCAGGGGGAATGATTCTGCAAAAATTAGCAACAATCTCAAATTGCCAACTTGCACCTCGATTTCCGTGCAGATGGTATCAGATCCAAAAATTCTACGATATGAGTTTTGTCTAGAATGTGGAAAATTGAGTAAGACGTGGGAACTTTTTCAAAATTCAAATTCTTTTGAAATATATGGGTGGAATCTACCCAAATTAATGAAAAATCCATATTTTTGTGATCTCATTCCAAAAATGTAAAATTTGAAATCTGAGCATTAGGATTCAGTCCTATACACTCTTTAATGGTTTCTTGTGTATAAAAAAAGGCTTCATAGGCTTGAAAGAGGCAATCATTTTGTAGTTAAAGTCATAATGTTATTATGAGAGTGATCTTCCTTTTTGTAATTTTTGAGTTTGATGGAATAAAGAATTAGTGTTTTGTGCATTCAAGGGGATTGACTTCCTTTTTGGTAGCAAATTACCTGTTGGGTAGGTCCCCTAAACTTGGTAAGAATGCTTCCCTTTGTATCTTAACTAGTTAGAATTTCATTTATGTATGTTTCTTTTATTGTTCAATTTGTTTAAAGGTTAGAATTTCATTTACAGTTTGGATTGTGTAGTTTGAATCCTAATGTTAGTTTTGCAGTTGTAATGTTAATTAGAACTCAGATTGTAAACCTCCCAATTGAATACATTATCACATTGAGATTTGAATTTTATCTCCTTTCACATTTGTGTGCTTATATTTCTGTGTATTCTTCATGTGCTCTGTTTTTATGTTGAATGGACTATGGACAATCCCTCATTGCATTTATCTCCTTCATCAATGATTTTCCATCCAATTTTCCCATCAAATATACCATTCCAATCACCCATTAGTTTCATATTGTCCAAAACATTATAAAATAGAGTATGCTAACATATTATTGTTTTCATTCACTTATAAAAGAAAACACAAAAAAATAGAGTTGTCTTATTCACTGCATATACTTAAATTTTCTCTTCCATATTTGCTCTTTTCCCCTCAACACGATTTTCCCATTGACTACAGATTTAATCATACAATATATTTATCCATTTCAAGAGAAGATCAATCCCTCTCTTTGCCTCATTCTCCATGCATGGAATCCATTCCCAATCACATTGCAATTACATTTCATGACAGAGAATTGTCCTCTCTTTTTATCTACTCATTCCTTGTTTGGTTGAATGATTTCAAGCGCCATAACTAAATGAATATCAATACAAGATTCCACTTCTTTGAACTTTTTATTTATGAATTTCCATTCTTTCACATTCATTTTCATTGCTTTCCATGCTTTCTCATTGTGATCGATGCATTTGATTGAGGACAAAGTTTGAGTTTAGATCTCATTTCCTATTAACTAGTTTCTAGCCATTTGATTATCTTATTAATTACTACTGGAATCCATTGAAGGACATGAAGCTTAAGTAAGTTACTCATGATTAATCACATGAACATCACCCTGAGTGTATGAAAGACTGTGATCTAAGCCTTTATAGCACTAAGTTATTCTTGTGTCCCAATGATGAATACTTAGTGTTAATTTCCTGCATTTTGATTTTAATCACGACTTTGCTTTCATTCATTCCTTATTTCTTGTTTCGTTTATTGCATTAAAGAGTGGTTTTCTGACAATAGGATAGACTAGGCTCCAATCCTGCACATACTGTGCCTGCACCTCTAAGTCTATGACTCCCCGATGATAATTTAATGTGGGAATTAATAGTGCATATATTTTATCCCAACATAGTTGTATCTTCGTATCATGAGCCTAAGAATTCACATCATTCAAGTTTCTATTGGGTTCTAGAAGATATAGAAGCTCTCCCAAACCTCTTCCAAGGATCTATATAGTGAAGGTTAATCTTGAGCTTGAGAGAGAAGAATCAATTGCAGATTTACGTTTTCCATTTGCAGAGGGGATTTTCCTATTCATAATAGCCAACAATCAAAGTGCCTAGCCTTATCAAGAAGCCGAGGAGAAGAAAGGAGCAAGGATCCAAAGGAGGAATCATCAACATTCAAGGTATGAATTTTTGATGTAATTTCTTCATAATTAATGAATATATAATTGGTTTTCCTCCTAAACACGTTTGTATTTTAGTTGCAAATGTTTGGATTTGGTTCACTTCAATATAGATCATATTATATACAAGTAGATCTAGGATTCTAACACCAAGTAGAGAGGTGGAAAGGAATTGTTTGTCTTTTGTGTGCAGGAAGCAAATTGTAGAGACTAGAGTAGGAACTTTAGATCTGCAGTAGCCGGAATATACAAAGTTCAACCTACATATCAAGGTATGCTATCTCTACCACTCTTTAGGTTGGTTGTGAATCTATTTGCTTTAGTCTAGAAAATCCCTAGGAATATAGCCTTATTTTTATCTAGGATCAATAGGTAGATCCTAGGGATATCTTTCCATCTATCCTATGAGATCCTTGTGAGATGTATCCCATAACAATATGACACGTATTTTGAAGATGCCATGTAAAGGGGGAAAAAAATGTATGGAGTATCCACTCGCATATGTGCGAGGATAACGAAAGCAGTATTTTGGATAGGATCTCAGCTACACGATTCCTTGCAATTTTATGGGATAGGGATGCTATACAATTATTTTCCACTTGATCACTTGATGTGTATCATATACGCGCGAGCAGTCCGAAACAATGAATTATACCACTTTTCCCCTGAGTTTGTAATACCTTTTTGCATGGTCGTTGGTTTCCCCTTTACCGCATATGAACATAAAGTGTTGGTTGCTCCTTGTCCTCTTGCAAAGAGAGGCCAATCTATCCCTGCAATAATGCAAGGCATGATCAAGTATGTTACTCTCTACTTAGTATTGGTTTCATGAGATGAGATTAAACCCCATATTTTCGTGGTTCGACCTAGAGAATATTTTCATCTTGGGAATGGATATATTACCCAAATTAACCTTTGATATTATCTCTACTATCCTATAAATAATAAGATTCTCTCATGGGAAAATAAGGGAGAAAGAAGAAATACAACTTATTATGACAGTTTGATTACAAAGCTTGGGAAAGGACTACATCAACTTCTTTGATTGTAATTTGTAATCCATTTTTTTCATTAATAGAAGATGTACAAAATGTTTCCCTCTACTTGGATGTATATGTAATTGCTATGTTTCCTTGTGGAGAGTTAATGTTTTCATGAGTTATGATACATTAGTACATATATTATTAATTTATACATGATTAGTTTGATCTCGTGAAAGGCTTATATTTATCCATGTGTGTATATCTAAGCTGGTAAGCGCGAAGGGAATATTTGTGGGAGTTAACAACTAAGGAGAGTGCAGGGACAACCGTCAAATCTCCAAGTAAACATTTTATTATATGAACTCATAGATTATTATCGTGTATAACTTAGATCTAGGAAAATCCTTAGTTTACATATTTATTATGTCTTAGGTTTAGGAAGAGACTAAGGGAGGTAACTCCTGCAGGGTGAAAATATCCTACAACAAGGGTTGGTAGAGGCATACAAATGGATAAGGTCATCCCTGCAGAATAGAGGATCTGAGCCCTGGATTTAGTGGTACGAGGGACACCTGCACGATGGTGGGTGACACATTGTCTTAATATTCAAAGTTGGACGCAAGTGATTGAGTTGATTAAAGTTCAATCCCATCCCATCACCAATTTCGAACTGGCCAAACGATATAAGGGTATTGAGGATCCCTTGGAACACTTTTATTTTTTCAAATGACACTGGAATTCTAAGAATATTACTCAAACCCAATGAGTCCATTGGTTTTTCCACACTATGGATATGGTCCCTAGAAGATGATATACTCTAGAGGAGCTCATGAGGAAAATAGTCGACTAGACCCATATGAGCTCCCAATTATTCTTAACATTCAACATCACAACATCACAACATAAGGTCTAGATCAAAGAGAGGCTCTCCTTTATATTGTGGATTTTATTTTTCATGGGTAACCAAAGGAATCCACACCTAGGGTGGTCTACTCGTATCATCAGTTAGTGGAAAAAATAAAGGACGAAGTCCATTGTTGGAATATCAATGTTGATAATATCGATGACGATGACCCACGCGTCATCGATATCAAGGAATTCAAATGAGAGGGTCCACTCAAAGGTAAGGTGGTAGAGATAACTGCACCATACTATAATGGCCTGATTAAAACCAGGAAACATAATATTGTCACTGAGGAAGAACCCAAGATGGCCATCATTTGAGATTATTGGGATAAGGAGATAACCACTCAAGTTGTTGATCTCCTCAAGGAATATGAGGACTTGTTTCCCCATAGATTTTTTGAAATGAGAGGCATTGTAGGATCATTGGGGGCCATGAAGATTCAAGTCAAATGAGATTCCAAGACGGTCAAGAGAAGGCCTTATCGATTAAATCCAAAATATAAGGAAAAGGTGCATAGAAAATTGGATCAGATGTTGGATTTTGGGATCATTGTACCTATGGAGGAGTTAGACTAGATTATTCCTATTGTTTTGCAACCCAATAATACCAGTGATATTTGAATCTATGTAGATCTGAGAAGTCTCAACATAGTTGGTGTCCATGACCTTTTCCCTACACCTTTCACGGATGGGGCGATGGAAAATGTTGGTGGATGGGAAGCCTAATATTTTACAGATGAATTTCCAGGGTATCATTAGGTTTGGATTGTAGAGGAGGATAAAGCCAAAAACAACTTTGCGACATAATAGGGGTCCTTTTCATACACTCTAATTCCCATTGTATTAAAGAATTCCCCCAAAGTATTTCCCGGATAATGGTCGTAGCCTTCAAAGAATTCATCCATAAGTTTCTTGAAGTTTACTTGAATGATTGGATCATGTTCATTTTGTTCAAGAAACATATGAAATCCCTTTGGTTGATGTTGGATTGATGCCACTATCTCCATATTTCATTGAATTTTAAGAAATGCATCTTTTGTACACCCTTTGGCACATTGTTGGGCCACGTCGTGCGCAAGGATGGATTGGTGGTGGATCAAGCTAAGATAGTTTCCATATTGGATATGGTGGCCCCCACTTCAGTTAGGAAGATGCACACCACATTGGGTCATACATGATATTACCAACAGTTCATTCAAAACATCATGTCCCCATTTTTTGGGTTCCCTTGTTTTGCAGTAGAAGGGACTTTCATGGCTTGTCAGTGGGAAAAAGGGAGTAAAAAGGGGTCATTTAATGTCACTTAGTTAGGATATGTTATATTTGTAAAGTGACATTAGGGAAATAAATTAACTTTAGATTAATAAGTTACTTAACCATTATTTAAGAAAATTTTAATCTTAAAGTAAAAGTAAAAGGGTGATAAGGGTCACATTTGATTTGGTAAAAAGGGGAGAATTCTAGAATACATGGAAAAATGATAAAAGGAGGGGTAGAGCCTCACTTTGGAATTATGATTTGATCTCTCATTTTGAAGTGTTCTTGGAGGGATTGTTTTGTTAGGGTTTAGAAAAACCCTTCCACTTTTGGTTTGGTTTTAGTGGTGCAATATCCACCCTAGATAAACAAGGAGGAGGATCCATACAGGGTCTTCATTGGAGCTTCAGTTTTGGGTTTATTTTCAGTTGGAGGTAGATCAAATTGCATAGGATATTATGAAACTATCCAGGGGGGTCAATCCCAATTTTGCAAGTACAAGAGGATGTCGAAAGGCCTATCAGCGACATCCTTGCCGGTTGAAGATGAGGGTCCCGCGAGGCCCCACTAGTTTCCTAGAATTGTTCCACAAGGATCTTTGCAGACTAAAATTTTCTACAGGAGGGTTTCTGAAGGCTTCCTCATTGGTTGAATGCCAATATTCATGTGATTCCCCACATGATTTTCAACCTCGTCCCACAAGGATCTATGTAAGAGGGTTTCATGGATTTAGTAGGCTCTTTTGGTCATATTCGTGAGGGTTTGTAAGGCCATTTGCAGAATATAAATTATTAGAGTAGAGAATTGTAGGGTTTGGAGAGTCTTGAATTAGTGGACATCATAGATTGACATCATTCTAGGTTTTATTCATATTATTTCTATTAGTATATTTTGCAGCTGCCTTACAACCATTAGACCTGTGTGATTAGGAGTATTTTGTAGTTGTTATTACAACCATTAGATATCTTTGTATTGCTGAGATTTTTGGGGTTTCACACCATAATAAGATGCCATGGTTATCTTCTCTATTTTCTATGTAATGGATGGAAGCAATATGTTTGACAATATTCCTATATGAGAAAACTATTTGTAAGAAGTTAACAACAACTTAATGCAAATTCTTGACACATTTACACAAGTTTAATTAACAATTTTTGGATAGTAAACATAATATTCCCACCTAGATTAGTTAGGGATATTACAGTGGTATCCGAGATGGTAATATTGCCAGCCTAAGGGGGAATAGTGGGGAATAAATCATATTGGGTTCATACATGTGTAATAAAGGATGGTAGTAGGGTTTTCACTCATGTGGTGAAGAGGTATGGAGGAAGATCCAAAGCCTATGGATGAAATATCAAGGAGGCTAGTAGCAATTCAAAACATGCCTTACCACTACCCGAAGTATCTAGCATTGGGTGAGGAGATCCATCCATATTTTACCCTGAAGTATGGATGCTAGACCAAGAATTTGGACGAGGATTCCTTTAAAGGCACAAGTAAAAAATTAAAGAAAACTGATCATGAAGGACAGGTGGGGGAGCATACATCTATCCATGTTGAATATATGTGTGTAGAGGAAGATTGAACAACGATCTATGATACATCATCCAAGATAGCCAATGAGGATGATGAAACTAGTGTATCAAATGGGTATACCTCTGACGCAAAATATGAGGATACAACATCTTGTCCTACTTTTGATGATCATGAGGAAATATTCCAATTATTTGATGTTGTGGATCCAAAATCTTCCCCTGTGTATGATGTTGATGATGACATACCTCATCCTATTTATGACATGATTGTACCAGAATGTGACAACAAAGAAGATGAATTGATAAAAGGGAATATATAAGAAAACTTGCACGAGGAGGATATCCCACATTGCATGTCATCATCGAGTATTCAGTTTCTCCCTTATGTGATATCCCATGCCATGTCGATGAAATAACATTGCGTGAATTAGAGAACTGATTATTGGGAACAAAGGAGAAAGTTGTGTGGGTTTTTACGATGACATATCATACTCATAAGTTTATAGAATACCTTATGTGGAAAACCCATATGGAGGAGAGACAAACATGAATTACAGGTGGAGTCACTAATTCCTAATTATGCACCATCATAGAATCACTAGAGAAAATAAAATCTGATTACTTGTAGTTGTTCATGGATAGGGACCTTTCTCTCAAGTTAGCCGAGGATAAGGAAAGGGATATTGAGGAGCTCTGTTACCATCTTAGTTTGGCATGCTCTTCATCATTGATAGAAACAAATATTCCATCATCTTTGGCAGCAGTGACACATGAGAGTGTGAGTATCCCTCATGATATGAGGGAGGAGCCTTTTGTGACGATTCCACTTGAGGAGCAATTTGAGTTGTAGGTGTTTGAGGACATGTTATACACAAATGGTTTTGAACATGCACCTATTTTGCATCACATGGATCATGAGCCATTTCTTGTGGCTCAAGGATTAGCTACAAAGGAGGGAGATGAGAAAATTCCTTGTGGACTAGCCAAGGAATATATGAACCAATTGATTGGGGGCTTGAGTATAGGATAGATGTGGATACATCACTTTGGGATCCAAGACCAATTGATATTAGTGGAGTGATTTATATAGTGGAACATATATGATATAGTGTGGTACATGATGATACATGGGTGTGCCTTGATGTACAACAATATACAAATGTGTGCAATGGTGTATAGTGGGGTTTTGGAGTGATTCCTCTGGGGAGACCTCCTGACAGGGGATTCAAAAATATAATTGAGTTTGGTTCACCTAGGATCGATGAGATTCATGGAGATGAATATCCCTTAGAGATTGATATTCAATTGGGATATCATCAGATCAAGGATAGATATCAAGATACCCATAGTATCACCCTCAGATGTTACCTTGAGTCCTTGGTCATACCATTAGGGTTGACCAACACACCTGACACTTTCTAGTCTTGCAGGTAGTGGAAATGGCACCAAATGCTATTTTTGATGCCAAAAATATATGGAGGGTTCACTTGAGTCAAATAGTTGAGGTAGGTAGGATTATAGCCATGTTAGAGTTCTTTCATTTTGGATATGTGGTCAGAACATAAGAGGAGGTCCATATTGTATTAGTTTAGTTCATAGATATTTTAGCGGACAGAGTGGTGGATGGAATTATCCACTATGAAGATCACAGACATTGAGTCCCTGAGTCCACACTTAGGGAGGATATTATGAGGTATATATATGATTCACCTTTGATAAGGAATTTTGGGTACGCGTATGAGTATGAGGCACTGCACATGACAAGGTTAATTTCTAGGGAGGAATTTAGACTCCATAGATTTCTTGAGTACAGTTACAGTGATCGGGTTAGTAGATTTTCCAATGCAGTTTGGTAGGAGCCAAGCAAAGTTGCAGTCACAAAATTGATTCCTAATATTTTGTTTCTATCAAATATAGGCATACCAAAGACTTGACTCATTTTAAGTTCGATTTTTATCGATATGGAACCACGAAAACTAGTAGGTACTGGGAGTTCTGAACTTCCCATTTGGTGGTGGGACCAGGGAGTTCATATTAGTGATAAACTGACTCAAACGATGACAATCGATAGGGTGGTGATGATGATTGGTTTGCATCATTATGTGGATATTGTGAGAGGAGTTGATGAACCTTTTTATGTATGGTGAGGTAGATGTTTCCTCACAATTCCCAAGATCGAGTCTATCCGCGGATTGGTAGACATTGATTTCAATGAGATTCCTAGGCAGGATATGATCCAGGATAATGAGTTTAGCTTGGGGTTCCTAGAGAGGAGGATGCATACTAGATGCATTGGTATGATGATGATCAAAGTGGTGCATCATCAGCATAGTGATACCTTTCAATGATTAGTTTAGGACCCCGGGGTTAAATTGCCTGAAATTTCAGTTACTATTAGAGATGTGAGCACTGATTTTGACTTCCCAAAGTTTACTTTTGGGAGTGGTTTCTTGGAGGAGTGGTATGGACCGCGCATTTAGAAAACTCAACATGCTGGAAAAAGGACCAACAATCAGAAAATGCAAAAATTTAAAAAATGGTGGTTACGGCGAAAAAGCGCCAACTGGCAGCAATTATGGTCATAAAAGGTGGAAATTTGAAAAATGGCAGTTACACCAGAAAGGCGCCAACTGGAATCAATTATGAAATTCAATGAAAAAGTATGAATAAAGAACCATTACATTAATCAATGTTGGGGAAACTTCTCTGAGAAGCTTCATGACTCGCCTATATAAAGGGGAAACGCGGGAACCATAAGACCCATTGTGAAATTGTGAAATTTCAGAGAGATAGACCACCCAGAGCCGAAGTGAATTGACACAGGGAGAACCAATGAAGAGTTAGTCAGTGAAAACCAACTAGTACCCACGATGGCACTATTGATATTATGGTAGTTGCGGGAGGTATTTACCTCCACGTGTAACCCTGGCAAGAATAAAATATTATGGGAAGAAATAAGTAACCCTAAAGCATTGAACATAACTCTAGAAGACAAGTGAGCTGAAGGAAATAAATAATATTAAGTATTTAGTCTCCATAATGAGAAGTCGGCCCAGATAGCTCAGGAAACAATATAAATACAAGTAGTCAGACCTCATTTTGTACACACTCAGAATTGCAGCTGGGAAGAAGTGCACACTGCAGGAACTGGGCTAGTGCGCAATTCTAGGGATCAATTGTAGCTGGCAGCTGCTGCAATCTGGTTTCCTAGTTTAGGCCCAGAATTTCTGTTGGTTATGGTTGTACTTTCTGATCAGTCTTGGTTATCTTTATGCATTATCCTTGGTTGGCTATTGGTTTTCTTCCAGAATCATTCTCTATCAAGGTTAAGGTGCTCGTGGGTGGCTTCGGCCTATGGTTGGGTGACAACATTGCTATATTGTCTATGGTTAAACGAGCACATCCATTACTTTCTAATAGGTTATGGGCCCACACTATCTTCAGACAGTCTAACCATTGGAAGATATATTGGGAGGATTTTCTCAGTTACAGTTGCAATTGCAGTCATTTTTTGCTGTGGCAACTAAACCCTAACCCTCTTGTTGAGGCACCTTAAGTGAAGAGATTGACCTAATTTTTGGATAGCCTAGTGCACCCTATCATAGCTCACCTCTTGGTATTCTCAACAAGCCAAGACGTCAAGTTTGAGTTTTTGGTCAAAGTCAAGGTTGACCAAGTCAAAGCAATCATGACTTACTCTATGAAGTTAGAAAAAAAGTTAGAAGGGGCTTCTAAATTCATAGCATGGAAGACAAGGATTGACCTCATCCTTGCTAAGAATAAAGTGTTGGACATCGTAAAAGGAAATATCGTGGAACCGTAATCCGAAGAAGGAAAAGAGAAGGAACCTCAGAACATTGCAGTTATGGAGAAGTTAAAAGACAATGACATCAATTCCATGAGTATCATAGTGGACTCTATAAAAGACCACTTGATACCCTGCATCTCCCATCTTGACTCATCTAATAGGATGTATGATTCCCTAACAAACCTCTTGTCAATCAGAAACATTGGACAGGTAATAAGTCTGGAGAATGAGCTCCGTGAAATGAAAATGAATGATGATGACAACATAACATCATACTTTGTGAGAATCTATCAGTTAAGATATCAACTACAATATATTGAAGAGATCATTTCAGAGAAGGAAATGGTAAATATAGTACTCAATGGTCTTCCCAAGACATGGGATGCATTTTCCGCAAGAATGAACACAAGGAAGGAGTATCCTAGATTTGAAAAACTTTGGACTTTATGTGCACAAGAAGAATCAAGGATTAGTGTAAAATAGAAACCCCAAAAGAAATACGATGATCAAGCCTTCATAACAAGGTTCAAGAAATTCAAGAATAAAAGAAAGTTTGGCTCAAGGAAGAAGGCAAATCAAGAGAAAGATATGTCAATAATACAATGCTTCAATTGTCAAAAATATGGTCACTACAAGAATCATTGTCCCGAGCTAAAGAAAAGGAAGGAAACACACGAAGCATCAATTGTTGAAGAAAGGAAACCCTCAAACAAGACCAAGCAAGATAAAACATACTTCTTCTTCTAAGACAAGGTAACAATATTCTTCATAGTTCTTGTACATACCATGTTTACAT
This sequence comes from Picea glauca, assembly GCA_000966675.3. Taxonomy (NCBI): domain Eukaryota; kingdom Viridiplantae; phylum Streptophyta; class Pinopsida; order Pinales; family Pinaceae; genus Picea; species Picea glauca. Next base: position 140,430 of record JZKD02S1635991.1, on the reverse strand, counting down.
AGTTTATGTACATATATTGCATATCTATTTCTTAGAAGATAAGATGTTCAAAGAGAAACAATACCTATGGAAGAATAAATAGATAAGGATTGATATCATGATGACTCTAAGACAAGAAATGCACATGGAAAGATGAAGTACATTGACAATCCTTGGTAACAATTCCTGTGGAAGATATTACAACTGCCTAAATCATAATCAAACTTGAAGAAACCTAGAAGAGGTAAAAACTGAAAGAAGTCAACAATCAAATGGAAAAGACTTGTGACACTTTGCAGAAAGCAATAAGGATGCAGACATAAGTGTTGACTCTCTTAGATGGAGGGAACCGATTATATAATTCCAAAAGAAGAGAATGCATTCATGCATGAAGCAAGGATTAGGAGGGAGCTAATCCTAGATAATATAATCCATTGAAGATTATGAAGTATCTATCCATGTTCCCATCAATGGAAGCAACCATGAAAACCAACACATGTTCAGTCTAACTTTAGAAGAAGTCTTCTTCGAAAAGAAGCCTTAACGTATCACTGGTTGTCCATCCACATCGATGATCCTACGATGAAAGGAAGAAGGTTGGAAAATTCAGGGCATGGAATCTATAGAAAACTCCATGAACCCAAGAGTTAAAGAGAAACATGAGGAAGAACATGAAGATTCCAAGAGAGAAAGAAAATCCAGATCAACCAGTCATTATATCAAGAATCACAAGACTACCAGCTTGGTTTGAGCCCACTAGAAGCAATCAAGCAGAAGAAACATAAGTTGTGATGAAGAACAATGTATGAAAGACTTATGAATAGAAGCATTGTGAGATTCATAACTAGAGGTTCTCCCAGATGGAGGGAGAAGACTATGATGATTGATTGTTCCAGTAAACTAGACATACCTCTACATGAGCCATTGTATCTTCTGCAATATCCATGGGTTGGAGTTTACATTAGATGAATGTAAGGAATGTTATCCTCAACAAAATAATTGAATAAGAAGCATATGTAGAGAAACCTCAAGGTTTTAAGGTATACCAGAAAGAGAATCTTGTATGTAGATGGAAGAAGATCTTGTATGGATTCAAACAACTTGGTGCAGAGCCTCCAATGCACAACAAAAGCATGGTGAAAAATTTCTATAACAAAGATATTGTATTAGAATGATTACTCAGAATTCTAGGATGATGGTTTAATAATCCATGACAAACTCTCACGATGACATAAAAAGTACCACTTGGATATGTTCCAGTTTGAGCCTTGCCACGATGTTATGAGCTAGCAAGAAACAAAAGAGATGAATCCAACTATGATATACTATAATGATCAGAGCTATATGAAGCCTTAAGAGAAAACCAATGTTCTAGAAAGACTAAAGTACATTGAAATCAAGCATTACATTCTCCGTGATGAAGTCCAAAAAAGAGAAGTGATTCTCAGATATCTATCTCCACAGATGAGAAGATAACAAACATTTTGGTAAATCCTCTGTCCAAGATGAAAGAGTTTGCGTACTCAAGAAACAATTTGAAGCTCGTGGAGATGAATTCCTTATTAAAAGGGAAGAGATGAATCCCAGGTTGGGAGGGAGCACTGGTGTGCTATTGATTTATGGAAAATCATTTTTCAAGTTCGAAAAATGGTCTAGGATGAGCAGTTCCTTTCCAGTTCGGAAAGTGGTTTAATATTTCTGACAGACAAGAATTTTCCAGTTCATAAAATGGTCCATATCGAATGATCATTTTCATAATGAAAATAGTTCGATGGATTGTTGAAGTACCATATACAATGATTCCCCTTGTGGCCAGTGTGGGGGAATGGTCTAGAAAAGTCTCTCTTCTTGGTAGTCACTCTTAGTATTGGTCAAGAAGACTGGTCCGCCTTGCCGGACAATCATTCTTTCGAATATCACAGTTGTGAGTAGTTTCGAAGAATGGTCTGTTTCAGAGCTTGGTGCAGGACAATCATTTCCTTAGGAAATGGTCCAGACAATCATTCCCTAGGGAAGATTCATTCTCTCTAGGCTGCACTTTGTTTAGTTCCAGAGGAATGGTCTAGGTTCAACAATTAGGGACATGCATTCTCTAAGGCAGACTCATTCTCTCTAGGTTGCACTTTGTTTAGTGCCAAAGGAATGGACCAGATAGGTGAATGGTCCAGGTTCATAAATCAGGAAAGTTATTCTTCTATTCTTGAGAAGAATAGTCCTATAGCGCATGATTGATGTTTTACCTTCTGAGGGTAGATTCTCTTCCATATCTCACAGATGTGAGTGGAAGAATGGCCCAGATGATTCAGTTTATATCATGACATTGTTTTTCTGTGTAGGTTTATATTAGATGATATGATTGCTATGAAGAATGTATGTCTCTGGACAATAGATGTATGCTACTGTGGTGGATTTGTTCCAATGGTTGTGAATATGTGTCACTGATTAAGTAGTTGTGTGCTACTTGGTGTGGTAGTGTACCATTGGATTGTAGTTGTGTACTACTATGGATAGACATAGTTGTGTTCCATTGAAATGAAATTGTTCTGATTGCCTTGTAGACTATCAGTAGTGTTGAAAATGATCATTAGCGAGATGGATAGTCAGTGTGCTCATGGATAGACATTCTCCAGGAAAAGAATGGTCCAGATAGAACAGATTACTGGTGGATAAGTATTCTCTCTGTGTTAAATAGTCCAAGTTGACAGTTTGTTGACATGTCATGGACTAGTATTCTTCTAAGGCACAGATTGTGGCCCGATTAGGAAAATAGTTCAAGACTGATATTTTCTAAGGCATATAGGTTGAGACAGATCTCTATAGCACATATGACCCGATTAGAAAATAGTCCTAGATTGACATTTCTATAGGAATGGTCTCTATAGTCCATGGCATAGATTTTAGCATCTGTTAGGACATTCATTCTTCTAGGACGTATGTCCAGATTAGAAGAATGGTCCTTGTATCACTCTGTGAAGTGAGCAACTTATTCAACATCATGCCTGATTACTCAGATAGAGTATGACTGCGAGATATGTTGCAGTTCATGCTATCATATGATAGTGATGATGGTGCTCATGATCTAATAATGAGATAACTTGTATGGCTATGATGATGCAACCAATTGAATGGTATGTTTGTACTCAAGACCATTTCCTTCAATATCTCCCTAGCTAGGAGGGAGTGTTGATATTATGGTAGTCGTAGGAGGTATTTACCTCTACGTGTAACCCTGAAAAGAATAGAATATTTCGAGAAGCAAGAAGTAACCCTAAAGCATTGAACATAACCCTAGAAAACAAGTTGGCTCAAGGCAATAATTAATATTAAGTATTTAGTCTCCAGAATGAGAAGTTGGCCCAGACAACTCAGGAAACAATATAAATACAAGAATCCATACCTCATTTTGTACACACTACTCAGAATTGCAACTAGGAAGAAGTGCACACTACAGGAACTGGGCCAGTGCACAAGTTCAGTGAACAGCTGCAGCTGGAAGCTGTCGCAATCTGGTTTCTTGGTTTAGGCTCAGACTTTCTGTTGGTTATGGTTGGAATTTCTGATCAGTCTTGGTTATATTTATTCATTAGCCTTGGTTGGCTATTGGTTTTCTTCTGGAATCATTCTTTGTCAAGGTTAAGGTGCTTAGGGGTGGCTTCAACCTATGGTTGGGTGACAATATTGTTGTATTGTCTATGGTTAAACAAGCACATCCATTACTTTCTAACAGGAACCACCAAATATGGGTGCACCGAGTCAAGTAGGGAGAAAAAAATTGTTAAGGTTTAAGCTATTATTAGAGTTCTTTGCATTTCACTAGATAATAATAACATAAGATAGGATCACTGAGAAATACACAATCACAAGAGACAGATCATTTATTCTGGGAAACCCTCATGGGGGAGAAAACCCAACAAAATTTCCTTATTATAGATAGCCAATACAATGCCAAGAGATAACTCAAAAAAATACATAAAGTCCTCTCTCTCTCTCTCTCTCTCTCTCTCTTCTCCAACTGCAGCTCCAAAACTTGCTCCTCAATGAACAAGTGAGTGTGTGTACACATGTGATGCTAGCCTCTTTATTTATACAATTATGGCACGTGTGGATGGAGGTGTCTTTTCACCGGCAGGGCCAACTTCCTATTCTGGGTGGTTATATCCACCTTTAATATATTATGGGGCCGACTTCTTATTCTGCCTATTACAATTATGTTTTGACCAATCCACAAAAGGGGATTTAGTCTTTTACAATAGCCGACATGATCAATCTGCAATAGGGGATTGATCTAATGAATAATACAACAATAATAATTAGAATACACTTTACAGTTACATTATTTCAACACTCCCCCTTAACAAGAAGGGTATTCTACAACAACATCAAGAGAGAGAGAGGACAACATCATCAACAACATCAGGTGGGTGAGAGGACAACATCAATATCATCTTGGAACACTGACTGGCATATCTATAAATCATCGAAAGTTTTTCTTATCATCAAAACAACACAGAGGTTGGAGCATCATCAACACAACATGGAGCTGGAGTAGAATCATCATCCTCGTCGGTATGAGGCTAAGGTAACATCATCATCATCTTCAACATTAAATCTGAAATAATATCATCATCATCATCTTCAGCAAGGACTCAGGAGCTGAAGTGGCATCATCATCGTCATCATCTTCAGCAAGAGGCTGAAGTGGCATCATCATCATCATCTTCAACAAGAGGTTGAAGTGGCATCATCATCATCATTTTCAGCAAGAGGCTGAAGTGGCATCATCATCATCAACTACATTGACATGGATTAGTATAACACTAATACATCCTCATCATCAATAACAACACAAGGTTGATACAACATCAAAAGCAACAATATCACAACACAAAGGCTGGAAACACATCATCATAGAATGAGGCTGACAATACAGCACGAGGCTGGCAATACATCATGAGGCTAGAAACACATTACAACAATTAAGGTGGCACATCATCACAACAATTAAGTTGGAACACCACACAACAATTAATATGGAAAACACCATACAACAATTAAGCTGGAAAACACCACACAACAATTAAGCTGGAAACACCATACTAGAATGGATTTACTTCACAGCCATGAAGTTGGAAGCATAGTACTAGGATGGCTTTATGTCATAGCAATTAAGCTGGAAGCACAATACTCGGCTTGCTTTTCGTCACAACAATTAAGCTGGAAGCACGGTACTAGACTGGCAACTTTATGTCACAACAATTAAGCTGGAAGCACAGTGCTAGGCATATCTCAACACAACAACTAGACTGGCTTTATGTCACAAAAATTAAGCTGGAAGCACAGTACTAGGCATATCTCAACACAACAACTAGACTGGCTTTACATAACAATGATTAAGCTGGAAGCACCGTACTAGACATATCTCAACACAAAAACTAGACTGGCTTTACGTCACAACGATTAAGCTGGAAGCACAGTACTAGGCATATCTCAACACAACAACTAGATTGGCTTTACGTCACAATGATTAAGATGGAAGCACAATACTAGGCATATCTCAACACAACAACTAGACTAGATTTACGTCACAACGATTAAGTTGGAAGCACAATACTAGGCATATCTCAACACAACACTACTCCCCCTTTTGAGGGAGGTCCTTTCGGACTATACCGAGCTTATCTCGAAAGTGCTCAAACTTTACACGAGATAGAGGCTTGGTCAACACATCGACAACCTAGTCATCCGTGCTAACATATCAGAGCTTTATGGATCCTCTCTGCACCATGTAATGGATGTAATGATATCGGATCTCTATGTGCTTCGACTTGTCATGAAATACATGATTCTATGTCATCTTTATAAAGCTCTGATTGTCACATAGGATCGTGTTCCATCTCTAGGTCAAATAGACCAGTCAACAACTTTTGAAGCCATATAGCTTCGCAACTGGAAGAACATGCAACAATGTACTCTACTTCCTCTATACTAAGAGCAATGTTGGATTGCTTCCTACTGTGCCATGAGATCATAACTAATCCCAAATTGAAACAACATCTTGAAGTGCACTTCCTGTTAGAGACACTTCCAGCCCAATCTGAATCAGTGTACTTGCTCAATGTGAAATCATGATCTCCATCATAACTCAGACCACAATCTAATGTACCTTTAAGGTGCCTCATCACATGTTTTGTAGAAACTAGGTGAACATGTTTGGGTTCTACTAGAAATTGACTCAAATTGTTCACGGTAAAACAAATATCTGGTCTGGTGTTCGTCAAGTACATCAACGATCCAATGATCTGTCTATACAACATGGCATCAATCAATTCTAACGAAGTGTCGACCAATAGCTTCAACTTCATTTCCATGGTTTTATTCATGGACTTGCACTCCAACATGTCGAATCTCTTTAGGATTTTGACTGCATACTTCCCTTGGTTAAGGAAGATCCTCTCTGGACTCTACCATACCTTAATACCTAAGAAATAATGCATTAGGCTAAGGTATTTCATCTCAAATTCTGAATCGAGCTTCTTCTTACATTTGGTGATGAGCTTTTCTTCTCCAATTAAGAATAAGTCATCCAAATACAAAAACAATATCACCGACTCATCGTTCATAACCTTGAAGTAGAGGTTAGAATTTGCTTTACTCTTGGTAAAGCCCAAGCTCGTCAGAAAACTTTTTATGCTGCCATACCAAGCTCTAGGAGCTTTCTTCAATCAATATAGAGCCTTCTTCCACTTGAAGACATGAGACTTCCTGTCTTCAACTCCAAATCATTGAGGTTTCTCTATATACACTTCTTCTTCGATGACACCATTTAGGAAATCTATCTCTACGTCCATCTGGTGTAAATTTCACTTCATCTTAGCTGCAGGGGCTATGATGGTTTTGATCAAAGTGTATCTGGCTACATGAGAGAATGTCTCTTCATAGTCAATGCCTTCCCTGTGAGAAAATCTAGGAGCGACAAATCTTTCTTTATACTTCTCAATACTTCCATCAGCAGTATGTTTTATTTTGAAAATCCATTTGGAAGATACCACATCCTTGCTCTTCGGTCTGGAAACTATTTCCAATGCATCGTTATTTATTATGGATTGGTATTCTTCTGTCATGTCATCTGCTCATTATTTCTTCTGAATGGCTTCTTCAAAGAAGGTAGGCTCCTTTTCTAGGAGATCACACATCAAATCCATATAACTGGAGAATGGCTTAGGTCTCTTCACCTGTCTCGTGGTTCCATCAGGAATGCCATACTTCTCTCCATATTGAATAATCTCCCTAGACAAACCAGGATTTCTTTGATGGGAAATCGTCATCTAAGGAGGTTTTTAAAATTCTACCATGTCATGATCTTCTAGAATTTCCTCATCAGGGGAGGTTACGACTTCCCTCACTGGTTCTGCAACTCTGGGAACCTCCCTCATTGATTCTGCAACTCTGGGAGCTACGGGTTCCTCTTCATATATTTCTTCAAGCTGACATCTTCATCAAAGGTCACATCCCTGCTAATCTCTTACAGGGTATACTTGGTGTTGCATACCAAGTCTAAATATGAAAGACTGAGTCAGGCTTCAAACAAGGTCTTCTTCCCGTTCTACTATTCGTTCATCTTTGGAGCCTTCTACTCCTTTCAATCAATATTCATATGAGATACTCTGAATCTCAAGAGATAGCTTCTTCTTCATCTTCTTTGGTGCAAGAGTGTATATGGTCATGTACATAGTCTGCTTCATGTCTCATATAATATGTTTCCTTTTGCAACCTTCACTATATCTTTCTCAGGGTTATCACCTATGACCTGAAACAAGGTCAACAAAAAAACAATCAAGAATAATATCCTTTTGATAATAATATATAAAGAAATAGCACAAATAATAATCACAATAGATCCTTTAGAGCTATCATTCATGGATTTTCTGAAGCAACGATCAAAAGTAAGAGATACACTATGAAATGAGGTCAACACTCTTATAGTGTTGTGATCAAACATTCCTCCATGGCAACCTGGAACTAACACATGAGATTTATCCTAGAGGAGGTGTTAGTTGTATCATGCAAATGATTTCATTAAGTATTTACCTCTATATGCTCACATGCTACCAAGTATAAAAATTTACAAAGACTGTTATCTCAACTATAGTGGTTACTTGTAAAGGGGTAGTCATCAATTTTTCATGTGTACCTTTAAATCTTATCAACTTGATTAATCAAACCTGGAGCCTTGTCCTCAAGAATGAGTGTGCTTGATTTTCTTCCAAGTCTCCTTCACTCAAGATGACGAGTGCTTTCTTCAACCTGTATTCTGTACTAAGACAATATGCTATATTGATAGAAGGTTGGGTTAGAGGATAAACTCTATGATCTCAAATTTTAATCCATCTAATACCTTGACTCAGATTTTGACTAAAGGTTAGAATGATGGTCATAGCTACAACATGCAACATTGATCAAAATAATGTCATAACAGATAGATGCATATCAGAATAATCACACCTAGTTTGCATCATTCCTATGAATGTGTTGGATCTTGAGATCCTTTTGGATCTATGGCAAGAGATCCCTTCTCTTGCAAATACCCTTTAAAGCTTAACCATTTAAACAAGTGTGAGTACATACCTCTAACGACATTTGCAGGTAGAGGCACCATCTAGTAGCATCGGTAATGATCACCAACTCTTAAGAAATTCAAAGGTGACTGCAACTGGTACTTCGGCTGCAACTACAATTGCAACTGATACTGCAACTGCAATTGATACTGCAAATGGTTCTGAGACTGCAACTGCAACTGCAACTGCAACTTAGGGTTTTATAAGGAAACCCTAATTTTTCAAACTTCAAATTTTGAAATTCTGATCTAGGGGATGGATGCGCTGAGCTGAGGAGAGTAAGCTGGTGTAGTTAGATTTATGAAAATCCAACTTTTACCTCCTCAAACTTGACCAATGGATTTCTGGACTGGTGCTTCTGGTTTTCTGGTACTTCTGGTACTCTGGTACTTCTGGTACTTCTGGTACTTCTGGTACTCTAGTTTTCTGGTACTTTATGAAAACTAGTGTTTCACTTTCTGGGAGATCTAGCTACTAAAAAGTTGCGCCGAGGATGCCAAAGTTATCCTTGAGGAAGGGCACACTTTTCTAGATGGTTTTAGGGATGGAATACTTCACCAACAAAAATCCCTAATTTGCATGTATGACAACAGTGACGTTTTTCACTTTCTCTTGTGAAAGATGCTCTCTTCAGCTTAGCTCTGATACCATGTTAAGGTTTAAGCTATTATTAG
>JZKD02S1635991.1:72947-118806 GCA_000966675.3 Picea glauca | reverse complement strand
TCAACATCCACATCTACCTTGATGATCTAATCATATGTGTTAAAAGGTTGATAATTACCTTGTAGTTCCAAGTGTTATTTCTAGGTCCTTTCGAAATTGCTTTTTTCCTTGATACTAACTCTTGCATTCTAAGGGATTTACTGGAGCAATTTTTTTCTTACAACACTAATGGTCCTCGCTTGAAACATTGTGAGGGACCAACGTGAAAACTCCTGATGTTGTTTGTATTTTTTGTATACTAATAGCCTAGATATGCTTTCCTTTTGGTGCTTTTTCTTTTCTGCCTTATAGTAATTTGATTTCTTCTATCAGTTTTTAATTTTTCCTACTGCTTTTAAGTTCCGGTCATTTATTTATGTTGATTGATTGTTGCAAATTTATTCCTGTCATGATTTTATTGCTTACTATCTTCTAGTTTATTTTGGTCAAATAGTATGATTAGATCAGTTCTGCCACAGTGACACTCCTGCGAGCATTGTTAGTCAATAAAAATCAAGCTTACACATATGTTGCGATGTTTTCCCTGAAGCATACTTGAATTTGTTATATGCTTTCACTGTGGTCTTGTAAAGAATTGGTCGTCTCCCGCTTCTTCTTGCCATTTCTTTTTCCATTTTAGATTCTAAAGAGAAAAATCCGTAATTTTTCTCCTTGAAGTAAAGAGCATATTACGGTTGAATGATTATGCATAAAGTGGTAAAACCCCTGATACCTAACACTTTCATGAGTTATTCCCAAATTCCCGGTCATTTTTCCATTAAATCCACTCACTTCCCCCTATTGCATAATCTTCCAGGTTATATATTCTTGACCTATCGTTCTTGATATGAAAACCATGAGTTCTAAGTTCTAAATCTGCTTAAAACAAATTTCCCTGTGGAGTCTCTAGTTTGTTGATGATTAAAATCACAAAGTTTTTTTTTCGCCCGCAAAGTATTGTTAAAGCCTATTATTATAAGCTAACAATATAAATAATACTAGTAGGTGGGACCCCCTTGTAGATTGGGAGATAATATTAGGCTCTTATTTGATGTTGCCATTATTCGACACTGCGTACATGGTTTATGAGATCTTGTTTTATTGGCAATGGATAAGGCCTATTATGTGTTGGTTCTAATGGCAACAATTGCATGATGGACAAGGCATGTTATATGTTTTTTTTTTTCTGCTCTAGGTTCAAATTTTGTGTCACAATGACCTATGTTATCCACTGTTACCATTGTTATCTATTCTTGGATCCATTACTGGGACACCTGCACAAGAGATATGTTAGTAACAAAACATAAAGAGAAGTTGATAAATGGAAAAAGAAAAATAAACAAATGCAAAAAGAAAGGAATTAAACTATGCTAATATACTACTCTACATGCATTGAAATTGAAATGATCGTTGATAAATCCTAGCTAACAAGTAAAAGTTATGCGATTTGATTGAGTTATATTGAATATGGTTGATTTATGTTATGGTTAAGTTGGATATGATGTGGGTGGAACGTTTGACAAGTGATAGATGTTAATTTCGATGCATGGTTTAAATGAATGGTTAATGGGAAGCTTGTTGGCATGTACCGAGGAGTAAATTGACTGGGGATGGAGGCGATGTGCATTTACTGCACGTCACCCTTACTCTTTCCACTAGCCGCCACCCTAGTCGAGATATTGTTCAACTGTGTTGTTGTATTTAGGATCCGACTTTCAATCAGAGGGAGAACCCCTCATCCAATTCACGTTTTAAGGTGCTATTGGTTATAGGTATGTATTTTTTTGTCATTCATGAGTCTACTCTGGTTATGAAATAGATATTGGATTAGATGTACGGGTTTGTTCTTTCCTTAAGTATGGAAACTGTGTAAAATTGTGATTTTTCTGGAATGAATCGTTGGTGGCTTTCTCTGCGATAATTTCTGAAGTTACAGTGTATGGGATTGTTGGCCCTTGACCAAGTTTTGAGGAACACTTGGTCATAATTGATTGTTTTTGGACTTTGACACCCTGTCAAAGATGGAGCACCAGGCGAAGAAGAGATCACAGGATCTCGGTCCACTTTTGGGTCCCTTTTAGGGTTTTGGGTTAATGTAATGGGAAAGGGATGTCGGCCTGTGGGTTTACCCACGCTTAGTCCCACTTTTGTAATGTATAAATAGATACTTAGGCAATGTAAGAATGGTCGACGGATTAGTGCTAGTAATTATATCTGTGTGATCAGATGTGGATTGTAAATGCTCTGTGCATGATTGTAAGAGGTTTGCAGAGCTAAGTGCAAGTTGTGGCAGATGACTTAGTGCTAGTAGTTAGATCTGTTTGATCAGATGTGGATTGTAAATTCTCTATGCATGATTGTAAGAAGCTTGCAGAGCTAAGTGCAAGTTGTTCTAAGAGGTTGTAGAAGGCTTTGTGTTGAAGTGTAAGGAAGAAGGATCTAGCGAGCTGCGCAGATCTTTTGTCCTATGCGAAGAAGGGTTTGAGGCTCTGTGTTGTAACTGAAGATTGAATATACTAATAAAGAAGAAGATCTTGTGGACGTAGCCCCGGGGGGGGTGAACCACGTACATCTGTGTGTGATTATTTGTGCTTAAACTTGATGTGTTTATCTCTTTCTTTTCTAAGTGCCTTGATATATTTAGATAGATCTATTTATGCTATGTTCTTCTTAGATATATATGATTTTTATATCTAATGTGTATAAGAATGTGTAGTGTTGATCTACTGGATTTGACCTTTTTTATTATGGTTAAGTGTTGAAATAATGTAGACCTGAGTATTCACCATGAAGCTCTGTGTTGTCTGCGAAGTATAATAAGGGTTAAATACTAATGAATGATCGATGCTAAGTGCGTTGTAAGTAATATAATCACATATTTGTGTCCCATCTAAGGTTGCAAACACCTGAGTCTTACAGACGCCCCTGCCTCTACCTCGGGTGAGACTTCATCCGCTTCATAGGTGTTGCCGAAAGGGCTCGTAGTTAGGGATTTGTTGGTGCGCTCTTGAGCATTGAACCCTGGGTCTGCCCCTATGCCAACAAATGGTTCCGTTGTTGGGACCTAAAACTGTGATTGTTGGGAACTGAGGAAGAATAAACTTTATGAAAAAGAAAGCTCTGTGCATAGATCTGTCACCCTAGTGCGCATCTTTTTACTCGAACTGTGAAGCTTTGTACCAGGAATAAGGTCAAATATGAGGAAAGGAAGATCAGATCTGAAGAAAAAAAGCGAGATATGAACGTTATGTTCTCTAAGAAAATTAAAAGTGGGAATTTATGAAAGAAAGAGGTCAAATCTACAGAGAAAAGGTAAGATCTATAAACCCTATGCTCTAATAAAGGTAAAAATAACTAAAATTTCTTAGATCTAGAAGCTTTGTGCTCTGTAGAAGTATGATAAGTGAAATTTTTATTTCTAGAGCATGGATCTAGGTATGTTTGATAGATTCGGTCCTAGCTTAAAATCTAGAGCATTAATAGAAGAAAGAAAGTTTGATATGAGTAGATATGATAAGAATAATGATAGATATGTTATAACTATGCATAGAAAGAATGTTTGGACTAACAAATGGATGCAAGATCCTAGAAATAAATTTTTGCAGGTTAACTACCATGATCCTGGTGCGTAGTATAGAAGAAGTTGGGGATCATTTATGAGAAAGAGAGGATTGACCCTATGTTACGGTTGCAGAAAACCAGGCCATTTAGCTAAGGATTGTCTAGGTTGAAAGCCCAGTTGTCTCTGTTGCAAAGCTTTGGACCATGAAGTATTGGATTTCCCTATAATGATTGCTAAGCTTGAAAGAATGAATCTGCATGAATAATACCCTAGGATAGCCCCAGAAATAGCAGAACCCCAGAAAGAATCAGAGAAAGTATTAATACAGATGAAAGAAACCATGAAGGAACATAAAGATGTCCAATTACCAGATATCTTCAAAGAAATGGAACAAATCGAAGCAAGACTAGGGGAATTTGACATTGACTGTATTCTTGATGAAGAAACACAAGTGAAAGTTATGCCAGAAAGAACCTGGGAAGCTATAGGGAAGCCTACCATGATTCCTTCACTGGGAGGAATAGGACTATTCAGAGGAAAAATGGTGATGTTATGTGGAAAACTCGCTCAGATACCTATGACAGTCAATGGAACTTCGACAAAAGAAGATTTTGAGATTATCAAATTTATTGAGGACAACACCCCGTTCACTATGTTACTTGGAAAACCTTGTATTGAGAGAGATCAAGCTAGAAAGAAGGAAGAAGAAAATGTATTACAACAACAGAGACAAGAGCTAAAATATTTCATGACCAGAAGGATCGCACAGTTGATTGAGGAACAAGAGAATAAATCAAAGCTATTTGACACTAGAAGCTCACATGTCAAATATCTAGGGGACTCACAGAAGATTGGAGTATCTGTACCAGATATAGACGAAGTAGTTCTCCTGAGTCTTGGGAAAGAACCTCACTAACACGAAGTGACTATGCCCAAGGAAAATAAGAACCATATCAAGAAACGAACTACCGAGATGAAGCTCACAGGGAAGAAGGCTAGAAAGATAAGTAAAAAGAGATCTCATATCGAAAGGCTACAGAGGGTTCCAGAGGGAACCTCTCTGAAAGAAACTTTTCACAATTTGATCTTCGTCGAGAAAACATAACAATGACATGTGTCACTTCGTCATGGCAAGGAAATATAGCCATTGGAGACCGACATATCTGTTCGACTGTCGCCCCAAACGGATCAAAAATCATTGATGGCTCATCACCATACCGTTAGACCACACCATAACGGATAGAACCAGATTCAAGGAAGCCCCATACCCGTTGAAAACAATTTGTTACAGAATTACTTACTTAATCCATTGCGCCATGCACGGAAGACACTTTTTCTAATTGTGAATTTGAATCCGCAGACTACCTGCATTGTGAACCATGATTACTACGCCCTTACTCTCTATCTTACTACAGTATCTATGTTACTTTGAGAACCTGAACTATTGATCTTGGGCGTATATGTCCGACAAATTTAGGGTAGCTGAACAATCTGTAAGAGAGGTACTCGCTAGCCTCAGAGATGAAAGAGTCATGTCGGAGTGGGAATTGTCTACAGGCTTACATGCATCATCGACAAGAGGAGTGAAAGCCTCTCCATCGACTGCTCAATAAGGAACATCCCGAGCCGACACAGAAAGAAGAACCAAACATAAGGACGATATGGCCAATGCGAAGTTGGTTCCATCCATCATACCTGCTTACATACCACCTCTGAGCAGTGCGATCAATAGAGACAGTGTGCCTAGAGACGTTGAGTAAACTCTAGTCATGACATACCTACCGAAAGGAGTATGTGCAATCCACGCAGATCATGACAAGATCGCAGCCTTGAATTTTAGTGACTTCAACCTGGGGGATCATAATGTTTACAACACACTTGCCTCGTACAAGTACCTAACCAAAACCAAGGGAAATAATTTGAATATCGTCCCTTAGCAATGGACGATGAACCTCACGTAGTCTACTTTTCTCAATGTTATGAAGATACCACACTTCGGCAGACACTAGGAGGTGAATGCTTGTGTGAAGATGTTGCTGGCAAGTTACCATGGAGGATACTTATGGTTGAACCATCACATAATAGTTTATCCAACACTGATCAACCGGATCACCGGGCATAGCATGCAGGGCCCTGATCCCCACAATTACTATCCTGGAAAGACCGTGGATCATGCTCTTGATCAGAAGATCAAATAAGCCTATGGTGATGTTGATAAAGGCGTGCGAGGCTACAAGGTAGCTTCTATTGAAAGTGGCACAGTGCGCCTCTCCTGTCAATTGATCGCAGGGAATTTGGTACACAAGAATCGACCCACACAAGTATTTGGCATTGTAGTCAACCTCACAGGAACGTGCGCAGAGGGACTACATATGAACTGGGTGAATTACCTGGTGAATCAACTAAATATTGATTGCAGAGAAGCCCAGGATCAGGGGCATGAAATTCATTTTAGTTGGCTCTTGATACTTATAGATTTTGTTGCATGGGAGCTACAGGAAGGTGCAACCTTCCCTGCCATTGACCCCTTTGAACCACTAGCTGTGAAGTTCAGTACCCTGTGGTACTCGAACGACATGAACATGCAATGGCAATCCAATGTCATATTTCATACCTACTACACCCAGTTGAATCTCTCCATCCAGTCCGAGCCTCACATGACCCTGAATACTTTACAAAGGTTTCGACCTTTGATAAAGTTTAGTGCAGACTGCCATTTTATATATCTGATAGCATGCACTGATGAGAACAAGGAACAACTTCAGTATTATTATAAGATGACAGAAGGAGACCTGGAGGAAATCACCAAGGAATGGTCAGCGGACCTCCTTATTCCAACAAACCCTGTAGAAGTATCCAACATTGACATCCCAGAAGCTGCGTAGAATACAACTGTGCCCAGTAAGACAAAGAAGGATGAGGATATCCAAGATGTAGAAAGCAGAACTGTAAGAATGACATCTGTTACACCAGACCAAGGAGGTAATGGATAAGACTTAGAGGAAGTCAAACAGAGGCCAGGAGATGAAGTAGAAATCATAAAGAAAAGTAAGGGCTCACCTCCATAACCTTCCTCCCGAAAGAACTCAAGAGCACCCGTGACTAAGCTGAAGACCACACTCACTCCAGATGACTTCTGTTTTCTCATTGCAGCTATGAATGAAGTTGTAGAAGAGATAACAAAAAAATAGGAAGCTAAGCAAGAGACAATGTACAGCAGAATCAAGATCGAACTCCAAGGAGTACAACAAGCTCTCCAGTCTAGCCACGCAAACTCCTCTGTGCCCCTGCCAGAAGGAACAACAGAAGAAGGAAATGAACCAGTTCAACTCCACAAGATTTCTAACACGATCGAAGTATGCCTTTGAAAGGAACAGGAAGAAACAACGCAGTCCACCCAGGCCTTAAAGAAAGCACATGAGGAAATTATCGAGCAACGTTGAGATGCGTAACAAGAGAAGGACACTCTCCAAGTGAAATTTGAAGAAGACAGAGTGAACATTCAAAAAGAGAAAGAGCGGTTGCTCATGAAGAAGATTGGGATTGAAGAAGAAGTCAACAGAGAATTTCACTCTGTGACTGGCTTAGAACAGAAGGCAGAGGACCCCATCGAAAGCCAAGTGATGACGCTTGTTGAAGTTATTCAGCAACTTCAATAAAGAGTAGTGGACTTATAGCTTCAGACCATACCACATACCCCACAAGAAGTGTGCGACCAATGAGAAATAACTGCCCAGAGCACCATAGAAAGGATTAAAGCACTCTCTAAGGAATGAAAACAGTTATGTAGCAGAAGTGTGCAGATGTACGAGAACCTAACCGAGAACCCAGAATTGCATAAATTGGAGTCACAGCTCTAAGAGGTGAAGCACGACATTGAAACACTACAGTTGAAGCTGAAGGCCCTGTCACCCGTAGAGAGAATGAAGAGATTTCAAGAGCAACGCACATCCCAACAGCGAATTCACATGCTTCAGAGTAAAGTAATGGAAGTCACTCAGCGAATCCAACCAGTGAAAGAAAAGGCATGCCAACTGTTCACTGAAGTTGAAATCCAAGGAGTAGAACTTGAACATCTTGTGAATACAGTAGAAAAACACCTATAAGGGTCACTAAATGAGGCACTCATCCAGGAGTTCGTTGAGTAAGAGGCAGTAGAAATGCGGCAGGTCGAAGCATCTCGAGCCAGGCTTGAGGAATTCGAAGCAGAATTGGTTAGACCTGAGTGACTCGGGATGATTTATAGGTGAATGTTGGGGGCCTTTTGGCCCTTGACCAAGTTTTGAGGAACACTTGGTCATAATTGATTGTTTTTGGACTTCGACACCCTGTCAAAGATAGAGCGTTGGGCAAAGTAGAGATCACGGGATCTTGGTCCACTTTTGGACCCCTTTTAGGGTTTTGGGTTAATGTAATGGGAAAGGTATTTCGGCCCATGGGTTTACCCATGATTAGGCCCACTTTTGTAATGTATAAATAGATACTTAGGCAATTTAAGAATGGTTGATGGCTTAGTGCTAGTAATTAGATCTGTGTGATTGGATGTGGATTGTAAATTCTCTGTGCATGATTGTAAGAGGTTTGCAGAGCTAAGTGCAAGTTGTGGCTGATGGCTTAGTGCTAGTAGTTAGATATGTGTGGTCGGATGTGGATTGTAAATTCTCTGTGCATGATTGTAAGAGGCTTACAGAGCTAAGTGCAAGTTGTTGTAAGAGGTTGTAGAAGGCTTTGTGTTGAAGTGTAAGGAAGAAGGATCTAGCGAGCTACACAGATCTTCTGTCCTATGCGAAGAAAGGTTTGAGGCTCTGTGTTGTAACTAAGGATTGAAGATATTAATAAAGAAGAAGATCTTGTGGACGTAGCCCCAAGGGGGGGGTGAACCATGTATACCTGTGTGTGATGCTTTGTGCTTCGGCTTGATGTGTTTATCTCTTTCTTTGCTAAGTGCCTTGATATATTTAGATAGATCTACTTATGCTATGTGCTTCTTAGATATGTATGATTGTTAGATCTGATGTCTATAAGGATGCGTAGTGCTGATCTACTGGATCTGACCTGGGTTATTATGGTTAAGTGCTGAAATACTGTAGATCTGAGTATTCACCATGAAGCTCTTTCTTGTCTGCGAAGTATAATAAGGGTTAAATACTGATGAATGATCGATGCTAAGTGCATTGTAAGTAATATAATCATAGATCTGTGTCCCGGCTAAGGTTGTAGACACCTGAGTCTTGCAACCACCCTTACCTCTACCTTAGGTGAGACTTCATCTGCTTCGCAGGTGTTTCCGAAAGGGTCGGTAGTTAGGGCTTTGTTGGTGCTCTCTTGAGCGTTGAACCCTGGGTATGCCCCTGTGCCAACAGGGATCGTTCTGAGTGTTAGAATCCATAAAGTCTCTCTGTAATCCTTTCCCGTTTAGTGGAGGGTTTCATTTGGTCTAGACTGGATGACTTCCTTCACGCGTTGTATTACCATACCGAGTCTTGGATTTTATGGGGTTTAATGGGTTTGAAACTCCATGTTTCATTGCGCATTATTCAATTGGGTATTGGGTTGTTCATGCTACCAGTGGTTGTGTAGTGGGTTATATTGCTTCTTTTCGACTTCATTTCACCTCAACATTGTTAGTTGGTTGGTTGGGACAGCCACAAGCTTTATACCCTATGTGTGCTAAATATCTTTACAAGGCCAAATGGATCCTTTCTCCTCTATTCATAGCCTCTCCTATCACGGGGATTGTCACCCTATCTACGAATACATTTGTGGTATACCCTATGCGTGCACCATTGGGATCAGGGGTTCTCACCTGATGTCAAAAGTCGATTCCATGTCTCCCTATGTTGGTCCACAGGGTCAATCCTTGATTACTCAACGCTCATTTTTTATAAAGGAAACCCTTTATGCCATGTTGGATACATGTTCGATGGTTATGAGTTGGTGATGCATTGTCGATAATGTTCTATTTTTGACTCGTCTCTATTGATTATCCTGACAATGTCTTTTGGTTATAGTCACTGCAATTGGTTATTATGGCAGTCTCATTGATAAGCTTTGCATTGAAAATTGGTTGATCAAAGAATGGGGTTGATACACAGTCACTGTCTTTTGCATTGGGATGTCAACTAGGCATTAGTTTATAATTGATTAATATGCAGTGATGCATTGGTATGTGTGGCGTTCCTCCAACATGAATCAATGATTACTGTAACTATGTGTTTTTAATGGCCAAATGGTTATTGTAATCGGGATGATTATGGAATTTCCATCCAATGTATATGTTATGGTTATTTTATTGCGTCATCAAGGATGGGCACAAGTTTTACACGGTATGGTTTTTGTTGCAATTTGATTAATTTGAGCAATATTGTTGTTGCCTCCTTGTATCGGATTGATAGCTCGACACGATATGTTGAGTTAATAATGTTGTGATTGTGTGTCTTAAAATTGTCAAATGGGAATGTCGCAATCGTGGTAATTATGGCATGGTTATCCATTGTATTTTTTGTCGATATTAATTGATTTCACCATTAGAGAAGGTCACGGGTTTTTGAACATGGCTTTGTTGCAATTTGATCGATTTGTGTTGTAAAATTGGGCCTGTTGTTGATGCCTCGTTGTATTGGATGGATAGCCCATCATTTTGATTGTTTAGAGTCAAAGAAAATTGGACCTGTACAGTCACATAATTACACTTGTGTTTGTTCGAATTATTTTGTGTATCCCACAACATAGCGGGAGTTGAGTGTTGACTCAACTTTCTATGTGTTTAAATAGAAAGTCGGGATATTTGCAATTTAAATATGGATTATGGTGTTGACTGTCCACTATGTATGTTAAATGAATACCATGCTTTTTAACAGTGATAGGCACTAATGTTGTGACAATATAACTTCATTGTGATTCAATTATTAAATGATTAAAAGACAGAATCAAACACAACATTTGAGTTTTTATTTGATGATTGGAATAATTCGTGGGAAGTGGTTGATTTTGATGTTGAACAAAACGGTTTACTGTTTGCTCATTTGGGAAGTGGTTTAAAATATTAAATGGATAAGTGATATTAACAAAGCTCCCCTACAATCTGTTGTGGAATGCATAATGTCTTGTTTGATAACACTGTGTCAAAAATTTGATTACAAACAAGGAGCAAGTTAATGCACAAGATTGCTTGAACTACGCACAGTAATTGTTTTGGGTCACAGTGGTCATTTGATTGGTATGTTTCCTTTTACATAATGGTTTTATGGATTACTTAATTAATTTTATGAATAATAATCACTCTCCTTCCCTACCATTATTTCGCTTTCCGCTAATTACAACCCCCTTGCCTTCCCACATTCATTTTTCATTCCCTGTTCTAAAAATTAATTACAGTCAAGAAAAATTTAGTTTTGAAGCAGTTTAAAGTCGTTGAATTACAATGGTGTTCTTTTTTGTTGCATTACAGTTGATTGTTGTGGTGTTTGAGCAGTAACCATGTTTCTTTCCCCCTCATTTTATCATTTTTTTCTCTCAATACAAGCCCCTCGCCTATCCCATGACCTTTTGTTCACCCCCTGCTCATTGACAACACTTAAACAATTTATATGGATTGAATTGCATGAGCCTGATATGTTGTTGAGCCAAAATCTATTTCATGTTTTTAAAGAGTTATCATGTATGGTTGTTAAAAAGACTATTTGTTAATCAATCATGCATGCAGGAATGATGTTTTTCAGCTAAGGTAGTCATGGCAGAGGCAACCGAGGGAGAGGTAATTGGAACAGAGGCCCAAGAAGGCCAAGGTTTTCCATACACTTTGATGTTGAGTCACAAGAGTTAGGCCAGTTGTTTCAGGCCAGATTTTTCAATTGGATTGGGAAAGGAGTGGCTCAACCTAGGCCTGAAAGGACTCCTTTCCAAGATCCATGAGCCCCTGGTATTGTCATTCCCCCTCATGTCTCATTGCAACCCAAGGTTCCCGAAAACGACGGATGGTAAGATATTTTACCACTTGACGGTCTCCCAACATCGTGGTTGGCCCAATCTGTCCTTACCTGCTCCCCCATCTATTAACCCAATTGTCCAAGTTGCACCTGTTCGCTCACCATTTTAGTCCTCTCATGCTAGAAAAAGGTTGAAAATCGAGGCCCACCATGCCCTTGTCAAAGGAAAAGCCATTGCTGCCCCTTCCTCACCCTCCAATGGCTCTTATAAATTTGTGTCTTCCCAGATGCATTTCAGGGATGATTGTTCTCACGTGATCAGGGAGATTAGGCCTAAAGGTCCAGTGCAACCAAAGGCAAATTCAAGAAAATCAAAGGGTGACAACAGAAATCAAGGAAAGATTGCATCTCTGAGTGGGAAATATGGATTTTGCGTTTTTATTTTATTTTATCTATTGTTGATGACAGTTGACCTCAGAAACATTTGGACAACATGTTTTATTTTTGGATATATGAGTAATGCATTTTTGAAAACAATGTCAAATATAAATGAGATAAATTGTCAAAATGTGCATGTGATGATGGGAGTCACAAGGAGAAGTGTTCTTGCTTAATTGACTAGTTATGTTATAATTGTTAAGAGCTAAATGGGAGTCACAAGGGGTCCCACCTACTAGTTATTATTTATTTAAAACCCTTATTATGATTTATTACTTTCCCCCCCTTAACTAAAAAGTTGGTTGAGTTTTTAGTTAACTTAACTAATGAGTTGGTTCAACTACTTCAACCAATTCTAATTTGCTTAAAGGAAAGAGGAAAGGGAGGAACAAGAAGAGGATAGAAGAAGAAGCATAATAAGGTTTTCTCTTTGAGTTTATGCTAAGATAGTTCAGTTTTCATTCATTCCTTAATTTATCACAAGCCTAATTCTTTTTTATGATAGCAGGGTCTTATTGTAGACAACAAGATTCAAGGTTGAATTACATCATTCAGACACTTGTTCTTCAGAGGTGTTGATCTATCTTTGATAGTATGTGTAGACTTGCTTGTTTGTGAATTAGTTTTCATCACTGACAAAATCTATTGTGCAGAGTCGAGTGGGAAGAAATCTGTGGAAAGATGATCCATCTTTTAGAGTTCAGTCTTTTATTTTCTGTCAGAGGTCCTTTTGTATGTTCCATCGGGGATGTCTAAGTTTGACTTTGGTCTGAAATTTTTGCATGAAATTTTGTAAAAGGAATGACTCTTTGATGAATTGGAATGAAATAAAGTATTGATTTATGTCTCATATGTCTTTATTATCATCTTGGTGTCTTTACTTCTATATCTACATTTATTTCAATAACTATTTTGTTTAGAAAATCATATTTAAATGAATTTTTCAGCAAGCTTTTAATTGTAAAAACGACTAGCCTAAGCACGTGTAATCAATACTTGTGAGTTAGGATTTTATTTTTGATGGCTATAAACATAGGGTGGCATTCCCGTCTACTTTCCTTTAGCCAAGCAGAATCTGAAAATTCTTGAGTAAGAGTATTTCATATGTTTTCCTCAATAGGCCCTTCAACATTGCAGACTACATCGAGATGTACTGTGAGGCCAACACTGAGAAATTAGGTTCTCAAATGCCTATCAACAAGATCACCAACTTGTCACTGAAGATGATCTTATTGATTATTGGGCGGATCATTGGATCTGAAACCCTACACCGGGCTTCCTGGGTGCACATGCATTGTTCAATTCAGTGCTTGGAGGCACGTATTTATGACTGGAGCACGACCATGCTCACTTGCATGCAGAGGAAGGTGATAGAGTGTCGACGGCGTAGCAAGAAAAAAATTTGATTTGGAACCATTCTATGCTCCTTCTTCTTCAAGAGGGTGCCCAGTCTGAGTCTGAGAGAGACAATGTGGGGGCATGTGGCCTCCTTCCCAGTGATATGTAGATGGGCAGCACTGTTGCCTCGACAAGGGTGAGGGAGAACCATAGAGGCCTTCGATGACAACTTCTTCGACTAGTGGGCACAATAGATTATAGCCATAGAGGACTACCCCTATGGTGGAATCAACTTCTCCAGAGATCTGGATATGCCTGTACCTCCCGGAGAGGAGCGAGGAGAGCTAGGTACGTCTTTTTAAAATTTATTTAATTTTTAATTCCTTTTATATATATCATTTTTATATGTATCAAAGTATTGACATATATGTATATATTATGTACAGACGTGGGACCAGTACACCGGACAAACTTCTTGAGGACTCGGCAAAGTCCTCAACCAGAGGTAGGACCAGCAGTCGTAGGGGGACCTCCAGCCGGAGAGGCTGAGAGAGTTTTGAGACAGGTGGAGCAAAACCTCACCGCACTCACTCGCACATTTCCCATGGTCGAGATCGAGGATCTCCCACCATCCATGCAACCTCATGTAGTTGGGGTGCCACGGACTTGGGTCAAAATTTTTTGGTGTTTGTCTAACGTCATTGTTCACTATGATAGGCCCAATAGGCCCCGAGATTAGATATGCTAGACTCATTATGTGCCAATGGCACTCTTTGTATATTTTTGAAGGCATAATCCCTGTGATGTATACCAGATATTATTTTTGAGGCATTCGTGCCCACCTATGTACCAGATGTTATATTTACATATTTACGTCTTATGGATCACATTTTTTACAAAAGTATGTATATGTGTATGTGTGTGCTTCTTTTTATATGTGTGCAACATGTCAATCTAATACTTGATTAGCTAGAGTATCAATAATTTTATTTAATATCCTCGGAACATGGATATATGTAATGTAATCAAAGTAACGTTATAAGAAACGTACCCTAAGGAAACATCGACGTAAAGTAGGATCAAATATGTGGTAAACTCCAATTAGTTGGGACACAACCAGCTGTGCATATAAGTAGACCCGGAGGTGAGAAATTCCATGTGAAAAAGTGTCACAAAGAAACTCTATCATTGTGTTGTACTCGGTGACATTGTTTGTGGCGTCACCTAAACCGATACCTCTGGAATATAGAAACTCTCCTTCATGCGTGAAAATCACCCAAGCTGCGGAAGAAAACCTCTGAGTGTGTCGGCTAGCACCATCCGTGAACCCAAAGAACACCTTCGATTCAATTGACATATCCCACAGTGAAAAATATGACATAAATAACGACACGTCCATAAAAAAAAAAAAAAAAAGTTGTATAAGAACTATACATATGTAAAAGAAGACATCCAAGCAACCAACCTAAGAGTAATACTTCTTGAGGTAGAGCCCATTTCTAGGCTCCTCCAAGGCATTTCCCTCAAATTCAACCAGACGGTAAGAAGCCTTCTTTAAGACCTCTTTCACGATGAAAGGTATGAACCACATTGGTTTGAACTTTCTTTCCCCTAAGGGGTCTTTGTCTTGGTCGTAGACCAAGACAAGATTTCCTTCAGAGAAAATATAAGGATGAACGGACCGATCATATTGACACTTGACTCATTGCTTATGAGCCTTGTTGGCCAAGGCTACATCACGAAGTTTCATATCGAGTTGCTTGAGACATAATAGGTGTTCCTCAAGCAGTGAAGTGTCTGGAAGCAACTCTACTACCAACTTTAAAGACAGGATTTGGCACTCAATAGGTAAGACTGCTTCCATCCCATATACAAGTTGAAAAGGTGAGAATCTAGTGGCAGTCTTTATAGACATTTGGTAGGCCCATAACGTTGAGTACAACATCAAATTCCAATTTGACTTGGTAGAATTGATCGTCCGCTGAAGAATAGTCTTGAGAAACTTATTCACAACTTCCACCTGATCATTCGCTTGTGGGTATTAGGGTGATGAATGTTCTTTCCTCAACCCAAGCTTTCATGTTAACTCAATCATCATTTTTTTTTGGAAGTGACTTCCATGGTCAATGGCAATCTCCTTCGGGATGTCAAACCTTGCTACGATCTGGTTAAAAATGAAGAGAGTCATTGTTTCTCCATCATTATTAAACATTGGCATAACCTTGACCCACTTGGTGAAGTAGTATACTACTATGATGATATAATGATGCCCCCTAGCTGAAGCTGGGTGGCATGTAGTAAAATCAATACCCCACTTAGTGAAGGGACCAACATCAATGAAGGGAAACATGGGAGCAGGATGTGCCTGCATATTCCGAGAAAAGATCTGACATGGGTGGCACTTCTTGACCGACTCAATGCAATCTTTGATTAACATAGGCCAAAAGTAACCGGTTCGTACAATATTTTGGGTTGTTTCCAACCCAGACATATGAGCACCACATGCTCCAGTGTGGCAGTCATTCAAAACGAGATTTGCTTCCTTGTGTTTAAGGCACCGATGAAGAATGCAATCTATACCTCGATGATACAAAGTGTCATCGAGTATGAGATAATTTTGTGCCTGATGGAGAATTCGTCGATGCTCTTCGTGGGAAGCAGAGGCAGGGCACTTCAAATTTTGAATATAGACTAGTATATCTCCATACCAGGGGTCCGAAGATGTGATAAAAAAAAATCTCCTTTGATAGGCGATTCTTCAGGCACATCATCACTAGATTCAACCAGAAGTTTTGAAATAAGTTCCGCAAAGACCATCGACTTTTTGGATTTTGTGGAAAGAAAATCCAAGTCAAATTCCTGGAGTATTAAAACCCATCTGTTGATTTTTCTTCCAATGACCCATCGTGTCAACACATATTGAAAGGGATTCACAACGAGAATGACGATGGTCTTGGGAAGTAGGATGTAATGACAGAACCGCTGGACAACATGCACTATTTCCAAATCCATCTTCTCAACATGGGAATTGTTGAGTTTTGGCCCAACCAGGCCTCGGATCAGGTAATAAATAGCATTCTCCTTAAGCAAATCATCCTCCTGAACCAAGACCATGTCGATGGTTGACTCTGCAGCGACCAAGTACAACAAGAAATCTTTGTTATAATCAGGAGGTCAAAGCAAAGGGGAAGACATAAGGGCATGTTTCAACGCTTCGAAATAGAGCTGAGAGGATTTGTCCCAACAAAAAGGGACTCCCTTTTTTAGTAAATGCATGAACCCTTTAGTGATCTCGACATAGTTTGCAACAAAACGTCAAAGAAAGTTCCTTTCCTCTGTAAGCTCTGAAGTTGGGGTATTGGGCACAGGGGGGGAAACTGAACTATCACCTCAGCCTTAAGAGGATCAACCATGATCCCTTTTTTTGAAACTATGAAACCTAAGAGACGACCTGACGTCACATAGAAACTGCACTTGTTAGGATTCAAGTGAATCTGATAGTAGCGACATCATTCGAATATTAGTCGGAGGTGCGTGGGATGATCATCTCTCTTATGAGATCATGATTCTAGATCATCGAGATAAGCCTTGATTATATGTCTAAATTCATGGAAGGAAAAACACATGGCCCGCTGAAATGTGGCTCCAGCATTCTTTAGGCCAAAAGGCATCTTGCGATAAGCGAATGTGACCCAAGGACATATAAAATTTGTTTGATGCTGGTCTTTGGGTTTGATATGAATCTAGTTGTATCTCGAAAAACCATCCATGAATGAAAATACCTCACATACTGCACATTCATCAACAATATGATCGATGAATGGGGTGGGAAAATTATCTTTCAGACAGGCCTTGTTTAAGTCACGAAATTCCATGCACACGTGAATCATACCCTATTTTTTGTTAACCAGAACGAGGTTTGACGCCCATTCCATCAACTGTATGAGATAGATAAAGCTTGCTTTAAGCAGTTTCTCTACTTCATCCTTAATCGTTGTCGCTTTATGAGGATTCACTGGATGAAGCTTATGTCAGACCAGTTTAGTGTCAAGATAATCCATTATCTCATGTTCAACAATTCTTGGGTCTATGCCTGGAATTTCCTTGTAAGACCAGAAAAACATATCGCAGAATTATTTAAACAACTCTATATAAATTCGAATCTCCTCGGGCGAGCAGTCCACTCCGACGAAAAAATTCTCCACAATGTCAGGGGTTCTGGAGATATCTATAGCGATAATTTCAGTGATACTCACCATATTACCCTCAGCGTAAACTACATGTGTAGCCAGAGGATTAATAGGAAAATACCTATCTCCAGTCATATTCAGCACAAATTTTCCTGCCTATATTCTTCTTAACTCTGGGAGAAAATAAGATCTGTGATGGAGATCATCCCAGGGTCCATATGGACCAGTCAATGCCTCAATAATTGCCTCATCTGAGGGAAATACCAGGTCTAAATAATCTGTAGTGGAAAGGGAACCTTGAGCCCAAACAAGCTCGATAACTGGATCTAACTCCTGTGTGGGAGTCAGATCGGGGTTGGCCGAAGCTTGCTGGAAAATACTGTATGCAACTTCTGTCATGGAAAATGGAATGCCCATGCCTGAATGCCCTGTCCCCTCCATCGATGTCGATGGGGAAGGAAGAGTCCACGGATCATGAAAGTAGGTCGTGTGAAATGATGACAATTGAAAAATTTTAGCCTTACAATGGTCGAGGGCAACCGATATAAGCTTGACATCGCCCGAAGGAGGCAGGTAATCAAAAGTACCCATCAACAATCGACACAAACCAACCCCTATATTGATGGTGTCGGGCTGAGGGTTATCAATCATCGGGACTGTGGATGCCCCCAATGAAGGGTCAGAATGGGAGAAGGACAACTAGTCAATGGTCACAATTTGACCCTCGTGTGGAAACAAGAATAGCCTAAAAAATGTATCAACCAATGCATGCATTGCATAGGTCCAACTCCTTCCTAACAAGAGGTTTTCATTGAGAGGCTCATCGACCACTTAAACATCGATGCACCCGGTATTCCATCCTAATGACATGGGGAAAGAGGGGATGATTCCATGTGGTCTAAACGAATGACCATCTAATGTTGTAAGCAATGTGCTTGACGAAGACAAAACGGGTTGGTTGATGGCCTTACAGCACGCCAGTGACATCACGCAAGTCGAGGCACCCTCAACTACCACCCTGCAAAATATATTCCGTGTAAAATATTTTGTGGTGTAAGCCACTACTATCTAAAACGCAATGTGATAAGGAAGATGAGGTTTCAATTTGATTGGATCGAGAATGAGTGCTCACGGATCACAAGTCTCTGCAAATCCCAAAGCGGATAACAACACCTTTCTCTACAAAGGGCAGCTCCATAGGACCTCCAAAGAAAACATAGCACAATGGGTTTGTCCCAGAGCCTCCACAATGGAGTAATTATGGGCATCCCTCACGTTTGGATTATGTGAAGCTTTATTGAACACACCTTTGGGGATGTGTGTCATTGTTTCACCCAATGTCTTCTCAATATGGAGAGGAACTTATGGGTTTGTAGATTATTTACCCTTATCGATAGTTTCTGGCATGTCATAATCTCAGGACTTGGTTGCTATATGAGTATCACCTTTCAACATGTAAATGTTCGTAGTTGAGGTATTACTAGTAGACACGGGGGGTCCCTGACTGCCCCCTTCCATGCTCGAAGATGTCGAGGATGGAGCCAAGTTTTTCCCATGTGGAAATGGGTTTGTCAGCACAACAGGTTGTTGTTGTGCCAATAGATTCTAGGCCTCGACAAAGGTTACATGGATACTTCGACTTTCTCTTCTCTGTTTTTCCCTCACCAACATTATTATTAGGCTTCTTATCCCCTTTACCCTTATTGTTTCTTTGTTTTTTCTTTCCTTAAGGTTGTTGGTTGTCCTTTTGGTTCATCGACTGCACACTATGTACGTCTGACGTATGGGTAGGGGGAACAGCTGAACCGGAGGTCTGGCTGGTCGTCGTTTGTTGTATCGACAATTGTTGCAATTGATTTGACAACAGATTGATGGACTTTCCTTGTGTTGAACCCATTATACCATCGTCATTTGGTCCAGACTTTTTTTTGGCCTTGTCAAGGATGGGTTGTGGCGCATCTAGAAAGATCTCATAGAGTAAGTCAGAATGAGACTAAATCAATTCGAGTTGTTGTGCTCTCATTATCGCCTCCTCCTTTTAAAACACTCCCAAAGTTGCAATGTCCTTGGATACAACTGGTATCAAAGAATTCATGAACCACTCCAACAAAAAAGCCTATCAGACTTGTACCTTAATCAATATTTTATGACGCCTCCATTCCCAAATGTGATCGGAGATATGATTGGCCTTATTCTACTCAACGTTGGCCATCAATTCAGTGTCGACATTGTATCTCATGGGAAGTTGGAAATTATTTAGAAAAACCATCGTCAGATCATTAAAGTAAGAATATATTGAGCGGTCGGGCTCGATGTACCATTTCACGGCAACCCAGTGCGTTGAAATAGGTGAAAATATACGAAGTCGTATTGCAATTATTTGGACGAGCACCATAAGTGGAAAGTTGTCACATGATCACCTGGATCTTAGCCAGGATTTCCTTCGAATTTTGGAATATCAGAGGGAAACTTAGTCGGCATGGGAGGCCAATGCGGATCATGATAAATTGGGTCATTAAGTAACCTTGACAAGTCTAGCAAGTGTAGCATCGCCAGAAATGGCAGTTTGGGTTAGGTACTATGTACAGGAAAAAGGGGGCCTAGAGTTTCACTGACACCCGGTTGCTAGGAAAAGTTGGGTTGTTGGCCAAGGTTCTGGTACAAATTGTGGCCTTGACCAGCGTGAGGAAACTGCACTTGCTGGGAAATAATCGATTGACTCCTATAGTTGGACGACATTGGTTGGGTTGGGATTGCTCCCTGCGTTGTGTTCCAATGATTTTGGAGGGGAAATCCCCAAGCTGACCTGACAGGCATAGGTACGGAGCCTTGCCCAGGGTTCCATTGACCATGGAAGGGGTTTCCCCCGACTGACATCCCTTGTGAGGGAACTGATCCCTGCCAAGGATTCAAAATTCCTTGCAAGGAGAAAACTCCTGCACTTTCCCCTTATGTAGGAATAGTACCTTGCACATGATTATGTTGTCCAAAACTGGGGTTTCCCCCAGCCGAGACGACAATAAAATAAAATGTGTTATTACCAAATGTTTCAAACAAAGAGAATGACATGGATCCCACCGACGTAGCGTATGATGAAGGTCCTAAACTGCCTTCTCCAAACATACTGTAGTTAGAACTCGACTCGATAAGTGGCTAGAAAGAATTACCAAGTGAGGGGGATGGAGGAGGTATGTGACCCCCACCATAAGGGATAGCATTGTAGGAGGATGAGGTGCCCCCAATAGAACCTTACAAGGGAGCGTTTGAGCTCCCTTCTCCCAAACCCATGGTCTGTAACATGGAGTAGGTAAGGATGGAATTTGTCTTGAAGTAAGGCATCCCGTATGAAAACAGAGGGCCCTTCGCACTCTGTGTAAATGAAGTAGTGGTCGCCATAGATGACAGTATCAGACCATTGCCCGAGGTAAAGGGGGTCGATACCACTATGGTCTGGACCGACGAAGGTGGGTTAGGAGGCAATATACCCCCTGTAGTAGTATCCGTTGAGTGAGTATGAGGACTCACAAATGAAGTAGTAGCATTTTCTTCCATAACTGCTTGTAATATTATCTGACGCTCGTAAGGTGTCACCCTTGGAGGGAAAACTTGCACTAATATTGGCAACGACAAGTCAGTGATCAGAGGGTTGGCTAGCCAGAGAGCTTCTGCTCCAAGTTCAAAAATAGTGGGTTCCTCCAAAGTCGAGTATTCTCCTCTCGGAGCAGGGTCAGGCACAGTTTCCTGTGGCATGGTTTCTTTGAATGACCCTTGATGGTCAGGTTTTAGCCATAACGGTGGTGGTGGTGGATCTAATGCAATTGGTGGCAGGCTTTGAAGCCTTCACGACCAACGAAGATATTGATCTTCCACTTTGTGAAAATATCAATGACACAGTAAGCCTTTTACTATCATTTAAAACCAAGCACTCACTAAAAAAATTCCTATGGGATAAATCAAGCAAACCACTATCTAGTTGAAAGAAAAGTTATGTCAACCAACACTAGAGAAACTTATCAATGCAAGTGAAACTCGAACACAGAAGTACCCTCCAAGTATACTCTGTGAAGTGTGACCCGATGTCTTCCCTAGGTACCACGGTTTACCCCCGCAGTCACCTATGTAAGTCCCTAGAAAATAGACAACTAAGTTGCCAGCTCATGAACAATCACCCGATGGGTACAATTGACAGTTGGGTGGACTGCAATGAGCAGGATAACAAGTCTGAAACCTACCGAGGATATCAAAAGCAAGTGGTCTAGAAGACAATTGAGGATATCGAACAGATTCGAGGTCCACGAAGCTCCGTAGGCAAATGTGAGAGATAACATCCCATGATAGATCCTCAATATGTGTTCCCCACTACGTTTAGTTCGACTTTGGAGGGGTTATCTCTACTTCCTTTCCTCATGTGACCTCATGTTTATCCGTTGTGTTAGAGGGGGGTCCCAGATAAATTTCACGTCACTGGACTTTAACACTCCCTAGCTCTGACTCAAATGTTTGTTTACCGGCCTTGAAGAGTTTCCTCTCCAACCTAATTCAAGGCCCTAACCCTAAACTAGTTGGTTGACCCTACAAACATAAAAATCTAATTAATTTTATTTTTAGTGTTCGTTTTAATGGCTTAATTAACTCAAAGGATATGGCAGTGAAACTAGTGATGTTTATGAGAGACGAAAAAAGGAGAAAAAAAAAATTCTGAAAGCAAAATTACTTCTAGTCAAAAGTAAAAATTTACAACTAACTCTTTGTAACCAACTTTTTCATAACTAACTTTTTCAATATCTTTAAAAAGAAGACCTAAAATGAAATTTCGTTCAACTACGAGCTACTTAAGCTTCAAGAAGTCAATAAATAAATTTAAAAAATGAACTCTTTTTCCTTTCAAGTAAAATAACTAAATCCAACTACTTAACCAAACTGAAAGAGAAACATTTTTTTTTTTTTTTAAAATCGCTTCAAATAGAAAAACTTGAACTAAATCTTTTTCTCTTTTTATCAAAGAAAACGAAAGGGGAAAAAATAATAACAATACAAGACTGAAAAATATCTTTGGTTGAATACGAATCGTAGGGAATCACTAAAGACACCAAATAGATAAATCAATCACTCAAAGACTTGTTTGAAAACCCTTTTCGAAGTAAACATAAGAAACTTTCAAAAGACAAGAAATATGAAATCTAACCCAAGCTATTACTTGTAAAAACATAGACTCATAACTCTATCAAGAAACCCTAAGAAGTAAAAACCTCAATCAGGAAAGAGGTTGACTGCCTCTTCTTTTAAAAAACAATTCTTGAACCAGGTACTCTACTAGTGCTTAAGAAGCCTGTCTATGTACGTGAGTTGTCTATAGAGCAGGGTGCATATGTACGTGTGTTGACCCACAGCAGGGTGAGTACACCTTTGTAATCTTTCAAAAAATAAAGAAAACAAACAAACTTAAAGGGAAGGGAGAGTTGGTATGGCACCTGAAAGTGACCAGAATCCCTTAAAAGACACAGAAGACTCAACAGAAACTCGAAAGGTAGAAAAATAAATCAGACAACCCGAAAATCCCCTAAAAACCTAGAGGTTTCCCCAATACGGTCGCCAGTTCTGCTAGCGGGAAAAAAACCCCTATGACTACACCAGGGTTCAGAATGTAGGCAGATCAATTAACCGTCTAAAAGTCAACTACTTTTCTAGCTACCCCAGACATACCCACAACTCATACAAGAAAATCAAAGATGAGGAAGGTCAGATAATTATACCTCTACTATGCGTCCGGTAATGACCTCCTCGTGCTTGAAAGTTATGTTGACTGCAAGCCTCCTCCCAGGGCTAGCCTACATCCAAAGAATGACAATCAACACACGACAAGCATGATATTCCATATACAAATTAGGTTTATATGTTAGAACATAAACTAATGCAAGCATTTAATACACCATGATTTGGGATAGGAAAATTAGTTCTTTTATTGATAACTCAATGATTATACCTTTTACAATCAAAGTCGTCTATTGCTCCACAAACCTGGTCCAGGCTGTTGTTCACCAAGATCCAAGTGCACCTTTGTATGGATTCTCCTCTCAACCTTCTTATCTCTTCTTGGGAAGTGAATGGGTTATGATGGAGGAAGAAGGGCTAATTGGGGAATGCATAGGTAATTCTCACAAAAGGGTTGCAACGACTTGGGCAAGGAGGGGATGTGAAACGTGCAGAGTTTCACTGTTCTTATGTCTAGATGTAAAATGAGACCCCAACACCTCCTTTTATATTGGAAAATGATGGTTATTTGGTTGGGTGACGGGCTATAGGCAGTGGATTAGTTGGGAAACTACCCAATAGCCCGTAATCTCAACGAATCCCTTGTAAATTTTTATTTTTTTCAAATTTTGAAAGTATACATGGGTTGTAATGGTGCAACATGTGCATGTATGCAAGTTGTAGTGGTGTAACAAGCATATGTACGTGGGCAGTAGTAGAGAAGGGTGCGTACATCTTCAAAAATTTGGTTTTTTAGAAGAACAACTCAACAATGCTTTGGCAAAAAATGCAAGTAAGAGGGCCAAAGGCCAGGTATGCATCTGTAGATAAATTTAGGGTTATAACACAAGGTAATAGGAGATCCTATGAAGTTGTTTACTCGAGGAATTCCTTGTGTGACAGAGGAACTAGATGATGGATAATTTTGTCCAAAGACTTCAATGATTGCCAACAACAATAGATGCATCTTCATCAAGCGACCACTTTGGAGGAATTTCCCCCTTCAAGGTACAAGTTAATTTTGATATTCCTATATTTGAAGGTCAGAGATATGCAGATTCTTTGGATAAATGGTTAAATATGCTAGAAGGTTATTTCTTTGTTCACAATTTTTTCGAGAGGGAAAATATCACTTTTGCGCTCCTTAAGGTTGTTCCCCGTGTCAAAAATTGGTGGGAGACTAACTATGAGCAAGATTCCACAGAGGAGTCTAGAATGTTCGGGTTTGAACCCACTTGGGAATATTTTAAGGATGCCATCAAGGAGAAATATTACCCCATTGGAAATTATAACATCCAATATAAGAATATGGACCAAACAGCATCAAGAAAGGTACCAAACATCGCCATATTTCACCAATACCTTCCATACCTTGCGCACCAAGATGGGTATCAAAGACTCTAAGCACTATCTGTTCTTAAAATATAGTGGGGGTCTACATAGGTACATCCAAATATAAATGGAGTTTCTGAACATCTCATCACTAGGAGCCGCTTATAGATTTGTTGTCAAAATCGAGCAGAAATTCAAGCAGAGGAATAAGCGAGAGTTTGGATATGTGCATGCATCACATCAAAAATAGAGAAAAGGAATCTCCAACACAAAAACCAAAGGGAAAATCAAGGATAGACAACCTCACGGAAACTATTCTAAGCCACAAGAAAAGTAAGTCAATGTGAAGATGAAGAAAGACACTGGGAAGTGGTGTGAGTTCTATAAAATCCCCTAGCACAACACTAATGAATGTCGCTCGATGCAGTCATTGGTAGTCGAACTTAGAACCTTAGAGTCGGATATAGTCTCCAAATATGATTCATATCCAAACATAGGGAAGAAAATCATTGGTGCAGAACCCATTGCCATAGTTGTTACTGCCAAGGTCCAGCCAAACGAACTAAAAGAGCAAGAGGAAGGTGAGCACCTTTTTCACTCACGGAGGTGGGTGAGGGGTGCTCCATTTCATTTCATTGTTGATATCATAATACAAAAGAACCTAATATCAATAGAGTTCATCAAGTGGTTGGAGTTTTTGACAATGCCACACCCGTATCCACACAACATTAGGTGGCTCCACCAAGGACAAGATCTCCACATCAACCAACAATGTCACATGTCATATGGCATCAAGCCCTTCAAGGATGAGGTATTGTGTGATGTTTCCCCACTTGAAGTTTGTGATGTTATTTTAGGATAACCATATATGTGGAAACCTAATGATATATATGATTCTAGACCTCATAGTATCATTATTACTTTGGGAAGACAACTATACAGGATACCAGAGATAGCCCCACCTACAACAATTTCTTTGGTCTTAGCTAAGCAATGCAGGAAGGTCATCTCCCAGACTAGGATATTTTTCCTCTTCATGATTCACTCTCAAAATTAATGGAGGCTTGTGGACACATCCATGGCCTCTGCATAGGTCCTCTCTATGTAGAAAAAACAAGTGGACAAAGTTGTGGAAGAATATTGAGACATCGTCACCTCACCTATCGGGGTGCCTTTGCACTTTCAGGTCAAGCATTCAATCGATATAATCACATGTGCCCCTTTACCTAATGGGTCGGTATATCAACACTCTCTCTTGGAAAATGAGGAAATCAAGCATCACATTCAAGATTTACTCCATAAGGGGCACATTCAACCAAGCTCCTCACTTTGCAGAAGCCCAATTGTGATCATGGCATAAGAAAGATAGGACTCGGTGACTCTTTATTGAATACAAATCTCTCAACAAAATCATAATTAGGAATTGATACCCAATTCATTGGATTAACAACCTTCTCTATCAACTCAAGGGATCCAAGTACTTTAGTAAGATTGATATGAATTATGGCTACCACTAGGTCCCAATAGAACAAACAAGTGTATGGAATATGACTTTCAAATCTAAAGAAGGTGTTTTTGAGTGGTTGGGCATGCCCTTTGGTGTGACAAATTCCCCAACAAATTTCATGAGGTTGATGGAAAAAATCTTGAGGCCTTTCACCAATTCTTTTGTGGTTTTTATCTAGATGACATCCTCATCTTTAGCAAGAGTTGGGTAGATCACTTGCAGCACATTCAATGGGTCATACACACTATGTGACAACACAAGCTATATGTTAACTTAGAGAAATTCTCACTCATCATGAAAAAGGTCCAATACCTCAGATACATTGTATATGAGCATGGTGTCCATGTGGAGTCAAACAAGATCCAATTCATTAACTAATCTCCAGCCTTGACAACACTCACCGAGCTTCGTATCTTCTTAGGCCTTGCCAACTTCTATCACGGGTTCTTGTTGGGGTTCTCTCGTGTTGCATGGGACCTCTACCAAGTGATCAAGGATGGATGCAAAGAAAAATTTGTGTGTGATCCAGGTGGATATTGGTGGCCACCCGCCTATTCCACTTGGAACCCCACCATTTTTTATTTCAGTTTTTCAGTTTCCTTAATTGTAGCACAATTTACTATTTTTGGCAGTTTTTCGAGTCTTTAACTTCCGGAGCCATTTTGAGGCCCTAAAAAACGTTTTTTGGGCATGGTTCATTTTAAATATATTACCATGGTATTTTTCGACAACTATTGTAGTCCTCAGATAATTTTTTCTAACGATGTATCATATGTGTCAAACACAGAAAGTATGCCAAAGTTATGACCCCGAGAAATTGATGTACCAATTTACCCCGACAGGGCCCATATTCTGGCGTTTCATCTCCTAGGGTTAGGTGTTTTTGGATGTTTAGGGTGTCCATTGTTTCTCAATAATAGATAGGCCTTAGAGCCTCATTGGAAAATAGATTTCAGAGGCCTGTAGCTGCCACATCTCTTCTCAAATATAAGCTACTAGTGCCCTAGATAGTTTATTTCTATTTTGTCTGTAAACAAATTTCAGTTATTTGATATTAATGAAATGATGTGTTATTTCCACTGCATCTTTGTATTCATGATTATTTGTGTATTATGTTGTGTTCCTGCATAAATACGGATCAGTGGTATCAGAGTGGTCAGCTCTTTCTCGATCCTTCTTTGCATGTCCCCAACGAGGTCAGGGTATAAGGATTTAGGGCTCGATCTGGTTGAACCTTTGCAAGATTAGCCTCGCAAACCCTGACAGTCGCCCATGGGAGATGAAAAGAAAGATAAGGGAGCAGGAGATCCTATCAAAATATTTCTCAAGGAGGCCCTTGAAAAACAAAGGAACTTAATGATGGATAACTTCACCCAGATCCTTCCACGATTGCCCACTGGCGGCGCATCTGCATCCAACAATCACACTGGAGGCACAACCCCTTTTAAGGTACAAGTAAACTATGACATTCCCATATTTGATGGTCAAATAGATGCATACGTTGTATATAGATGATTGAATCTATTAGAAGGATATTTCTTGGTTCATGACTTTTCCAACTGGGAGAATATTATTTTTTCACTGCTCAAAGACACCCCCCATGTCAAGGACTGGTGGGAAACCTAGTGTGAGAAAAAGGACGAGGAGGAACCCTCCATGTTTTCGGCCATACCCACTTGGAATTATTTCTAAGACGCCATCAAGAAAAAATATTATCCCATGGGGAGCTATGAGGACAAGTACATACAATGGACTATGTTGAGGAAGCAAAGGGATCAAGATGTGCATGAGATGACGAATCTATTCCATACCCTGCACACAAAGTTGAGTATCAAATATTCATAGAAACATTTGGTGTTGAAGTACCGTAGTTTTCTACACAGACACATTCAAGAGGAAATGCAGTTTGTCGACATCTCCTCACTTGGTACGACATAGCAGTATGTTGCCAAGATTGAGAAGAAATTCAAACACAAGAAGCAAGACTTTGGATCTGTGAATCAAAAGAAATTGAAAGGTGACCCCAAACCATAGAACAAAGGAAAAATCCAAGGCATGGAGGCTCAAGAAAACCTGTCAAATCCACAAGAAAAGAACAACACCGTGAAGCCAAAGAAGGACACCTGAAAGTGGTGTGAGTTACATAAGAGCTCCACTCACAACACAAGTCAGTGTCGGGTCAAACAGTCATTGGTGTCCAAGATGAGGGCTTCTGAATCAGATGCATGATCCAACACTGAATCAAAACCTGAGAAGGGGAAGACAAAGGGAAGAAGATTATCAATGTGGATCCCAACACCACCATTTCCACCACAAATATCCAAAAGGAAGAACTAGAAGATCCATAGGAGGAGGAAGATCCATATGTGTGTAAAGGGTTCCCCGCTACAGTTCATCGTCAACAGCGGGAGCCAAAAGAACCTCATTTCAGTAAAGGTCGTGAAGCGGTTGGGATTGTCGACCACAACACACCCATAGACGTACACCATCGAGTGGCTTCACCAAGGATGAGATCTCTGCATCAGCCAACAATGTCGTCTTCCTTATAGAATCAAGACCTTCACCGATGAGGTATTATGTGAGAATGCTCCTCTTCATGTTTGTGATGTATTATTAGGCCAACCATACTTGTGGAAGTGACATGTTGTGTATGATTCCCGACCTTGCATTATTATTGTTACCTTGGGAAATAAGTTGTACAAGATACTAGAGGTACCACTGCCTATCGCTGTCTCTTTAGTTACTGCAAAACAATGCAGTAAGCTCATTTCCAAAACTGGGAAATTTGTTTTCTTGATGATCCCCTCTCAGGGAAAGAAGAATATTGTGGCCATGACCTCCATACATGGATCCTCCGCATGAAAACAATGAATGGACAAGGTCGTGGAGGAGTATCAGGACATC
Source organism: Picea glauca (assembly GCA_000966675.3). Classification (NCBI taxonomy): domain Eukaryota; kingdom Viridiplantae; phylum Streptophyta; class Pinopsida; order Pinales; family Pinaceae; genus Picea; species Picea glauca. The sequence continues at coordinate 89,877 of JZKD02S1635991.1, read as the reverse complement.
TTCACCTCACCCGCTGGGGTGCCTCTGCACTGTCAGGTCAAGCACCCCATCGATCTAACCCCAGGTGCACCTCTTCCCAATCGACCGATCTATCGACGCTCTGTTCTAGAGAACAATGAAATCAAGCAACAGATTCAGGAGCTGCTGCAGAAAGGTCACATCCATCCAAGTTCTTCCCCATGTGGGATCTCACTCGTGTTGGTGTAGAAGAAGGATGGGACTTGGAGACTATGTATTGACTATCGAGCGTTGAACAAGATCATCGTCTGGAATAGGTACCCAATCCCATGGATTCATGACCTTCTGTACCAACTCAAAGGGGAAAAATATTTCAGCAAGATCGACTTAGTCTGGGTATCACCAGGTACCAATTGAACCCTCTGATATGTGGAAGACTGCCTTCAAAGCCAAGGAGGGCCTTTTCGAATGGTTGGTCATGCCTTTCAAGTTGACAAATTATCCCGAACCTTCATGAGGCTTATGGACAACTTCTTACGACCATTCACCAATTCATTTTTAGTAGTGTACTTGGATGACATCCTAATCTTCAGCCAGACTTGGGAAGAGCACCTCCACCACATCCGACAGGTCCTCCAAACACTGCAGAAACACAAGTTGTGTGCCAATTTGGAGAATTGCACTTTTGGCATGACCCAAGTTCAGTATCTGGGATAAATTATTGATGAGCGTGGGGTGCATGTGGATCCAACCAAGATCCAAGTCATCTGAAATTGGCCAGCCCTGACCACTCTAACAGAGATTTACAACTTTCTGGGTATTTCTAATTTCTACCACAGGTTCGTGTTGGGATTCTCTCATATCACTTAGCCCTTGAGTCAAGTCACCAAGGGAGGAGTGAAAGAATTTTTTTTTTGGTCGGAATCTCAATAGAAGGCGTTCGCAGAATTGGAACATCGCCTTTGTTGTGCCCCAGTGCTCACATTACTAGACTTGCAACAACCATTTGAGATCAAGACGGATGCCTCTAACTATGCTATTGGGGTAGTTCTTACTCAACAGGGGAATCCAGTGGCATATCATAGTGCGACACTGTCTGACACAGTCCGAAAGTATCCCACTTATGACAAATAAATTTATTCCATTGTGCAGTCTTGCCGACAGTGGAAGCATTACATTTTGTGGAATGAAATGATCATCCACAGAGACCACCGACCCCTGCAATTCATACAGACACAAGGGAAGTTGCAGAATGATCCCCATAAGAAGTGGTCCACATATCTGCAACATTTTCATTTGAACATCAAGTACAAGAAGGGAAGCACCAATAATGTTGTAGACTGCCTCAGCCAACCATCGATCATAGAGATAACCACTGTGCTCAACTCTTGTGGGCATGAGACTTCTGATTGGCCTCTTTTCTACAAGAGTGATCCAGATTTCGACCACACATACAAGACACTCTTGGAGGGTAAATGAGTTTTAAATTTTCACCTCCAGGATGCACTACTATGTCACCTGGGACACCTTTGTGTTCCTTCAAGTGAGCGTGCCAAGATGATTTGGGAAGTGAACTATAGTCGGTTCGTTGGGCATTTTAAGGTTGAGAAAACAGTGGCAGCACTACAAAAGTATTTCTATTAGCCAAACCTTCGATAGGATGTCAGGAAGTACATCAAATACTGCACCGCCTGCACCATTTCCAAATCGACCATCAAGAAGAAAGGCCTCTATAATCAGTTGCCTACCCCTAGTCGACCTTGGTAATCCATCTCCATGGATTACATGTCAGGCCTTCCTTCTACTAAGAATGGCAATGACTGTGTTTTCGTGGTCGTCAACAGATTCTTGAATTATGGTGGCCTGCAAGATGAATATCATAGCAGAAGCCACTGCTAAACTCTTATTTGAATGAGTGTGGGTACACTTTGGGATCCCACAATCTATCATCTCATATCGAGACAACAGGTTCCTCAGTACATTTTGGTCCAGCCTCTAGTCAATGTTGGACACCAAGCTCACCAAGTCTACAACTTTCCATCCCCAAACTGATGGTCAGACAAAGGTCGTCAATAGGATGATCTTACACATTTTTCTCATGTACAACTCAAAGCATCCATGCACATGGGATGAGATCCTCCCCTATGTACAACATAGCTATAACCGGGCCCTCCACAGCTCAACCAACCATAGCCCCTTTCAGGTGGTTTTGGGATTCCAACCACTATGTCTCATTGACGTAGCCATACCATTTTTCAGCTACCCAGGATGATTCGACTCATGTCCAGTCTAAAGCTTCCAAGGCTAACAGCTTCATTGAGAACATTCAGCACATTCGCCAATAGGTTCATGACATATTGGACAAAGCCAATGCTAAGTACAAGCAGCGGCATGATCAACATTAGGTGAAACACAACTTCCAAGTGGGCGACAAAGTGTGGCTACATTTACAAAAGGAGAGCCTTGTTGGACCCCACCGCAAGCTTCGCCCGCTTCGATTTGGTCCATACACCATCACCAAGGCTGTAGGGAAAAATTCCTTCGAGCTCAGTATCCCACCAATCCTTAGCTTTCACCCAGTGTTCAATGTGGATCACCTTCGACCTTACTTTCCACCTCTAATGGACACATCTGACATGACAGAACAAATCACAAAAACAAATTTAAACCCAGAATGCATGGAACAAGTCACAACTGATCGGATTATGGAAAAACAAATCAAGAACACCCGCCAACAGAGGATCTAGCTATATCGATTTGTCAAAGCAGGCCAACTCCTTCACCAAGGACCAAATTCAGCAGAAGTTTCCTCATCTCATGGAGGAAATCAACGCAATGGAGACCATTGCTTCTTAAGGGGGGAGGAATGATCCAGGTTGATATTGGTGGCCAGCCACCTATTCCACTTGGACCTCCACCATTGTTTCTTTTAGTTTTTCAGTTTCCTTAATTGTAGCACAATTTACTATTTTTGGCAGTTTTTCGGGTCATGAACTTCCGAAGCCATTTTGAGACCCTAAAGGACATTTTCTGGGCATGGTCCGGTCAAAAATTTTGATACTTGATGTTTTATTACGACGATTGTAGTACTCGAATAGATATTTCTAACAATGTATCATATGCGTCAAACAGAGACAGTATGCCAAAGTTACGACCCCGGGAAATTGATGTACCAATTTACCCCGACGAGGCCCATATTCTGGCATTTCATATTCTAGGGTTAGGTTTTTTTGGATGTTTAGGGTTTCCATTGTTTCTCAATAATAGATAGGCCTTTGAGCCTCATTGGAGCACAGAGTTCAAAGGCCTATCGCTGCCACATCTCTTCTCATAGATAAGCTACCGACGCCCTAGCTAGTTTATTTCTATTATGTCTATAAACAAATTTCATTTCTTTGATATTAATAAAATGAAGTGTTATTTCCACTGCATCTTTGTATTCATGGTTATTTGTGTATTTTGTTGCATTCTTGCATAAATCCGGATCAGTGTGGGCCAAGTCCCAATAGAAAGCATTTGATGATATGAAACATCATTTATGCTCATCCTCGGTGCTCATCTTACCCAATCTGCAACAACCTTTTGAGATTGAGATAGATGATTCGGAGTACATTTTTTGTGTCATTCTCACTCAGCATGGTCATCCGATGGCCTATCATAGTGAGAGAGTCTCAGATTTCGTCCGTAAGTACCCCATCTATGATAAAGAGATGTACTCCATTGTACAAGCTTGTCTCCAATGGAAGCATTACATTGTAGGGAAGGAGAAAATCATCCATATGGATCACAAGCCTCTACATTTCATGCAGTCATAGGGAAAATTACAGAATGATCACCATAAAAAGTGGTCCATATACTCGTAGCAGTTTCATATCAACATTAAAAATAAGAATGGGAGCACCAATTGTGTCCTTGACTGCCTCAGTCGACCTCCAGTTGCATCACTCACCATAGAGATTCATTCTTGTGGACGTGAAACCTTCGGGTGGCCCCAACTATATGACAATGATCCTAACTTTTCTACTACATATCAAATGTTGGAAACAAGCATGAACCATTGTCAATTTTCATCTTCAGGGTGGATTGTTAATCCATCTAGTTCATATCTTTGTTCCTTCAAGCGAGCGTGCGAATTTGATTTGGGAAGCCCACTACAACCGAGTGGCGGGAGACTTTGGCATGGAGAAGATAGTGGCAATACTATAGAGGTATTTTTATTGGTTGAAGATTCAATAGGATGTCAATAAGTAGATTAGGTCCTACACTGCATGAATCATCACCAAGCCAACCATTAAAAAAAAGGATTTTACACACCTCTTCCTACTCCTGACAGGCCCTAGGAATCCATCTTGATGAACTGCATGGTATTCCTCCCTTCAACCAAGCATGGAAATGACTATGTATTCATGATTTTTTATCGCTTCTCTAAGATGGTCATTCTGACAACCAACAAGGAGAGTATCATAGTTAAGGCCATGACCAAGATCTTATTCAAGTGTGTGTGGGTACATTTTGGAATACCACAAACCATCATATCATATTGGGACAATAGGTTCTTAAGTACATTTTTGTCAAGCCTCTGGATATTTTTGGACACCAATCTCACCAAATCAACTGTCTTCCACCCCCAAACTGATGGGAAAACAAAGTCTGTCAACGGGATGATCATACACATCTTGCACATGTATAAATCCAAGCATCCACACACATGGGATGCGATCCTTTCTTATCTTCAACACAACTACAACAGATCCCTCCTTCACTTGACTGACCACGAACCTTTTCAAGTGGGCTTGGGATTTCAACCATTGGGCCCCATTGATGTAGCATCGTCCCTTGCGTCCACACAAGAATAATCTTTCCATTCTCAATCTAGGGCCGAAAAATCCACCAAATTCATTGAACAGATTCAACAAATCCACCAATAGATCCATGATATTTTAAAAAAAGCTAATTATAAGTACAAGCAATGCCATGATCAACACTAGGTTCCACACAAGTTTCAAGTGGATGACAAGGTTAGGTTGCATTTGCAAAAATAACACCTTACAAGACTCCATTGGAAGCTGGGTTCACTTCGCTATCGAACTTACACCATCACCAAGGATATGGGAGACAATAATTTTGAGTTAAGTATCCCCCCTTCCTTGGCTTGCACCCATTATTCAATGTGGACCTCCTTCAACCATATTTTCCACCACTCTTGGACACATCATAGATGGCAGAGAAGTTGACACCTATAGAGATCGACCTTGACTGCATGGAACATGAATCCATTGATCATATCATCGACACACAAGTTAAGGACAATCGCCAACAGAATATCCAACTACACCAAGGCAAGTGGTTCAACAAGCATCAAGTTCAGCAGAAGTTTTCCCATTTGATGGGGGAACTCAACTCAATGGAGACCATTGTTTCCTAAGTGGGGAGGAATGATCTAGGTGGATATCACTGACCACCCACCTATTCCACTAGCTCAACAAAGTTTTCCATCTTGGCAGTTTTTCTACAGTTTTTCAGGTCCTAAACTTCCAAGGCTATTTTGAGGCCCTAAACAACATTTTTTTTTATCCACAATGCCCACTATATGGAAAAAGGAATGTATTAGGTCCATTCATAATGTGTACTCCTTGGATAGACCTTTTCAATAGTATACTGAGTGCCCCAAATAGATATCGTATGAAAAAATTATGCCCTAGGGAAGTTGACGTATCAACTACCCTCATCAAGGCCCACAAACCTTTTTGTGTTTCATCTCTCGAGGTAAGGGTTTTGGATATTTAGGGTTTTTCTCATTGATATTTTATGTTAAAAGGATTTTGTAGCCTCATTGTAATCCATATTGTGAATGCACATATCCATCACATCTCTTCTCAAAGATAAGCTACCACCATTCTAGCAAGTTTATTTCACTCTATATTTTTACAGTTCCTCCATATTTTGGTCTTTAATAGAAAGAGATTTTTACATTTATCTCTGTGTTTTCTGTCATATATATGTCTTTTATTTCGTTCCCTCATAAATCTAGATCACCACATACTTTTGTGGTGATAAGCAAATCTTACCATGTTCTTGTTTATGTGTATTTTTATGCCCAAATTTTGTTTTGTTTCTCCTAGATCCTTCATATCAAAAGTCCTGGCCAATTGAGTGTTTAACCAACTGATCCCAACCATGCTCTTTCTTGCTCAAGTATATCGCCAACATATAACACAAAGATAATGAATATACCATTTTCCAAATTTTTGAAGTAAACATAATGGTCATACTCAGTTCTTGTAAAATGTTAGCTCACCATGAAGGAATCAAACTTCTTGTACCATTTCTTGGAAGAATGCTTCAGTCCATACAACGAATTCTAAATTTTGCAAACAAATCTTCTTTTTTGATCCTAAATAAAACCCTTCTAGCTATTCCATATATATCCCCTCATCCAAAACTCCATGTATAAATGTTGTTTTAACATCTAACTACTCTAACTCAAGATCAAGTAAGGAAACTAGTTCTAATACTACATGAATAGAAACAAGCTTAACAACTGGTGAAAATATTTCATGGAAATCAATACCTTATGTTTGAGAATACCCTTTTCCACCAGTATTTCTTTGTACCTTTCAACTTTATCATCAACTCCCTTTTTCAGTTTGTAGACCCATTGTTAGGGTCCTAACCCGCACATAGGTAGAACAATATATTCGGATGTAATAAAGGTCAATATTAATAAGGCCTTTCAACAAAATAGAATAAGGCAGATGTAAGAAGACCTAATAGAAGCTTTCGCTTCTAGAAGAATCTTCCTCTAGATGCTTCTTTTTAGTATAAATAGGAGTTGAGGGTATGAGAACCCTAGCTTGGATATTATTGTAATAGAGCTCTACTCAACCAGAGGTTGCCCCCTCGAAGAGGCCTGTGAACATTGCTTTCAGATTCAAAGTGTTATTCCTGTTCTTATTCTTATATCATTTTAGTGTTATTGTGGTGAATGTTCTGGTTATATTGTTGTTATTCTGCCATTACTAGCATTTTATTTATGTTCTGCATACATTTTATATCTGGTATATTACAAGTGGTATCAGAGCACTTTCCTCGGCAGAAAGTGTGGGTTAATTTTTTTTTTCCAGGGTAGAGATGTATTCCGACGTCTTTAAGCCACAGAGATCTGTCGTTATGCGCATAAACCCGTGGTTGAGGGATTCATACATGCAGGAAATACAAGTGGTACTTAAGCGCACATCTGTTGGCCACCCTTGTAACCCCTGTTGGTACCCCTTCGAGTGGTAGTGCATCAGACATCACATATATACAGATCGACCTAGATTACCTGAAGCCCTCTTTAGATAAACTGATCAGCCGCCTGACTACTATAGTGTCACCGAGAACAACACTCGGGAAGATACTCTCTAGTACCTGGGTAGTTGGGTAGTACAGCTAAGGGTACAGTCTATCCTCCTTAGTTAGTGCCCTGATATATTGGGTCGAGTACTACTATTGGACCCCGCACGTATATTAGAGAGCTATAGTACAAGGCAAACCCTTGTCTGTAGAACCCTTGAATACCTAACCCTTGGGGGACAGAAACATAAACAAATTAAAACAAACAAGATCTATTGTCGTGCAAATATGTTCGGGTTGCGAAGTAAATACACATTTATTTATGGTTAATCATTTGGGCATTTCCTCTCTGCAGTATTCTTTAGACTGGAGTATAACTCTGTAAAAAAAATAAAAAAAATCTGGAAATTTTTTCACCATTATTCCAAACCTATTCCATTGGATTCATGTCTTCTCCCTTATCACATTCATCCATATTATTTTTTCGGCAAATTTTTTTTACTCCGCCCACCCCTTTTCAGTTCCCCCATCCTCATGGCCCATACTCGTAGCCAAGACTTGGAAGCTCGCTTCAACACCTTGCAATCTGGTCTCATTGAGACCCAACAAGAAGTGAAACAACTCAGTGCCAGTGTTGCCACCATCAATACAACCATGCAGTCCTCAATGGGCGAAATCAAACAAGACCTCACCACCCAACTTGAATCAGTATTTTCGGCACTCTGCACCCAACTGCATATCCCTACAGATAACCCTTCCTCTTCCTCACCCCCACATACTGAAGGCGACCATTCCTCTTATTCCCATACCTTGCATAACCATCACTTTCAATGTGACCTACACCTTCCACGGGTGGATGTGACCAAATTTGATGGCTCAGATGCCACTGGTTGGGTAACCAAATGGAACATTACTTCTCTTTATACAGCATTACAGATGACTTGGACAAACTCTGGTATGGTGTTCTCCATCTATATCAAGAATGTTGGCAATGGTGGCAATGGAGAAAAAATTTGCGTCAAGGGTATATTGCTTGAACACAATTTGTGGAAAAGCTTTATGAATGCTTTGACACTAACACCAACCATTTGGGCCATTTGACAAAGCTGAAACAATTAGGAATAGTGGAATACTTTATACTTTCCTTTGAGCACCTGGCTTTTAGAACAGAGGGCATGTCTGATGCCTTTTTCCCAGAGTGTTTTATCAGCGGCCTCAAGGATGAAATTCAGGCCCATGTCCTCATGGCTCGGGCTGAGAATTGGGTGGAGGCTACCAAAAGAGCTAAATAAGAACAACATGTTGTATCTTCTCAAAACCGCAAACCCTCCTTCATCCCTTGCCCTAAACCAGTAAATCCCACTGCTCCCTCTACTCCACTAAAGATCCAAAAATTGACCCAGGCTAAAATGGTTGAACGTCAACTCAAAGGGATTTGTTATAACTGTGATGACAAATATTTCCCAGGCCACAAGTGTAAATAACAAAATCCTTTTATGGCCATCTCCGAGGAGATTTCGTAAGAAGATGAAGAAACTCCCTCTATGTCTGAATCACCTGAATCCATTGACATAACCCCTCCCTCAGACCCTCCCGAAGTAGGACCAGTCATTTCCCTCAATGCTCTCACTGGCTTCTCCGCTCCCCAAACCCTCAAGATAATTTTTTACATCAAGCATCGGAAGGTCATCATTCTGGTTGATAGTGGCAGCACCCATAATTTTATTCATCGCCGCATTGCCCAAGAAACTCATTGCTACATACATGTTGTCAATAATTTCCAAATCATGATTTCCAATGGTGGTTCCATGAAATGTGGAGGGCGTTGTGAAAATGTGCGTCTCCAAATTCGCGACTACCACCTTAAGTCCCATATGTTTGCTATCAACATGGGAGGTTGTGACATTGTGTTGGTGCAGACTGGCTAAGGACTTTGGGTCCCATTCTCATGGATTTTAAATACTTAACCATGCAATTCGACCAGGAGGGCCACCGATATAAATTCTAAGGCATCACCGTCGGTTCACCTGAGATCATTAGTTCCCATCGCATGGAAAAGATGCTCAAAAATGGTCATTCTGGTGTTATCGCCCAACTCCATGCCATACAAGCAACAAAGACACCTTCGGTACCGCAAGACCTCCAAGCAATCCTTTCTAAACATCAATTGGTATTTTCCACTCCCCAAGGCCTCCCTCCTTCCCGTGGTGTTCATGATCATTCCATTCCCCTTGTAACAGGAAGCCTTAATGCAGGCATTATCCGCCCTAGTATGAGCCCCTATTCGTCTCCTATGGTCATGGTCCTGAAGAAAGAAGGTTCTTAGCGAATTTGTCCTGACTTCTGTGCCCTCAACAAACTTACCATCAAAGACAAATTCCCCATTCTTGTCATTGATGACCTCCTGGATGAATTAAGTGGCACCCAATTCTTCACTAAATTGGATCTTCGTTTGGGCTACCACCAAATACGTATGAAAGAGGCAGATATCCCCTAGACTTCCTTTATAACTCATGAGGGCCACTATGATTTTTTGGTCATTCCCTTTGGCTTGTGTAATGCCCCGTACACCTTCCAAAGCCTCATGAATCATGTCTTCTGTCCTTTTCTCTACCATTTTGTCTTAGTTTTCTTTGATGATATCCTCATCTATAGCAAAACTTGGATAGACCATCTTGCTCATGTGGATCGAGTTCTCCATCTACTCTCTCAGCACCAACTTTTCCTGAAACAGTCTAAATGTGCTTTTGGCGCCTCAGAAGTAGAATACTTGGGTCATCTGGTTGGAAAAGATGGCGTCAGGGTGGAACCTAAGAAGATTGAAGCTATGAAAGACTGGCCTCACCCAAAGACTCTTAAGAGCTTGCGTGGATTTCTAGGCTTAACAAGGTATTATCACAAGTTTGTTAAGAATTATGGGAAGATTGTAGCACCTCTCACTGCTCTCCTAAAAAATAACTCTTTCACTTGGACTCCAACCGCTGCTCAATCTTTTCAAACCTTAAAGATGGCCATGTGCACCACACCAGTCCTTGCCCTTCCCAATTTTACAAAGACCTTTGTGTTGGAATGTGATGCCTCGGGGAAAGGAATTGGTGTTGTCCTTATGTAAGAGGGTCGACCTTTGGCCTTTACTAGCAAGCAACTATCTGAAATAAATCTGGGCAAATCCATCTATGAAAAGGAAATGTTGGCTATTATGCATGACGTGGATCTATGGCGTCCTTATCTATTGGGGCAACGGTTCCAAATTAAGACAGACCATCAAAGCCTCAAGTATTTTTTGAAACAACGCATTTCCTCCCCAGAACAACAAAAATGGGTGGCTAAACTCTTTGGATATGATTATGAGATCATTTATAAGAAAGGAAAAGACAATGTGGTTTCGGATGCACTTTCCCAAAAATATGAAGATGAAGGATCCATTTTTTCTCTTTCATTCATTGTACCAAATTGGCTCCAAGTCGTTCACCAGGAATGGCTACAAGATCCCAAAAGTTCACAGTTGATCCAGCAATTGCAGTCCAATACTTCAACTTCCCCAGGGTACTCTTAGCTCCATGAGGAACTTTGAGACAAAGGCCACTTGTATTTAAGTAAACAATCAAAGCTTAAATTCACGGTACTTTCTAAGCTTCATGCTACACCCACAGCAGGGCACTCTAGGTTCACCAAAACCTATGACAGGGTCAAACATTCTTTTTTCTGGGATGGCATGAAACAAGACATTCGTAATTTTGTAGCTGAATGTGACATGTGTCAATGCAACAAGGTAGAAACAGTCAAATCGTCAGGCACATTACAACCACTCTCGATTCCACCTGCTATTTGGAAGGATATCTCTATAGATTTTATTACCGGCTTACCCAAATCAGGAAATAAATCCGTCATCATGGTGGTTTTTTACCGCCTTTCCAATTATGCTCATTTCTGCGCCCTTCAACATCCGTTTACAACATCCACGGTGGCTCAAATATTCATGGATCAGGTCTTCAAGCTTCATGGCATGCCGCACTCTATTGTTTCTGATCGCGACCCAACTTTCACAAGAAATTTTTGGCAAGAACTGTTCAAGATACAAGGCACAGAATTGCATCTCAGCACAGCTTATCATCCCCAGACTGATGGCCAAACAAAAGTTGTCAACAAGTGTTTGGAAACATATTTGAGGTGTTTTTCCTCGAAAAAGCAAAATCAGTGGGCTCAATGGTTACCCCTAGCTGAATGGTGGTACAACACTTCATACCATACAGCTACATGCATGACTCCTTTTGAAGCGGCATATGGACATAAGCCACCTTCAGTTCTCTCATACTTACTAGGTGCCTCGAAGGTCCAGGTGGTTGACCTAATACTTACAGCTCGAGAGGTTATTCTCCGTACCCTCAAACAGAATTTGGTCATGGCACAAAATCGCATGAAGTAACAAGCAGATCAAGGTCGCTCTGAACGTCAATTTGCAGAAGGGGATCAGGTGTTTCTTCGACTGCAACCTTACAAGCAAACTTCCCTCAAGGCCAAGCATTTTCAGAAGCTAGCACCCAAATTTTATGGTCCTTATATCGTGCTCAAGCGTGTGGGACAAGTCACCTATCAGTTAGCTTTTCCCAGCCATTCGAAGCTACATCCTATTTTTCATGTTTCATGCTTAAAGAAGGTGATTGGAGTTAAGTGCCAAATTCAAACCAACCTTCCAGAGTTAGCTAAAGAAGGATCCATTTGGCTACAACCAGAAGCAGTTTTGGACCAGCGTGAGCGTCGCCTATGTCAAAGAACCATCAAGGAAGTGTTAGTCTAGTGGAAAGATACAACTCCAGTAGACGCCACTTGGGAACCAGCTACCATTCTGAAGCAATTTCCTCATCTCAAGCCTTGAGGTCAAGGTTGTTTTTAAGGGGGCAGACATGTTAGGGTCCTAACCCGCACATAGGTAGAACAATATATTCGGATGTAATAAAGGTCAATATTAATAAGGCCTTTCAATAAAATAGAATAAGGCGGATGTAAGAAGACTTAATAGAATCTTCCGCTTCTAGAAGGATCTTCCTCTAGATGCTTCTTTTTAGTATAAATAGGAGTCGAGGGTATGAGAACCCTAGCTTGGATATTATTGTAATAGAGCTCTACTCAATTGGAGATTTCCCCCTCGAAGAGGCCCATGAACATTGCTTTCAGATTCAAAGTGTTATTTTTGTTGTTATTCTTATATGATTTCAGTGTTATTGTGGTGAATGTTCTGGTTATATTGTTGTTATTCTACCATTACTAGCATTTTATTTATGTTTTGCATACATTTTATATCTGGTATATTACACCCATTTTCCACCGTGTGTTTCCAACTGAATTTGTTGATTTTGTGGTACTTGTTCGTATTTCATTTCAACTTCTAATATGTTTGATTTTATGAAAAGAGATTCATCAAATACTACATCTCTACTGATGATGATTGTGTGGGCAATATGATCCTACAATTTGTATCCCTTAACTCCATCACCATAACCAATAAAGATATACTTCTTTGATCTGAGGTCCAACGTAGAATGTTGATCTTTAGAAATAAGAGCATAAGCATCAAAACCAAAAAAAATTAGATACAAGAATGAATTGTCCATACCTCTTCAAGCATCTTACATTCTATTGCAATTGATGGTGATTGATTTACTAGATAACAAGCTATAGTGAGTACTTCTACCCACAACTATTGTTGCAACTTGGCATTATTGAGCATGCTCCTTGCTCTCTCTAGAAGAGTCATGTTCATGCTTTTACCACACCATTTTGTTGGGGAGTTTAAATTTTGGTTTTATTCCTTTCGATCCCAACTTCCTTGCAATAATTTTCAAATTCCAAAGATGTGAACTTTCCTCCATTATCTATTCTTAAACACTTGATCGATCTACCAATTTTTCTTTCAACTAAAATTATTATACTCATTAAACACATAATCTTTTCTTTTGAGAATATAGACCCACACCCTTCTAGAGTATAAATGTCACAAAGTATGACGATCCTCCAAAAATAAATTGTAGGGAACGACACCAAAAATCTGATCTAGAATACCCTTACTTGTATGATTACTTGTTTTAAACTTTTGTCTACACTACCTCCCAAAAAAACATGATGCTTGCAAAAATTCAAATTCAAAGGATATTAAACTTGGAAGTAACTTGTGGTTTATCGGTACCTTTGTCCCTTTCTCGCTCATATGGCCCAATGGTTGATGCCATAAACGAGTAGATTCATTTTCTTCCTTGGATACCACCACTATTTAATTTATTTGAGTAGTCCCTTCCATCTTGTAAAAGTTTCCAATATTTGTATCCTTCACCCCTCACCTTCGAGCAGAGTACAATGTATTATCCTAAACCTTTTTAAAGGATTCATTACATATAATCCACTTACTACCAAAACCATGGGCCCCAAAACCACCAATGTTGACCAAAAATGGATTTAACTCATTGACTCTTTCACTGAGTCAAGTTTAACCCAACATTCCCCCTTTTTAAACTTGATTTGGGGTAATTACCCATGTCTTACCCCCCTTAGTTTATAACCAGGGTATCTGGAAATTCAACATGTCCCTCCTATCACCTAGGTCTATGTCTAGATTTTACCAATAATTTACCAAGGGTACACATGGCTAACCAGGTCTTACAATTGGATGCCCATTTACATGTAATTAAAATTTTAACTCCACCTCAAAGTTTTCATTCAAAACCTTTTCCATTTGATGCTCGCCTCTCTTGTTTGAATTTAATACAACACGAAAAATTGATTCAAATGTGCTAGAACTATCGTTTGAACCATTGTCGAAGATGCTTTCATAGCCACTACTCGAACCAGAGCCCACATTATATCCATTGTTGTTTTCGGCTCCATTCCCACTCCTCAATCCCTTTCTCATAGCCGCTTCCTGAACTATGACCTTTGGCTGCTTTTGTAGCTTTCCCTGAAGATCGCATAAGAGTTAGCCCTTGAACTAGAACCTACTAGTCCATTTGGGCCATAGATTGAAGAATTCACCCATGCACCACCAATGCTTGTTGTGGCTCCACCCCATGAGATTTGGGGATTAGTAGTAGGAACGTTCCCATATCCAGCTACCTATTGAGGAGTCGGCCTACCCCCATAACCTCCACTAAGAGGAGGTGTCAATATCCCTCCACAGACACCCATGACATACCCACCACCAAGACTATTATACCTTGCACCACCACCATAGCCTCCATTCTTGTAGCCACCAGGGGAACCAGGTGCATAACTACCAAGCACTGGAACATACCCCATAGGTCCAAGTGGATCAACTCTACATCGCACATACATCTCCATTGACTCATCTGACCAAAGTATCTGATCAAACTCTAGGATGCCATTATGATCTCTAAATTGTTCTTGAAAAATGAGGCATCGATATTGGTTAATTCGCTTCCCTTATTGAACGTGACTTCCTTGGTGCCATTTTCAACTGGATCTCAAAGGTTCATCTCCTCAATTTGTTTGTTGAGGGGCCATGTAAACTAAGAAATATATCATCGGTTCCCCATTGCCCAAGTCCTCCACATCCATAATGTGTGTATGCGTATTTTTCTTTTCTTTGGCACTCACAACGTTGGGTTGTGTAATCATCTTCATCAACTACATAGTCTTGAAAGAGAAACTTCTCAATAATACAACATGGGCCAGAGAGCAACGATTAGGGATTGCAAATTCAAATTCCATCATTGTTGTAAAATTGGACAATGAAAGTTTGTCTACCATCAACGTTCGAGGAGCCCCGATCTTCATTAGCTGTGATTTCCCTACATATGTTGAATCCAACAAAACAAGTGACTGAACCCATGAATCATAGCTCAATCCTCCAATGGAGACAAGGCCTTATCATGATCCTCACTTCAACATTCCGATCGGAGTCCTCACTCGTGCATATTTGTACGAGAGAAGGTATTTCCTTTGCATGGTCTACGAAATACAATCTACACCGCGATTTCAATTTGGCATGCCCAACGAAGCCATGCACTTTAGAAATGCATAGATCATGGTGTTGTATCCAACCCCTCCGATGAAACCACTCATTGCTCCCGCTCAACCTCCACCTCCTCTTCTCCTACCAAGGAACTCTCACCGTGAATCTCTAACAAAGTAGAGGCAACCTGGAATATTATGTCCAATGAATATGGTATCTCTCAGCTTCTCCTCATTGTGGATCTTATACCACTTGTTGGAAACATGAGCCCACACATAATCATATAAATTACAACACAAAATAATTGCGGAAAATATAGAAAATAAGATAACAGAATTGCATTCAACATGACACAAAATTTGTGTTAACAATGTGCTAAGGAAACATCCATGGGGCAAGGTATCGATATTCTTATTACTTAAAGGTAAAGATTACAATCTTCCCATAAAGAGCTTACAAAACTTGTCCATTTTTTCCTTAGAACAAACTTGTCTTATGCCTCTTAAGAGCTATGTAGATATATATTGTCTTCAACATAATCACAATTACAATTGTTACATGAACTACAATCCTTACATGAACCACTATTCTTCGCCAGTTTTATGTGTTATCACAAATCCAACAATTCATACATTAAAAGTTTCAAATTTACATGTCTTTATACATCTTTATACATCTCATTACATTTTATCTTTGTTAAAATGATAAACAAATGAAATATGAATTAAGAACTTTAAAGAATTAAAAACAAAAAACAAATTAAAATTAAAATTTATATGCAAAGCTTTCTAGTTTAAATTTGTTAAAATGATAAATAGTTGAAATATAAATTAAGAGTTTTAAAGATTGCATATTAAAAATAAATTTAAAAGTTTTTATAATTGTTTTCAGATTTTCATTATCCAATGTTTAAGTGGTCAATTTTATTAATTTAATAATATAAATTCAGATCTTTTAAAATTAAATTTATTAACAAAAAATTATTAATTAGAAAAATTAAATATATGAATCTAGCTCTTGAATTACGTTGCTTCAAAATTTATGGTTATTAATCATTAAAACAATGGTGTAAATAATATACGCTAAATGATTTCTTTAAAAATGTAAAATGCGGCCGCACCCATGTGCACCAGTGACGAGTCACCTCTGCGCTCTTCCCAAATCTCCACACCTACAGTTCACTTCTATGATTACGGAAGGTGAAAAGGGAAGCTCTCTCGCTACGTTGCCGTCGATGTTAAAACAACACATGAAATCAAATGTAGAGCATTCTGTACATCGTATAATTCATTTTGCTTATGATTACATACTTTCCAAGGTTAATGACAGAGCTCTGTATGCAGCGTTCAGCGAGAGCTGTGGTCACTGGACCACGATTGAATTATGAAATGCTGTTACATTTTATTATTTCCTTTTTTCAATGAAGCCTTCTCCCAGTCGTTGGCGCAGTTGCTCGACTACTCCCGCACCCCATTGCAGTTTGGGAGATCGAGACACATCAAGGGTCTTCAACGATCTCAAATGCTCGAAATTGGGCAGCATCTGTAAATTGGAACACCTATGCAAGTCAAGACGTTGGAGGTTCTTTAAGTTCCCAATCGAGTCTGGGAGCGTCTGCAAAGTTCTGCAGTGGTGCAATTCAAGATGTTGGAGGCCCGTTAGGTTCCCAACCCA
>JZKD02S1635991.1:41087-54964 GCA_000966675.3 Picea glauca | reverse complement strand
TAAGCTTCCACAAAACTTGGGTAAGGGATTGGGGGCTGGAAGGTTGGAAAGAGAGGCTAAGTGTGGAGCCTAGGGGCTTAAGTCCTTGGGAATAATATTTTAATATTATCCCAAAGCTATATGAAATCTATGTTTTGTCCTAAGTTCCTGGGGAGGGATGCATGCAACTTCATGGGCGACATGTGTTGACCCAGGCGCATGCGATTTAACCCAGGAAATGAGTCGTGTTGGGGGTTCTTTTTCCATTCCGTTGACTGTTGCGAGGAGTTGGGTGGGCATTCCTCCAACCATCACTTGAATCCGGGGTTCGACCTTCCAATTCCTCCATCCTCCATTTGTATGCGTTTGGCCTCTGTGATTGAACCTCTATACACCTTACGCATCTTTGAAACCAGAGAGGTGAGTCTGTTCCTTATTGCTGGTTGGGAGAATCGAATGTTCCGTAATTGCTGAGTCGTGCATCCTGTGTTGCTTGCCGAAAATCTTAATGCATCCTATAATCGCAGAGCCGTGCTATGCTTTAGCGCTGGTCGTTTCCGTTTCGGGTGTCCATACCCATTTTCCCAATTGACTGTTGTGGCCACGCGGTGCTGGACTGCATGTGGCTTGTTGGCCAGTGTGAGGGAGGTGATTGTTATTGAAGAGGCATGTTACCCAGTCTGTGAGTGACTCTCTCCAGGTGAGGGAATGCGTGGAGGAAGTGAGAACTCCTGGAAGGAGTCCTGTAGCTGCCACAGAGCTTGGAGACTTCCGGTCCGGTCTATTGCTGAAGCCCAAGGGAAGGGAGGTTAGCAACCGATGGAATGTCTTGGTGACAGTGAAGGTGTATACTCCTGGGGTGGGACAGACATGTGGGGAATGAGAGTCTGTGGGCAGTGGGCATAAGTGGCTCCTGGGAGAGAATCCTTCTCTTGTGACTGTGTGTCTTCCTGTATTCCCTGCCTAGCCTAGGAATCCCTACCCGGTGGAGCTTAGTCCCAGCTCGGGGGTGACCTACTATTGAGAGTGATGAGCAGTGCGGTCTAAGGCTGGGAGGTTTGTGGGAGGTCTACACGCAGTTGGTGAATTAAATCCAATCTAAAAGATAAGCATATACATGCGTATAATTTCAATTAAATGTGCATGTTTGTGATTCTAGCAATGTTTACATGTATTCCACTGTATTCGTGAATTATTGTTAATGCCGTGGATTATGTATGCTAACGGTATTAATGTGATTACGTTGTGTTGAAATGTTATTAAGTAATTGTATTTCATAAGAATGCATAATATGTTATAGTAGTGTTTTTCCGCGTAGTAATGTTGGCCCGACCATGGCGTTGATGGTCGGGGACGTTACATGCTGCCACCTATCAACCTTGGCGATGGACAGTTTCGACTAACTTCGGAACTTTGGGACTTCACAAGTCCGCTCTCTATGCACTCCCAAAAGGTTAAGGGACATGCACCTTACCTGGATCCAACGAATGTTGGTCCTTCGTGCCCAGATCCGATGAACGTGATTTGTTCCTTTCCTACTTGCTCCTTTGGGTGTCTGGTCATGAGTTTCGACGACCCAGATCTCCTCCTTGCAGATGATTTGATGACAGTTGTCACTCCTCCCCCTAATCTTGCGCTTTCCCCCAACTTGGCAGAATTCAATCATTTCAAAGGATTCACCTTTGAACTACCTCTTGCGAACCCTGATGTATTTGGGTATCGATGATGTTTTCCCTCCTAAGATTTTGTCAATGGAATTTGACTCCGCACTGGCGCACACTTGCACTCTGCGTGCAACTTGCATTGTTTCTCCCCGGGCTTTCAATTTACCCAATCTCTAAGGGACTTGGCCCTTATGGGTCTTCCAAACGACTTTCTGGTGCCCTCCTGGCACACTCTGTGCTCGAATTCCTGAGCTTTCAAAATTGAAACAAGTTCGCCTCTTGGACCTCATCTGTGATTCTAAAAAGTGTTTATCTCTTCTGAGTTTGATATCCTTGAAGATTTCGATTTCCCATGCACTCCCTACGTTTCAGGGATCTCGCCAAACTCAGATCGAAGGTCAATGACGATCGACGGTTTATAGTAATTGCGGGGCCCCAACATCTGTGCTCTTTATCAGAGAGTTCGACCTCCGCAATTTGAAAAGGTCTCACCCAACTTGGGCTAACCGGAATCGTTGATATTCAAGCCCGACAAAATCAACGACGTTGGTGAGTTGTGGGCTGCTAACTAGCGCATCTGCTACTTTCACTTTTGCACTCCGCAATGATTCCCAACCGTAGATTTAATCGAGCAGATGGTGTTTAATTCGTTAACCTTAGTGGGTGTTTGAATCGATCTAATGACGGGTATGGCCTTTCCTCCCGTTAAACGGGTCGCCTCCATCCCCTGTGTCAGATTCTTAAGTCGTCTACAGTTCTTGTTACTCTGGTAGCTCGAGTAACTTGACTATCATGTAATTTGACCTCTCGGAGCTTCGAGCTCTTGAGATCCTGAAACCTTCAAGAGCTAACTCTTTTTGTGTAGGGTTCCTAGACCTAGGTCACGTGGACCTTCAGATGACTCTTGGGCTATTAACCCTACTCTTAGTTGGGTTTTTGGTTAAGGACTCGAGTGTGAATTCAAAGTATCTTAGACTACTGGTCTGAATGAAATGCCTTCCTAGCTCCCAAAGATACGAGATCTGAAATAGGGCAAGGTAACTCGTGATGTTACCGAAACGGTAGCAATACCAAGGAGCTCACTCCAACTCTGAGATTGTGATGTAATTCCTTGAGGAAAGTGACTTCGAGGAATTAAACTAGAGAATAAGGAAAATCAAGCAAATGTAAAAGTTCTCAAGGGAACGAATGCATGCTCTTAACTTAATCATTCAATACATAAACCATTTATAGGCATATAAATACAATCATGCATCCATTATTTCCAATTCAAAGCACAAGGCATAAAAACACTTATCAGAACCATAAGGCGTGATGTGACTGCTGAGAGGGGTCCTCGTTTCCACCCAACCATAGGATCAGTCCCTCCCAATGGAATTATCATTGGACACCCCCGAGATTAGACCATGATGATTTGAGAGTCAATCTCTTACTTCCAGCTCAATGAAAGTTAGGGACGAAGGTTACTCTCCTTCTTCCAATACAAAAATAGATAAGGACGAAGGTTATTCTCCTTCTCCCAATATATAAATAGATAAGGACGAAGGTTACTCTCCTTCTCCCAGCTCAGTCTCTATTCTCTGTGATCATAACTCATTTTTATCTTTCAATCCTTCCTTAGACACCAGAGCTTCGATTCTTGTCCCTGCACTCTTCGCAGGTCCCCCCTCTGCCCACCACACTTCCTTTCTTGCCTTCCTCAGCAAGATTGTGTGTGGCTTGAATTCCTAGTCTGTGGTTAGGTCCGAAAGCCTTAGAGATGGGAGGTTTGCCTCATCCCCTCATTAACTCTTGAGGAGGTCTTCCCACCTACCAGCCTGACTGTAATTCATTCCTGGTCAGAGGGTTGTTATGATCTTGAGCAATTAAATCCAGCATGGTACTGGTTTGGTGGAGGTTAATGCAACCATTTCGGGTCCCCTCCACCACCTTTTCATTAGAAATCATGGTCTCTCTTAGCACATCCCCTTCCCAATAGTCATGCAACATGTCTCCATTTTATATTAAAATAACAAAATTTACATTCATCGAACTTTTATACAAAGGTCCATCAAATCAAACATTCACACCTTTGAGTTTTCCATAGTTCCCTGGCCCATATAGTTATATTTATAGACTGGGGGAAACATGGTGTTACAATTCCCTCCCCCTTAAAGGAACATCGTCCTCGATGATCTATCTATCAACATGATATGTATGTACAGAAGTAAACAAAATTGGATATGCATGTCTCATGGCATCTTCCATTTCCCACGTAGCCTCATCTGGGCCAAAGTGTTTCCACTGCACCTTGACTTGTGCAGTGGTTTAGTTCCTAAGTGGTGTTTCCTTCTTGTCTAATATGCATTGAGGTTCTGGTAGGAATTCTCCCTCCGGTTCCACCTGGATCACAGACCAGTCAATTATCTGATTAACATCATGTACATATTTCTTCAATAATGAAACATGGAAAACATTATATGCCTTTACTGTGGGAGGAAGTGTTATCCTATAGGCTACATGTCCCACTCTATATAATACTTTAAAGGGTCCACAATACCGAGGTGCCAACTTGGCATAGGCTCCCATTCTCAGGGAACTCTTCCCGGGCTTAACCCTAAGATAGATGTGGTCTCCTGTCTTGAATTCTCTGGGGGTTCTCTTTCTATCAGCATAACTTTTCTATCTATCTTGAGCGATTTTAAGATTTTTCTTTATTTGAGTTACTTGTTGTTCCATTTCTTTTAACATGTCAGGTCCAATTGTAATTCTATTCACGGGATTTCTCCAGCTGACTGGAGTGTTGCATGGCCTACCATAGAGGACTTCGAAAGGGCTCATCTTTAGTGATTCTTGGTAGCCATTGTTGTAGGCAAATTCCACCAGGGGCAGGTAATATTCCCACTTTTTAGGTTGGTGCATTACATGCATCCTTAGCATGTATTCTAATATTTGGTTCACTCTTTCCATCTTTCCACCGGTTTAAGGATGATAGGTTGTGCTAAATAATAATTTGGTCTCCAGACCAGCCATCAAGGATTTCCAAAAGTTTGAAGTAAATTTTGTGTCTCTGTCAGACACGATCTCCTTAGGCATTCCATGTAGTCTGAATATCTCCTTCATGAATATGTTGGCAATATCTATTGCCTTGCAAGTCGATTTGATGGGAATAAAATGAGCAGACTTGCTCAATTTATCCACCACTATCATGATGACATCATTCTACCTGGATGATGTTGGTAATCCGATGATGAAATCCATGGAGATGGTCTTCCATTTCCATTCCGGGATTGGTAGAGGTTGTAATAATCCTGTTGGGTGCCGGTGTTCTGCTTTAACCTGCTGACATTCTAGACATTTAGCTAAATACTCAACTATGTCTTTCTTCAATCCAGGCCAATAGAATTGTTTCCTAGTGGTCGTGATCATCTTTTGATATCCTGGGTGACCAGTATATGGTCTTTTATGTAGTTCATCCATTATGAACCTCTTCAAGTCGTCACAGTTTGGAATATACAATATGTTTCTGTAAGTCAACAACCCTTCCTAGAGCATCTGGTAGCCTTCATACTTTAGCCCTGTAGGCTCTTGTCTTAGGTATGAGGTCACGGTCTTGAAGAATGCATCTACCTCTTGTGCATTTATGACTCTTTCCCTAACATTCATTTCATAGTTGCTTACTGGTTCCAAATGAATCATTTTTATACTTTTGCTAAGGGCATTAGCCACCCTATTTTCCTTCCTTTAATGTGTTTGATTTCGAAATCAAAATCACTAAGGAGAGCCATCCACCTGGCTTGCTTGGAATTTATATTTGGTTGATCAAATAGGTGCCTCAACCCACAATGGTTTATCATAAGCACAAATCGCCTTCCCATGAGGTAGTGCCTCCACATTTTTAAATCATGTACTATGGCATCCAACTCTAGGTCATGGGTCACATAATTGATCTCATGCTCATTTAATTTCTAGGACACATAGAAAATTACATGTCCCTCTTGCAATAGGACTCCTTCAAGTCCTTCCTTGCAGGAATCTATACACACGGGGAAATCAATAGCCAGGTCTGCAATCTTCAGCACAAGTGCATGGGTCAGGAGGTATTTCAGTTCTTGAAATCTTTTAATCACATTTTGATGTCCAAATGAATTTAACCCCCCTTTTTATGAAGGGAAGTGATTGGACAACCAATCTTGGAAAACCCTTTTATGAACCTTCTATAGTATCCTTCTAAGCCCATGAAGGATCTGATTTCGGATACATCCTTCGAGGTAGGCCATTCCAAAATAGATCTAATCTTGTCGGGGTCCACTTGCACCCCTTCCTTAGAAATGACATGGCCTAAGTAATGGAATTGCTTCTGAAAGAAGTCGCACTTGCTAAACTTAGCGTAGAGTTGATGTTATCTTAGTACTTGGAGTATGAGTCTAAGGTGTTCTTCGTGCTCTTCTTGTTCTTGGAGTATATTAGGATATCATCAATGAAACCAATACAAATTTGTCCATAAATTTTTTGAGTACATTATTCATTAAGCACATAAAAGTGGTGGGGGTATTGGTTAACCCAAATGGCACCACCACAAACTCATAGTGACCATACCTTGTCCTGAAGGTTGTCTTGTGGATGCCTTTATCCTTAATTCAGACTTGATGGTATCAAGACCTTAAGTCTATCTTTGAGAAAATGGAAGCACCTCCCCATTGGTCAAACAAGTCATCGATTCTTAGTAAGGGATATTTGTTCTTTATGGTTGTCTTATTGAGTTGTCTATAATCTATGCACAATCGGAGTGTGCCATCTTTATTTTTCACAAACAAGACAGGTGCTCCCCACAGAGATACACTGGGCCAAATGTACCCTTTGTCCATCATCTCCTTTAGTTGTAGCTTGAGCTCAACTAGCTCTGGCGTACTCATCCTATAGGGTGTTCTAGATGCTGGCACTACTCCTGGTGTAAGTTCTATCAATAAGTCAATGTACTTTCTCGGAGGTAGACCTGGTACCTCTTCTGGGAACACGTCCTTGTATTTTCTTAATATGGGGTGGTCCTCTAGGTTTGGTTTGTCATCCTCAATAGATTCCAACACCTGTATTGCATATAAGGGACACCCTTTTCTGCAATACTTTTTCATTTGAAGGGTCGATATTTGTCTCACTGAGACATGCTTCTAAATCCCTTGGAGGGTCATATTTCTCCCTTCTCCGTTTACACATTCTAAAGTTTTATGATAATAGTCCAACTTAGTTTTATAAGAAGCCAACCAATCCATACCAATCAACAAGTCATAAGATCCCAGGGGAAGTACGTTAAGGGTCACTAGGGTGGGCAATCCAACCCATGATGAATTGACAAGCTGGTATGACCTCCGCCACCTTTATTTTGGTCCCAATGGCTAGTCGCACCAACCATGGCTTAACATTTCTAATTGGTTGTAGTTTACACTTATCAACAGTTTAGAGGACCACATAACTCAAATTAGAACCAGGGTCAATTAAAATAGAAACTAGATGGTTGGCGATCATACCTTCCATCTCCACTACTGAGGCTTGGTGATCGGCTTGATTATTGTCCAAGGATGCATAGATTCGTGGCATGATCCTAGCCACATGATTGACAGTGGTAGCTTCTTGGATATTGTAGACTCTCTTACTGTTTTGTTGTCTGTGTGGACAGTCCCTCAACCGATGATCTTCTCCACAACCCCAACATTTTAAGGGTTCTTTCTTTAGGCTATCATTCTTTCCTAGGACTGTCTTAAAAGGTTTATTTCCACTTTGAGATGGGAAATTTTGCTGGTGCACACTTCTAGTAGGAAGGCTCATTCTAAAATCCTTTCCATAGTTCTTGAATCTTGAGGATTTAAACCCCTTCTTCTGGAATCCTGAACTACTCCTCTTCTTCCATTCCTCGTGAGGTCTTGTCTTATTCCTGAACTATTCATAACAATACCTCACCTTTCGGATGGTTTCTTCTAAGGTCTTTGGTTCTTCAAACTTAATCTTGTCTCGGTAGGTCTGAGGTAACCCACTAATGAATCGCTGCATTTTTACCTTTTCATCTTTTATGTAGGGTACATACCTCAATAGCTCAAGGAATTTTTTGGTATATTCATCTATTGTGAGCTGCCCCAACCTGAGTTCATAGAACTCTTTATTCTTCCCATCCATGTATTTCTCTAACAGATACTGCTTCCTAAAGTATTTCTTGAACTGTTTCCATGATAGGCCCTTCTCCTGAACTCCTTTCACATTCCTAAGGTCTTCCCACCAAATGGAATCTTTTCCATTCAGGTTAAAGATAGTTATTCGAGCCTTCAAGTTTTCAGAGTATTCAAGGACTCTGAAGTACTTATTTAAACCAAGCAGCCAAGATTTTGCCTCTTCCCCCTTTTAATATCTCCATTGAAAGAGGGTGGTTTGGATTTCTTCAACTCTTCAGGATCATGATTTTTGGAACACTTCTGCTTCTTTCATTTCCTTTGAGAATGTGAGTTGTCTCTGCTACTAGAAGGTCCTTCAGAGTTTCCAGCTTCCTTTCTAGAGGACTCTACCGATGAGTGTCCCCTACCTCCAGGTTGGGCCTTCTTCGCGGTACTTCTCCCAGTGTGGTCACTTATGGGGTCATGTTTTCGGATCTCAGGTGGACTTCGACTTTTCACATGACTGGTTGCGAGTTCATGTTGCAGTTTCCTTTGTATGTCGAATAAGCTCTGCAACAAAACAACGTCAATTTCTGTTTGTTTTTCTTGCTCCTTTATCAATCTCTCGTTGTTAGCCTTGCAACTCGGTAATTTGGCACTGAGGCTCCTTACAGTTTCAGCCATATCTGGAGGGGTTTCCATCGCCCTCCTTTCGTCAGATTCTTCGTCTCTATTGTGGGAGCCATCCCCCACTTCATGACACGTCACCATCATTTAGTCTTGAAGTTTTCCCATGATTTACTGACTGTTAGAGTGCTAACAAAAACACTTATTGTTAGCTAACAGTTTGTGATCCCAAGCAGGCCAAGTGTAGTAACGATGCTATGATACCAATTTGTAACACACCCACGATGGGACAAGAAATTTAAAAAAAAAAATCGTTCTCCTTATAGGAACAAATCCTCTCTTTCTATGGTTCCTAATTTGAATAGTCGGGGAACCAACCTGACTTCCCGGTCAAGGATCTCTGATTTCAGAACCAAACAACTCTATGAGATCTTGATGGTCTCGTTTTGTAATTAAACGTAGACTCTTTCGAGTTCCTGGTGCGGGTCTAATGATACTGCCCTCAAAATATTTGAGTTTGAGTGCTAGCCCCTTTTCTGACAAGCCCCTCCATGTGAGCATTGGTTGTTACCACGGGTCTAACCAAAAGGCGCTTCGCGAAATCAGAAATTATTTTGCCTCTTTTTCTAGAAGTCCGATCTCCGAACTTTCGACCGTGTCAGATCAACGGTCCACGATCTTCTGTGATCCGATGATATTGATCTCCTCTTGCAAATCAGGACTTCACGTTTTAGGATTTTGGAAGACAACTCCATCCTTTCTTCCCTTTGGTAATCTTACGAATTCTGAATCCTCTAACTCTTGAATCTGATGCCATCTGTCAACCTTTGCGATGGACAGTTCTGACTGGCTTCAAAACTTAGGGACTTCGCAAGTCTGCCCTCTGTGCACTCCCAAAAGGTTAAGGGACATGCACCTTACCTGGATCGGACGACTGTTGGTCCTTCGTGCCTCGATCCGATGAACATGATCTATTCCTTTCCTACGTGCTCCTTTAGGTGTTTGGTCGTGAGTTTCGATGACCCAAATCTCCTCCTTGCAGCTGATTTGACGACATCTATCGCTCCTCCCCTTGAGCTTGCGCTTTCCCCCAACTTGGCAGAATTCAATCATTTCAAAGGCTTCACCTTTGAACTACCTCCTGTGAACCCTAATGTATTAGGGTCTCGACAATGTTTTCCCTCCTACGCTTTTGTCAATGGAATTTGACTTTGCCCTGGCGCACACTTGCGCTCTACGTGCAACTTGCACTGTTTCTCCCCAGGATTTCAAATTACCCAATATCTAAGGGACTCGACCCTTTTGCGTCTTCCAAAGGACTTTCTGGTGCCCTCTTGGCACACTCTATGCTCGATTTCCTGAGCTTTCGAACTTGAAACAAATTTGCCTCTTGGACCTCATTCGTGCTTCTGAAAAGCGCTTATCTCTTTTGAGCTTGATATCCTTGAAGATTTTGATTTCCCATGCACTCCCTACGTTTCAGGGATCTCGTCAAACTCATATCGAAGGTCAACGACGATCGACGGTTGATAGTAATTGTGGGGCCCCAACATGCGTGCACTTTATCAGAGAGTTCGACCTCTGCATTCTGAAAAGGGCTCGCCCAATTTGGTCTAACTCGAATCGTTGATCTTCCATCCCGACGAAATCAACGATGTTGGTGAATTGCAGGCCACGAACTAGCACGTCCGCTAATTTTACTTTCTCTCTCTGCAATGATTCCCAACTGTAGATTTAATTGAGCGGCTGTGTTTAATTTGTTAAAACCAGTGGGTGTTTGAATCGATCTAATGATTAGGATGGCCTTTCCTCTTGTTAAACGGGTCGCCTCCATCACTTGTGTCAGATTCTTAATTTATCTATAGTTCTTGTTACTTCGGTAGCTCGGGTAAGTGACTATCATGAAATTTGACCTCTCGGAGCTTCGAGCTCCCGAGGTCTCGAAACCTTCAAGAGATAACTCCTTTTTGCACAGGGTTCCTAGACCCAAGTCACGTGGACCTTCAAATGACTCTTGGGATATTAACCCTACTCTTAGTTGGGTTTTTGGTTAAGGACTCGGATGCGAATTCAAAGTCTCTTAGACTACTGGTTTGAATGAAATTCCTTCGTAACTCGTAGAACTATGAGCTCTGAAATGGGGCAAGGTAACTCGTGAGGTTACCGAAACAGTAGTAATACCAAGGAGCTCGCTCTGACTCTGGGATTGTGATGTAATTCCCTGAGGAAAGTGCCTTCAAGGAATTAAACTAAAGCACGAACACACTACCTACAATTCAATTGACATATTTTTTGCCAAGGCCCACGTGAAAAAACTACCCACAATTTCCCGACATAGTGTTCTTTAAAATCGACCTTTTGTTTAGAAATTTCACTATGCCTCATTTAGAAAAACCCTAGTCCCGAAAATCCTCCAACAAATTCTTTTTCAGAAAATAGAATGAAAATGGAGGGGCCCCGCTAGATGAAACCTAGTGCCCCAAATCCAATTCAATTGACATTTCATTACTTTGAGTCCCCGTTTGAGTTTTATCGCGATTTGCAACTCGCCTCCTCAAGCCATTCAGGGTCATGTTTGTAATTTGGTTTGGGGTAATACAATCCAAACCGAGTAGCATAATGGAGTTCCATAAGCTCCCGAATGTCTGTTTGGACAAGGTCCACACAACCACACTACCCACAATTTCCTGACACAATGTTATTGAAAATCAACCTCTTGTTCATAATTCACATTATGCCTCATTGAGAAAAACCCTAGTCCCATAGATCCTCCAACAAACGCTCTTTTGGGCAACAAAATGACAGCGAAGGGCCCCTACTAGTTATGTTGTTTTTCATGCAATCCAAAAGAAATTATGGATCAATAGTATAATGAGACTACACCATAAGGATGCAACATAAACCTATTTAGTGACATCCCTTTCTATGTAAATCCTATAAATTATGATGACTATGTTTCACAACTTTGAAGATACCTAAGATATATGAATAAAGAGACCTTATTTTTTTTATTAAATTAACTTGAAAACAAAATTTCTTTAATGATGAAAACAACTATATTTTTACAAACAATTAGTTTTATGAATATCATAATGAAAGAAAATTTTAGATGACTTATGGTTAGCCAAGGAAAATCAAGGCAAGACAATGCAATACAAGGCAATGCAAGGCATGGCATGACAAGTCAAGGCAAATCATGTCGTGGCAATTCAAGGCAAGGCATAGCATGGCATGACAAGACAAGGCATGGCATGGCATGACAAAGCAAGGCATGGAAATTCAAGGCAAGGAAATGCATAGTATGATAGGGAAAAGCATGCCATGTCATGGCTTGGCATGACATGGAAAGGAAAGGCATGGCAAGGCATGGCATGGCAAGGCAAGACATGCCATGCCATGGAATGGCAAGGCATGACAAGGCATGGCAAGGCAAGGCATGACATGGCTTGGAAAGACATGGATTGACAAGCCAAGGCATGGCATGGCATGACAAGGCAAAGAAATGCAAGACATGACATAGCATGGCATGGAAATATATGGCATGACAAGGCAAGCCAAGGCATGGAAATGAATTACATGGCATGGCATGGAAAGGCAAGGCATGGAATGACATGGCATGACATGGCATAGAAAGGAATGGCATGGCATAGCATGTCATGAAAAGGAAAGGCATGGCATGGCATGGACAGGCAAGGTAAGGAAAGGCAAGGCATGACATGGAATGACATGGCATGGCATGGAAAGGAAAGGAAATGCAAGACATGACATGGAAAGGCAAGGCATGGCATGGAATGACATGGCAAGGAAAGTGAAGGCAAGGAAAGACATGGCATGGCATGGAAAGGCAAGGCATGGAAAGGAGAGGCATGCAAGGCGAGGCATGGAAACAGTCAATGAGTTAATGCATGGAAAGACATGGCATGGCAAGGCGAAGCATGACAAGAGTCAATGAGTTAAATCCATTTTAGGTCAAAAGTGGTGGTTTTCGGGCCCATGGTTTTTCTAGCCTACAATATTTTTCCCATGGATTTCATGCAATGACGCCTTTAAAAAGGCTTAGGATACTCCATTGTAATGAGACTGAAGGTGAGGGGTGAAGGCTTACTTGGTCATCTTGGCTGAATTCGGTCTAGAGAATAAAGATTGATAACCTTTACAAGATGGAAGGGAGTACTCAAATAAATGAAGCAATGATGGTATCTGAGGAAGAAAATGAAACTACTCGTTTATGGAATCAATGACTAAGACGTATGAACGAGAAAGGACTGAAGGTGTTGATAAACCATAATCTACTTCCATATTTAAAATCTTTTAATTTGAATTTCTGCAAGCATTGTGGTTTTTTGGGAAGCGGTGTAGATAGAAGTTTAAAACAAGTAGTCATACACATAAGGGTATTTTAGATTATATCCATTTAGATGTTTGGAGGCCACCCCCTACAATTTATTTTTAATGTGTTTAATGTATTTAAGAAATTTAGAGTTTTGGTTGAAAAGAGAACTAGCAAGTCAATCAAGTGTTTAAGAATAAATAATGGAGGCAAGTTCACATCTTTGGAATTTTAAAATTATTGCAAGGAAGTTGGGCTCGAAAGGCATAAAATCACAATTTACACTCTGCAACAAAATGGTGTGGTTGAATGCATCAACAAGACTCTTCTAGAGAGAGTGAGATAATGCCAAGTTGCAACAAGAGTTATGGGAAGAAAACATCATTAATTTTTTCTATCTAGTAAATAGGTCAACATCAGTTGCAATAGATTATAAGACTCCTGAAGAGGTATGGATAGGTCATTCATGTAATTACTCAATTATGAAATTTTTTGGTGATGATGTTTATGCTCTTATTTCTAAAGATTAGCATTATGAGTTGGACCCTAGATCAACGAGTATATATTTTTTGGTTATGGTGATGGAATTAAGAGATACAGATTGTGGGATCCTACTGCCCACAAAATCATCATTAACAAAGATGTAGTATTTGATGAATCTCTTCTCATAAAATTAGACATATTAAAAGTTGAAATGAAACAGGAACAAATACCACAAAATCAACAAATTAAGTTGGAAACTCAACCAACTACAAAAAATAAGGAGCATGAAGAAGCTTCTAAAGAAGTAGACGAGGATGCAGAAAATATATAGGAACATGTGGAAATGTCACAACCTACTCTGAGGAGATCTACATGAACCAAAAATCCTCCTAAGAGGTATGAATATTATATTTCATCTATTTCTTTGATATATAATGGTGGGAAAACTTGCTTTTATCAGGAAGAGATGGATGTTATTGAAAGTGCTAAATGGAAATGAAATAAGAAATGGATGCCTTGCAGAAGAATAAAACATGGGACCTGGTATAACTCCCAAAGGGCGGGAAGGTTGTCTGTTGCAAATGGGTCTACAAATTGAAAAGGGGATTTGATGATAAAGTTGAAAGGTACAAAGCAATATTGGTGGAAAAAGAGTATTCTCAAACGAAAGGTATT
>JZKD02S1635969.1:90117-146997 GCA_000966675.3 Picea glauca | reverse complement strand
CTTACAAATTTATTCCCTCAATACCTTACCTCTCTTACTTTAATTGATTATGAAAATTTACAAGGATATATTAACCCCCCATACTTAGGAATATCCAGTGATATATGCAGAGTATATCACGAATGAAAATTATATGGAAAAATCCCCTCCTATAGGTTTTCTTGAAGAGGTTATGGATTATGAAGGCATATCAAATAATGGTTACACAAAGTAGAAAAATTTCAACCCCTTGAAAGAGTTTCTATAGTGAAACTCCAAATGGAGCACCAAACTCTAAATATACAAGAAGCCTAAGTGATGAAGACCCCCCTTCTCCCCTCGAGGTTGCACAACCTCCCGATCTAGGATCGTTCAAATCAATGAGTTAGATCGACTCTTTGGGACTTTATTAGACCCCAATCAACCTACATAGGTCCCATTTTCCTTAGAAGTGAAGGTTCTAGCGAACTCACAAGCTCTTTCATGGCCTCTTTGAAGAATTCAAATAACAGACACTAGCTCCCCTTGCGAGGTCCTATCCTTCATATGGCCTTGGGCTATGACCTCACATAAACATGTGATTGCGGAGCAGCCAAAAGTGGTTTGAGACCACACTTCTTTTCTCCCCTCAATTTACTATCAACCGCCATGTGTCCCTTTGGAAATATCGTGGTTTCAATTGTGGCCCATTCTAAGAATTTTAAATTCCAAGCACTTTCTAGCCCCACAATTAAGCGTGATCGTTGATCTTCAATCTTGGTCGATGCCTCTTGATCAACGACTACAATATGTCCTCTATCTTCCTTGGTCAACTGTTAGTCAACGAACCTTTTCCTCCTTTCACACACACTCCCAGATCTCATGATCTATCGACACGTGCCCTCCTCTCAATTCGACGACTACGATTGATTTCACCCTTAGGTCTTAGAGAGTTTCAACTCTCAACTCTCGCTTCCTCTGAAATGACTATCTTCTAAAGTGGAAGATATGTTGACACCTATCCCCAACAAATGGATGACTCAGATGAACTTTGGCTCTCTGGCCTTAGGGAGTTCTTGTTCAACACCCTCCTTCTTCTTCCAGAGTGACTTTCTCCGAAATGGTAGATCTTCTACCATGTATCCTCCTCAAATCAATAGCTCTATACCACTTCATGAATTCAACACTTTCAATCAAGGCCAGATCAATGGTATTTGGCCCTCTTCTCAATCAATGACTCTGATTCACTTCAGGATTTCGGCCTTCAAAAATCTCAACTCTTAACTTCTCTACGCTCGCTTTTTCCCCAGAGAATTTTACCCGGAGTACACAATTGGTTGACAAGTTTCCTCCTATAGATTGATGGCCCCCAACTACTTTGGCTATTCGGGCTTCAGGAGTTTCAAAACTCCACCTACGCTTTCTCCTAGAGCTCACGATCCATCGACACATGTCCTTCTAGATCTGACGATCCATATTTACTTCGGCTCTTCGGGCTTCGGGATTTTCAAACTCCTACGCACTCATTCCTCCTGGAGTTCTTTCACCCAAAGACAACAATTTTTTTCCACGCATCCCTTTGGATCTGACGATCCAGATTCACTTCAGCTCTTCATGGTTCAAGAGTTTCAACTCCTACCCACTCGTTCCTCCCAGAGTGCTTTCACCTGAAGACTCAGATCTGTTGACACATACCCTCCTGACAACCAACAACCAGGATCTACTTTGATTCTTCGGCGATTCTTCTCTCTCCTTGACCAGAAACTTCTGAAGTGCTCTCGCTCCGGAGTTGTGGATCTTGGCCCACCTATCCATCTTGACGATGAATGGTCCCTAATCACTTTGGGACTTCGAGACTTTGGCAAGTCTTCTCGTCTATGCACACTAAGGGTTAAATCCTATGCACTTTACAGATCCAACGGATGTCGATCCCTCGCGCTTAGATCCAATGGTTGGGATATGTTCTCCTCCTCACGCATTCCTCCTTCATCCTAGACCCTGATCTTGTTAATATTATGGTAGCTTCAGGAGGTATGAACCTCTATTGTGACCTATGATGAGACTAGAATCCTCCGGAAGGAAGCAAAGAATTGAAGGAAACCCTAGACAAGTTGTCGACTGAACAAATATATTTAAATTGAATTTATTGATACCCAGAAGGAGAATTCGGCCCCAGTTAGCCTGGCCAGTCCACTATAAATATAGGGTGCCAGTTTCATTATTTCACATCTCAGCAGTTGCAGTGAGAGCAAAATTTGTGTAGGCAGTTGCAGGCAGCAACAGTTTGGTGAGTAAGTTTTCTGGGAAAGATGGGAAAGTGGTGTGCTAGATTTTGGGTGGGATCATCTGTTCAATTCAATTTCTATTTTCTCACTTGGTGCTTTTATCCTCTCTTGGCTATTGATTTCTAGCAAGATTCTCTTCTCGGTCAAGGTCAAGGTTCTCAGAGGGTGGCTTCGGCCCGTGGTTGGGTAACGAGGGTATCGTCAATGTTTAAATGAGCACAATCCTCTATATTCTAATAGTTTATGGGCCCACACCCCTTCATTCAGCCTAAAATGCTGGAAGGAAACATAACCGCTAGGTATTGAGCTCATTGAGGAACTTCCACTAGAGTTACTAGAAGGAGAAGATTCCAAAGAACTACAGCTAGGGTTACTAGAAGTAGCAGTTGTAGAAACCCTAATTCTCAGATCCGACACCTTGTGATGGAGCATCTTTCTCAAGGAGAAGATATTCAGATGTGCCCTAACTCAACGCACCTATTGACTTTATCAGAAGAAAGAAATGACGAAGTTGAAGTTTTGGATCAAGGCATGACCAGTTATTAGTCAACCGAAGACATGTGCGAAACAATCAGTCTATTACATTACTCAACACTTACCGGGAGAATTGAAGATGATATGTGGATAATCGACAGTGGAGCTTCCAGGCACATGACAGGAGATCAAGCTAGACTCTCAGATCTAAATGAGAGAAAGACATTGTACAAAGTGGAGCTTGGAGATAAAAGCANGAAAAATATTCTTGAAAAACATTTAATTTGTGATTGAAATAACTCTCCAGTTAGGAGGGAGCATTGAAAATATTGTTTATCTTTGTAATTGAAAAATAGTCCAAATTGGACAGATGCTTTCCTGTTTGGAAAGTGGATTGAGATTTCTGACAGACAATGGCTTCCCATTGTAGTTAACATGGGAGGCAGACTGATTTTTGATGTATCATAGACAATGACTTCCCATTGTGATTAACATGGGCAGTGGTCTAGGACAGTCATTCTTTTTGGTAGTCACTCTGAGTAGTGGTCAATTAGAATGGTCTGCCTCACCGGGCAGTCATTCTTTCGAAGTTCACAGTTGTGAGCAGTTTCAAAGAATCGTCTGTTTTGGAGGTTGATGCAGGATAGACATTCCTCGAGGGCAGACTCATTCTCTCCAGGTTACACTTTGTTTAGTGTCAGAAGAATGGCCTAGGGTGGGGAATAGTCCAGGCTCAACAATCAGGGATAGTTATTCCTTGAGGGCAGACTCATTCTCTCTAGGTTACACTTTTTTTAGTGTTGAAAGAATGGCCCAAGGTGGGGAATAGTCCAGGACAGTCATTCCTTAGGGCATACTCATTCTCTCCAGGTTACACTTTGTTAAGTGTCGGAGGAATGGCCCAGGGTAAGGAATGGTCCAAACATTTCTCGAGGGTAGACTCATTCTCTCCAGGTTACACTTTTTTTAGTTTCAGAGGAATGGCCCAGGGTGAGAAATGGTCCAGGCTCAGAAATCAGAAATAATCCTTCTTCCTTGGTTGAGAAGAATGGGGTANGAAGATCTCTACAAAGTTCTCAGTGAATTTGTCTCTCTGTGCTTCCTCTGCATAGTTTATCCTCCAAGTTATTCAATAACCTTGAGTTTCCCCTTGAGTTTTTATCGCTCTAGTGTGCCCTCCTGGCACATTCTTTTCTGACTCCATAGAGTTCAGATGTGCACTACTTGCGTTGGCTACAGAACCTCCAATGTTCTGTTGTGCACTTTTTGCACAGCCGAAAGAATCCATAATGATATCTCAAACTCAACAAAGATAGAGAAATATATCTTCCTACTGTAGGTGAAACCTCTCATGCATCTAAAACATACATAAACGCACACAAATAACATTCATCAGATACACATAAACACACATAAAGTTCATATGCAAGAAAAATTGCTTTCTTTATATTAAGATGAATGTTTGATTACAATATGTGCAGGCTGGACTATAACAGAGTCTTGACTCTCTCAAACTCTCTCAAAGAACTATTATATCTCCTATTTCATCCTCTAAGTATTTCTAACTAACTTGCAACTACCTTCTATTCAGTAACAATACACCTCCAATAGCCTCATTCGGGCATACAATGCATATACATATACAAGAAGGTTCCTAGGGTTCCCTCCGACTACCTATCTTCTCAAAAGTAGATAACTACCCCTTTAAGAACTGTTACTTTAAAGTCTAGGAGTGAAACTCCCAGATCACTCATGATCATTTTCTCCCAAGCATCTTGATCTTCTTCAGTTTTCAATCAATTCAAGAAAGATTTGCAGGAAACGCCAGTGTTTCATATTCTGAAATGATTCAAAGCCGTGCTAAGGTGCTATGTTGTCTCTCCACGTGTGCTTTATGATGATGCTCCTACATCACTAAGAAGCAATCCAAAGGATAAAAAATTAGAATTATTGCCCCCCCATGCCTAGGGGTAACTATAGGAGATCATGTCTCATGGCCCACAATGAAGAACATGATTCTGACCATGATGATGATCAACATGTCCACAGATGGCAGCCCAATAGCCCCCCTCATTCACCTTTATAGCTATAGGTCAACCAAGGCTCATCAGATCTAAGCAACCCAGTGTATGAGAGATGGTAAGACATCATCACCATGAGGTATGTTAGTCCTTATTTCATGCAAATTGTTGTGCTTAATTTGTTGGGCATGTGGATGAGGATATTTGGTTGAAGTTGGATAATGGATCACTAGTTTGGGAAATTGTATCAGTTGCCTTGTTTCACCTTGGTTTCCAGCTTCTATGCCCTAGTCATGTGTTGTCATCACCCATGGAAAAGGGGTAATACTGGGGGGCCCTCACGAGGGTAACGTTTTGTTCCCTTCCATACTTTTTCACTTTCCAACATGGAGCCTCTCATAGTGTACTAAATTTTGGAAATGGGTCATGGTCCATTCTCTCATGAGAAGAGGAGTTGAAGGCCCAAAGGTTGATTATAGTTGTTATTAAAAGATGAAGAAAATGATGATAAAGAAATAAAGGAATGATATCAAAAGGACTAACAAAATCCAGTCCAAACTTGAGCTCTACCCTTTCAATGATCGCCCTAGTCCCAAATAACAATGCTATAGCTTGAAACCTTATAAAAGGGGACTTACAAATATGATAAAACGGACTAGAAATATTGATGATAAAGGGGTTTGGAAAAAATGATGCCTAAATATGGGCTGACTCAAGAGCGAGCACACCCTCCACAAAGGTTCTCATAGAAATGGATTTAATGACACCATGAGCCATGAAGTAAGCCCGAAAAACATATCACTATCACACTTACTCTTGAAGGGTTTATTTATTTCATGTCACTCTTGGAACCTATCCCTCTACCTAGGTTATTTTATTTTTTGTCTAGGTGGCACACCTAATAGGGTTGGATGAAGGCCCTCCCATACTTAAACATGTCAACTCACATGAGGTCCTGAGCTAGTGTGATGCTTGAAGGGGATATTGAGGTGAATTATCTTACATGGATTATATATTAAGTTACAACTTACTTTGCATGCTTTATGGACTAATGTTTCTCAAGAACCTTGGATAACCATGTTTTATACTTTGATTTATCTTGGATGGCCCTAACATAGTTCTTTGAAGGATGTCTTGGGATTGTACCCAGGATGTTGTGTCTTTATTTACAGAACTCGTGCATGTGTGATGGAGAGCAGTGGGTCATCCAGTTACTCACCACCCTCATACATCATCTCTCACACCCTTAGAACCTTGAACAATGGACATATGGGGTTGGTAGGAGTAGATTCAGTCATGATGGCAGATAGATGGGCTAGAAGCCCCACAGGCTGGGCAAAGTACCCGAGAGATTATTCTTCACCAGGATCAGGGACGTTGTAGAAACAGATAGTCAGAGACATGGAAGATACAAGATAAATCTCCCCGAGACCTGGACACAGCGCATGGATCTTGGACACTAGCCCTATTTTGGTGATGACATCACCTTCTAAGGTATGATGAAGTTAGGCTTTAGTGCACACATGGATGGTTGGAATGACTTGGGGTGAGGAGAGGCATCTCTTTCTCCCAGCTTACTATGGATTGTTGCCATGTGGCATTTGGAGGCATCTTCCTTTCCCAAGAGGGCTTGATGTCTCACACGTGTGGCCTCTTGTGATTTATTTTATACATTTTATCATTTGTAAAGGGTTGAATGAGGGCTTGGCCCCACTTAAAACATTGTTATGTTATGTTATGTGGACAAAAGTGTTAGCCTAGGCTCGTATATAAATGCTAGTGCTCATTTCATTTGGATCGTCATTTTTCTCTCACCATTGTGAGACTGTTTCTAAAAATTTTGACCCTTAGGGGTTACTATCTCTTTCTCTCTCATGTGTTATGCTTAGAAAGGATCTTTTATGGATGATTTTTTTTTGTTTTTTGGTTGGATATTTCTGCAAATAGCGTGAAATTCTCTTGGTTTCTTGGATGAACTAAGTAAATTTATGCAATTCTTTGTTATGTTATTAATGTTTATGGTGAAATTGATATTTTGTTGCAAGAAGTCTTGTTTGTTGAAACCCTAAGAGAGTAACATAAGTGTTTTTTCCTCTCACAAGGTTATATTATGCTAGAATTGGTTAATTGTCCTTGCTAGGATTAGAACCCTAAAGCCCTAAAGTGCTATCACTTTAGGATTTTATCCCTAGATAATTGATATTTGATCTAGTTGAAGTTACAAGAAGGGAGAAATGACTTCTAGGGCCCAAATGTGCTTGTACCCTAGACGTCCTTCTTCTCAAGGTCTAAAAACTAATGCCCAAATGTGCTTGCACCCTAGACATCCTTCTCCTCAAGGTCTAAAACCTAAGGCCCAAATGTTCTTGCACCTTAGGGTTTAGATCCTACCTCTTGGTTTCAAGTAGATCGACC
The DNA here is from genome assembly GCA_000966675.3 of Picea glauca. Taxonomy (NCBI): domain Eukaryota; kingdom Viridiplantae; phylum Streptophyta; class Pinopsida; order Pinales; family Pinaceae; genus Picea; species Picea glauca. Next base: position 139,844 of record JZKD02S1635969.1, on the reverse strand, counting down.
TTCAAGCTTGGTTGCATTGGAAGACTCCATAACCCTAGAAAGGCATTGATCTTAAAACACTCTTATGGTGGGATTTGTAGAAGTACAAATCTTGCGAGAACAAGAATAATATTGAAGATTAGTATACAAGTGGCATATGTTATGGTTGGCATGATTTAAAGAATCCTTCTAAGGAATGGTATATGGACACTTGAAATTTTTGGGAAAAACAACTACTTCTAGCTTCTATTTAATGACTCTACTCCACCTTATGTAGAGAATATTGTCTTAGGAAGTCAAGAGCTAGTTATACTACTAGTTTTTAAGCTTTCCTATTCTACAGTAGTAGTGTTCCTTCTAGATCCACATCTGACATTTTGCACTTATGTGGATTTTTTTTTTGATATGGTTGGATCTATATATTTGGATCCACATGATTGTGTTAGGAATTTGGAACACCACTCTCAGCTAGGTATTGAGCTCATGTATATTCAATGGGGAGACAATATGATCTCTTGAACATGGGACCTAGGTTTATGGATGAGCTCTTTGAGTTACTTTAGTATTTCAATTGGTACTTGCATATAGGACACTAGATACTTAAGCAATGGTGGACAGTACTTGTACATGGTACCTAGGTTTATGGTGGAGCTTTTTGGACTATTTCAACATGATGACCAACTCTTGTATATAGGACCCTGGTTCCCTAACTTACTTCAACATTGCAACCAACACTCATCCATGGGACCCTAGTTTGTGGTTGTACCTCCTAACAACAAGCATTGAGGGAAATGATTTTCTAAGGGGGGTGGAGTGTTGGGATCTTCCCTAGGTGTGTAATGGGGGGACGAAGGACCTATTAGAGTAAGAATAGTGGAGGTCATTCAACATAGGGTGGACTAGGTCCACTATGTTATTTATTATCAAATAAGGCACATCATGTTAGTTAGGAGGTTGTTGTGATTAAGGTTTTATAGTCACCTATAAATAGGGATGGAGATCTCCTTATAAGATGTGTGGATTTTATTGTATTTGGATCTTAGCTCATTAAGAGGTCACTTGATCTTAAGAGGCAAGTGAACAGGGGTGGATTCCTTCCATAAAAGGATAAATTGTAAAGTGTTTCCCTACCTTAAGGGTATTTTTATATAATAAAGTAAAGGGGATTCTCTATCTTATTTTTAGATATCTTATATGTGATAGCATTTTTAGATTTAAGGTACTTAAGAGAGAGTTCCAAGATAATTTCACCCCCTAATCCTCCATAAAGTGTGTTGAAGGGGGATGTTGGAATTTGTGATTAAACCTAACTTTTGATGTTAATCAATGAACTGACTAAGAATTTGAGTGGTTGATTGAGAGGTTTCAACTAGTCAGATATGATCAGGTTTACTATAACAAATTAGGGGAAAAAGGGACTAGAAAATGAAGAATAACTATTATTGATTCACGGTTCTCTTAGCTTTAAAATTTAACCATTTATTATATACTTTTACCTATAAATAATAATAAAATTACTCTCCTTTTTTCACAACAGCTAATTTATAATGGCTAGTTATAACAACTAGTTTTATCTTTTTCCTAACGATCATATTATCTTCACCTTTATATACCTCCTACCTCAACACTCTTTTCATACTTATTGATTCAACAGTCCTTGATGATGGGTGGAGTCTACACTTGAAACATTGGACATTTCAAAAAATCCATACACGGTTTATTTCCATAACTACAAACAACATTATGAGGAACTGTGAAAATCTGCATACTTTAAAACTTGACCCAATCAACCTTATTTCAATGAGGTTGGTTATACACTCAAGTGTATAAATAGATGGTATGTGGATCAATCTACAAAATAGAGAAATTATGTTAATATTGTTCTTTTGTTGTGTAATGCTATAATAGTGTTGAGTCTTGGGTAGCATAGTAACCCTTGAATGAAGAAATATACATTGAGTCACTTCCCTACCATTTGCAATACATTGATTTTACCCTCTATATTGTCTCTTTAATCCCTTTGTCGGTGCCTTTTTATACTTTCCCCATGGAATTTTTAATCTTGCATTACTTATAATATTTATATCCATCCACGTGTTAGTTGTATCCTCTTTCCTTGAGTTCATCGAGCTTCATAATAACTTGGTTTATGGTCTCATTCAAGTTGTTGGTTTTTTCCCATGTTGTCTCCTAGTTCTTTATCCCAAGGGAAGTTTTATGCCATCTTTGTGTCTATCTTATTCCTAACTAGAGTCATTTTTTTGTCCCATCATTTTGAAACAATACTTTTATGTACCTTGTGCTAATGAAAAGGAACCTTCATTGCATTTTTCTTTTGGTAGGTCTAGCATTATAGTAGAACATATTTTCTTTAAGGGTAAGATCAAGAGACATATTGATACCATGGTACTTGTTTTTATTATTGGAAATCTATCTTACATTTGGCAGTGGATTTATGTCATTAATTGTTGATTGAATGACTCCTTTTGTGTTCAACTTCAATACATTTAATCCCACAAATGAAAGATTGAACATTGTATTTGGTTCTCACTTTCATCATTAGTGGGATACCTCATATTTGGTAGTAACGTTGACCATTGTTTATTGACCATATTGTTTCTCTTCGTTCTCAACTCCATCACATCAACTTACTTGTAGAAATTTGTACACTCGCAATGGTGTTTCAAGATCTAATTCATATATCAAGAGCAATTTACCCACACATTGTACACAATTTGCATGTGGTTATCAAGTTGAGTGCTATCACACTTTTGAGGACTCAATAAATTGGATTTTGTACTTTTCTCTAAGCACCATTTCTCTAGTACATGAGTTCTAAAGATGAGTACAACAAAACAACATTGAGACTTTGTTTTGATCTACATGTAGTACCATAACATGACTAATTTTTATTTCAAATTGCACAACCATGATTCATAAAATATGATGTATGATGTATTAAGACTTGGTTAATTAATAAAACATGTGGTTAAATCCAAGGTTTGTAATGGAAATTTAGTTTTGATGTGACTCTTACATAACATGGGAATGCCCAACTCCTCAAACATAAATCTTGTATAAAAAAAATGCAAGTTTTTCTCTTTTTGTGGGTGATTTGCTCCTACTCTTTGATCTAGGTGGCTCCCTTTAGAAAACTCTCTCTTTAAAGCCAACGATCAACAAAAAATTGATGAATTTTGGTCGTATGTTTCACTATTGATTTCATTAATTAAGGGGCATATGTTATCCTAGTTTTGTTCATCACATGACGAAACAACATTTTTTTATGGAAAATTATCAAGAAATCTACTCCTAAGCCATTTTCCAAAATCAATACTTTTCAAAAACCCAAAAGGAAACAATAATGAAAAAATCGACCAGTTTCTCATTAAAAACATTGAAAAGGGGGAGAGACATGTAGGTAATACTATGATACACATGAATCTTTATGCATATGTCAACTTGAAAAGTCATGGGTTTGAAACACATTAAAGGAAAATACTCATAACTACATGAAAACAAATGTCAAAAAATTCACTAATGGAAACATCTACTAAAAAATACATATCAAAAGGTTTGGAAATGTGAAGTGGTGTCTTCAAGAGGACCTAAATGAGACATACCATGCCATGCTTTGTTGTCTCTCTAATTAGGTATAAAAAAAAACATTGTTGGACAACTTCTTGCCAAAATGCATGATGAGGTAGTTATTGATCATGCATTTTAAACCTACCCAAATATCATTTGATGATTTTACTATATCTTCTTCTTCTCAAAGGAAACTTAAATCATGCTTCATTTTGATTTGACTATATTACAACTTAAACCTCCCTTTATACCTTTAAAGTTTAGAGACTTTGTTGTAAAAGTTTGGTAACATTTCCTTCATCTAACCATTATTGTGTCACAACAAACAACACTAATTCTTTATTGAAATTGATTAATCTTTTGACATGATTTTATACCATCCTAAAAATATTATCCTTTCCTTGACTAACTTCAAACAAAAACATAAAATTAAAATTAAAATAAAAAATAATTCTTTACCTATCTATATTTATTTAATCTCCTTAAAAAAATATGGCATTCCAACCATATAAGTAAAAGCCTCCCAAAAAAATCCAAACGAATAACATCACACTCTACCTCATCAACAACATAATGTAGGACAAAGTAAACTTAAATCTGCACCTATAGCAAACCTAAAGTTTATCATTCCCTCCTAGAAATCATAAGGCGTTGTACAACCTTAGATGGAAAAGGTTGGAAGTCCTAAACTTTCCATTTAAGAATTTTACCTAAAGTTTATCATTCCCACCTAGAAATCATAAGGCGTTGTACAACCTTAGATGGCAAAGGTTGGAATTCCTAAGCTTTCCATTTATGAATTTTACCTAAAGTTTATATTTCCACCTGGAAATCATAACGCGTTGTACAACCTTAGATGGCAAAGGTTGGAAGTCCTAAACTTTCCATTTAGGAATTTTAAATGAAACTTTCCTACCATTTAGGAATTTTAAATGAAACTTTCCTAACATCGAGAATTTGTTAAAAAAGAAACTAATATTATTTTATTCCTTTTACCTAGACTTTTAATTGGAAGAAACTCTCTCATTTAGCATCCAACTTCTCGGCTCACTCGCTGAAGACACACAGCGGACCTTTAAACCGGGTTCCANTATCAAATGTTTGTTATGAAGAATAAATGACAGTAGATGTTCCATTGTTTGTGATTATGTTTCACAATTTGAGTAGTTGCGTACTACCGAAATAGACACAGGTGTGTTCTATTAATTGATATTGTACCAGTTGTCATAGGAGATTATCCAGTCGAATAATAATGACAAGTGCTCGTAGTGCTACCAGTTGAATGGTCTGTTGTGCTCAAGACCATACCTACCTAGCTAGGAGGGAGTGTTAATATTATGGTAGCTTTGGGAGGTATGAACCTCTATTGTGACCTATGACGAGACTAGAATCCTCCGGAAGGAAGCAAAGAATTGAAGGAAACCCAAGACAAGTTGTCGACTGAACAAATATATTTAAATTGAATTTATTGATGCCCAGAAGGAGAATTCGGCCCCAGTTAGCCTGGCCAGTCCACTATAAATACAGGGAACCAATTTCATTATTTCACATCTCAGCAGTTGCAGTGAGAGAAAAATTTGTGCTGGCAGTTGTAGGCAGCAACAGTTTGGCGTGCAAGTTTTCTGGGAAAGCTGGGAAAGTGGCGCGCTAGCTTCTGGCTGGGATCATCTGTTCAGTTCAGTTTCTATTTTCTTGCTTGGTGCATTTAGCCTCTCTTGGCTATTGATTGCTACCAAGATTCTCTTCTCGGTCAAGGTCAAGGTGCTCGGAGGGTGGCTTTGGCCTGTGGTTGGGTGACGAGGGTATCATCAATGGTTAAACGAGCACAATTCTCTATATTCTAACAGATTTGATGGTCCATATCTCTTCCTGCAGCTGATGTGACAGTTGTTGTTGCTCCTCTTCCTAAGCTTCTTTGTTCTCCTGGACTTGGGAAATTTTGTAAGTGTTCAAAGGTTGTGGCCTTTGAACCTTCTCCTGCGAAACCGATTGAAGGGGTCTCGTCTTCGCTTTTCCTCATGAGATTTGAAAATGAAAATTGACCTTGGATTTGGCGAACACTTGCGCTCTGTGTGAAAACTTGCACTACTCCTTCTGAGCTTGTGAACTTGAAGTAAATTCACTTCTACTCTCACTCCTTGCGTTGTCTCCTTGATGCTTTTGATTTCTTCCAGCTTGTAAGAGTTTGTAAGTGCTCAAAGGCTTCATCCTTTGTTCCTCCCACGAGCCCAACATCTTAGGTCTCATCTTTGTTTCGATTAACGCTATCTCTTCTGAGCTTTTGGATTTACTCAGTCTCTTAAGTGTCTCGACCCTTCTGCTCCCTTCAAAGGGTTCTTATGCCCTCCTGACAACCTCTCGCTCAAAGCACACCTTGTTGAGCATTTTCTACATAGTGTTCAGTAAATCTATGAGTATCTTCCTCTGATACTCTTCTCTTTGTGCACACTTGCACCTGCTCGATTCTCACCAGGAAGATCTCTATAGAGTTCTCAGTGACTCTGTCTCTTTGTGCTTCCTCTTCACAGTTTATCCTCCAAGGTATTCAACAACCTTGAGGTTCCCCTTGAGTTTTTATCGCTCTGGTGTGCCCTCCTGGCATGTTCTTTTCTGACTCCATAGAGTTAAGATGCGCACTCCCTGCACTGGCTACAGAACCTCCAATGTTTTGTTGTGCACTCCTTGCACAGCCTAAAGAATCGAGAATGATATCTCAAACTCAACAAATATAGAGAAATATATCTTCCTACTGTAGGTGAAACCTCTCATGCATATACAACATACATAAACGTACACAGATAACATTCATCAAATACACATAAACACACATAAAGTTCATATGTAGGAAAAAATGTTTTCTTTCTATTAAGATGAATGTCTGATTACAATATATGCAGGTCAGACTGTAACAGACTCTCAGCTCTCTCAAACTCTCTCAAAGAACTATTATATCCCATATTTCCTCCTCTGAGGATTTCTAACTAACTTGCAGCTACCTCCTATTCAGTAACAATACTCCTCCAGCAGCCTCATTCGAGCATACAATGCATCTACATATACAAGAAGGTTCCCAGGGTTCCCTCCAACTACCTGTGTTCTCGAAAGAAGCTAACTACCCCTTAAGCACCGTTACATTAAATTCTAGGAGTGAAAATCCCAGATCACTTGCAATCATTTTCTCCCAAGGATTTTGATCTTCTTCAGTTTTCAATCAGTTCAAGAAAGATTTGCAGGAAACTCATATTCTGAAATGATTCAAAGGCGCGTTAAGGTGTTGATTTGTCTCTCCACGTGGGATTGCTGATGATGCTCCTACATCATACTCCATGGCTGGGAAAATCATGAGCTCCTGCTTATGGATCCCTCTGCTATGTTGTTGTGATCCTCCAGGGTCCCAAACCTGAAATTGGATCTGTCCACTTGCTCCTCTTCCCTGTTGCTTCTTCTGCCATGTTGCTCCTGCAGGTCCTCTTTTGTTCCATCCTTCTCTGATGACTGCTTCTTGTGTTGCTTCCAACATCAATCTCTTTATCTCCTCTATCTCTTTGTCTAGCTAGTCCACTAGTTGGCTTTCCTCCTGCAGTATGCTCTGTTACATCTTCTCTCCATACATTTCCAACTTAACTTGTTGGATAATATGCCTTTGCATCTTTACCCTTCTCTCCAGGGCCTCTAGCTCTTCACACAGATCAATAAGTTCCATGCTATATGTTGCTTCCTCCTGTGTTGTAGGTTCACATTCTACAGTAATCTCTTGCTCAACTTCCTGGCTGAAAAATTTGAGCCATTCCTCTAAATGCTTTTCTCCTCCTGCTGTAGATCCCAATTCTATAGTTTCCTCATGTTCATCTCCTTGGCTGAAATTTTTGAGAAATTCAACAGAATGTTCTTCTTTCTCCATTTCTTGGGCACATTGAAATCTGTTCCCTTTCTCCTTTTTACCAATCTGATCAATCTGAACCTTCATGTTATGTTTATCTCCTATGGCACTAGTTGGCCACTCTACTGCAGACTCCAATTTTGCAGTCTCACCACTAAGTTGTTGCTCAGCTTCCTCCTCTGACAGATCGACTTCTGTCATCTCCTCCTGTGTTGGTTCAATTCCAACTTCCTCCAGCTACTCCCTAGGCTGGTATGCTCCTCCACCTATTTCCAACTTGTCCTGTTGGATATGCCTACTCTACATATTTATCCTTCTCTCCTTGGCTTCCAATTCCTCATACAGCTCAACAAAATCTATGTTGTTTGATTCGTCTTCTGCTGCAGGCTCCAGTGCTATAGTCATCTCCTATTCCGCTCCCAGGACGAAATTTTTGAGCAATTTTGTTGAATGCTCTTCTCCTGCATATGCATGACTGTATATTGGCAGTCCTTTTATGGTTCTGTATTGTTCAACCAATCCTCCAACATCTTCATCTCTTGCTTCCATTGAGTGAGAAATTCATATGAATTCTCCTCTTCCTCTTCTCCTTGGGCATATTCTGATATCTGCTCCATCATCATGACATACACAACTGGTTGTCCTCCCTCTACTACACTTGCATCATAAACACGGTTAAATTTAAAAGCATTTGTCCCCATGGCCTCTTTCTTGGATTCTTGTCGTACCACCTCCTCATGTGCCATACTTGTACTAGCCTCTGTTGGACTATTTGGCAGGAATATTTGAATTCCCCCAATGATCAGAATGCATTTCTGATCCTCCTCCACCAGCTCTCCTTGTTGATATGAACACTCAGCTAATTTCATGAGACTTTCAGATAGTCTCCTCTCTTCTTCCTTTCCCACCTGGAAATCTAGAATTTCTCTTATGCCCTCTTGGCAGTCTATGAGATCAACTGATCTCATCTCATTTCCCCCCCGACAATATGGAATTTCACTACTGCCCTCCTGACATTCTATGATATCCTCAGTTGATCTCATCTCATTGCCCACCTGGCAATATGAATTTTCATTTCTTCCCTCCTGTAAGTCTATTAGATCCTCAATTGATCTCATCTCATTTCCCACTTGGCAATTTGAAAATTCATCTCTGCCCTCTTGGCAGTTTATGAGACCTTTGACTGATCTCACCTCCTCCTCATCACTGAGGCTTTGCCCAATCTTTGGTTCATAGATGCAAATCACTTTCTCCTCTATGCCACTGAGGTTTTTAGCATGCCTCAACCACTTCCTCATTACTTGTTGTTGCTTTCTAGCCAACAAATTTTGAATATGCCATTTTACCTTCCTGTTCAAAGGCCATTCGTACCTCCAGTGTACCTTTGTCTCCTTCTGCATCTTCAATGTCAATTGTTCCGTTCTTACTCTTATCTCAATGAGCTCCTTGTCAATTTATTCTTTACTTCTCTAATGGTGGTCCTTGTCTTGACCACACCTATGGCCTTCAGTAGTCATCTTCCTCTTACCTCATCCCACCTGGATGTCTACCATTTGTTGCACACCTTGCAACATTCTTTATGGAGCATCAATACTATGTCTCTCTTCACCTGTTGTCTACAGGTTAACTTCAGCTTCTGATACCATTTGATGTCATTAGGTTATCTCTATTCACCTTTTCACCTTTTCCTACGATCTGCAGACAACTTTTAAGCTCTCGATACTACTTGGTGTAGTCAAACTATCTCCTTCATCTCCTTCGCTTGAAATATATAGACAAAACCAAACTTTGATACCACTTGATGTAGACCCCCCTTCTCCCCTTGGGGTTGTGCGACCTCCAGGTCTAGGATCATTCAAACCAATGAGTCATATCGACTCTTCGGGCCTTTATTAGACCCCAATCAATATACATAGGTCCCCTTTTCCTTCAAAGTGAAGGTTCTGGCGAACTTGCAGTCTCTTTCCCGACCTCTTTGAAGAATTCAAATAACAGACATTAGCTCCCCTCGCGAGGTCTTGTCCTTCATATGGTCTTGAGATATGACCTCACGTAAACACATGATTGCGGAGTGGCCAAAAGTGGTTTGAGACCACACCACTTTTCTCCCCACAATTCATTATCAATCACCACGTATCCCTTTGGCAATATTGTGGTTTCAATTGCGGCCCGCTCTAAGAATTTTAAAGTCCGAGCACTTTCTGGTCCTGCAATTAAGCGTGATCATTTATCTTCAGTCTCAGGCGATGCCTCTTGATCAATGACTACAATTTGTCATCTATCTGCCTTGGTCAATTGTTAGTCAGCGACCCTTTTCCTCCTTCCACACACACTCCTAGATCTCACGATCTATCGGTGCGTTCCCACCTCTCAATTCGATGACTATGATTGATTCCACCCTTCGGGATTCGGGAGTTTCAAATCTCAACTCTCGCTTCCTCTGAAATGACTATCTTCCGAAGTGGAATATATGTTGACACCTATCCTAAAAAAATATACAACTCAGATGAACTACGACTCTCAGGCCTTCGGGAGTTCTTTTTCAATACCCTCCTTCTTCTTCCAGAGTGACTTTCTCTGAAATGGCAGATCTTCTGCCATGTATCCTCCTCAAATTGATGGCTCTATCCTGCTTCGGGACTTCGACACTTTCAACCAAGACTAGATCAATGGCCTTTGACCCTCTTCTCAATCAACGGTCATGATTTACTTCGAGACTTCGGCCTTTGGAAATCTCAACTCTCAACTTCTCTGCACTCGCTTTTTCCCCGAAGCGTTTTACCCGTAGTACACAATTGGTTTACACATGTCCTCCTAAAGATCGACGACCCCCAGCTACTTCAGTTATTCGGGCTTTAGGATTTTCAACACTCCACCTTCGTTTTCTCTTGGAGCTCATGATCCATTGACGTGTGTCCTTCTGGATCTGATGGTCCAGATTTACTTCGGCTCTTCGGGGTTCAAAATTTTCAAACTCCTATGCACTCGTTCCTCTTGAATTTCTTTCACCTAAAGACAACAGATTTTTGCCATGCATCCCTCTAGCTCTGATAGTCCAGATTCACTTCGACTCTTTGGGGTTCGGGATTTTCAACTCCTACACACTCATTCCTCCCAGAATGCTTTCACCCGAAGACTCAGATCTATTGACACGTACCCTCCTGACAACCAACGACCAGGATCTTCTTCGGTTCTTTGGTGATTCTTCTCTCTCCTTGACAAAAAACTTCTAAAGTGTTCTTGCTCCAAAGTTGTGGATCTTGCGCCACCTGTCCCTCTTGATGATGAATGATCCCTAATCACTTCAAGACTTCAGGACTTTGGCAAGTCTTCTTGTTTGTGCACACTAAGGTTCAAAGTCTGTGCACTTTACCTGGATCTGATGGATGTCGATCCCTCGTGCTCAAATCCAATGGTTGGGATCTTTTCTCCTCCCCGCGTGTTCCTCCTTCATCCTAGACCTTGATCTAATGGTCCAGATATCTTCCTGCAGTTGATCTGACGATTTCTATCACTCCTCCTCCTGAGCTTATTTGTTCTCCCGGACTTGGGAAATTTTGTAAGTGTTCAAAGGTTGTGGCCTTTGAACCTTCTCCTATGAAACCGCTTGAAGGGGTCTCATGTTCGCTTTTCCTCCTCAGCTTTGACAATGAAAATTGACCTCGTCTCTAGCACACACTTGCACTCTGCGTGCAAACTTGCACTACTCCTACTGAGCTTATGAACTGGAAGTAAATTCACTTCTACATGCACTCTTTGTGTTGTCTCCTTGATGCTTTTGATTTCTTCCAACTTGGAAGAGTTTGTAAGTGCTCAAAGGCTTCGGCCTTTGTTCCTCCCATGAGCCCAACAACTTAGGTCTTGTCTGCATTTCGGTTAATGCTATCTCTTCTGAGCTTTTGGATTTACTCAGTCTCTTAAGGGTCTCGGCCCTTTTGCTCCCTTCAAAGGGTTCTTGTGCCCTCGTGGAAACCTCTCTCTTAAAGCACACCTTACTGAGCATTTTATACAGAGTGTTCAATAACTCTATGAGTATCTTCCTCTGATAATCTTCCCCTTGAACTCAACAAAGAGTTATCTTTGTGCATACTTACACATGCTCGATGCCCACCATGAAGATCTCTACAAAGTTCTCAGTGAATTTGTCTCTCTGTGCTTCCTCTGCATAGTTTATCCTCCAAGTTATTCAATAACCTTGAGTTTCCCCTTGAGTTTTTATCGCTCTAGTGTGCCCTCCTGGCACATTCTTTTCTGACTCCATAGAGTTCAGATGTGCACTACTTGCGTTGGCTACAGAACCTCCAATGTTCTGTTGTGCACTTTTTGCACAGCCGAAAGAATCCATAATGATATCTCAAACTCAACAAAGATAGAGAAATATATCTTCCTACTGTAGGTGAAACCTCTCATGCATCTAAAACATACATAAACGCACACAAATAACATTCATCAGATACACATAAACACACATAAAGTTCATATGCAAGAAAAATTGCTTTCTTTATATTAAGATGAATGTTTGATTACAATATGTGCAGGCTGGACTATAACAGAGTCTTGACTCTCTCAAACTCTCTCAAAGAACTATTATATCTCCTATTTCATCCTCTAAGTATTTCTAACTAACTTGCAACTACCTTCTATTCAGTAACAATACACCTCCAATAGCCTCATTCGGGCATACAATGCATATACATATACAAGAAGGTTCCTAGGGTTCCCTCCGACTACCTATCTTCTCAAAAGTAGATAACTACCCCTTTAAGAACTGTTACTTTAAAGTCTAGGAGTGAAACTCCCAGATCACTCATGATCATTTTCTCCCAAGCATCTTGATCTTCTTCAGTTTTCAATCAATTCAAGAAAGATTTGCAGGAAACGCCAGTGTTTCATATTCTGAAATGATTCAAAGCCGTGCTAAGGTGCTATGTTGTCTCTCCACGTGTGCTTTATGATGATGCTCCTACATCACTAAGAAGCAATCCAAAGGATAAAAAATTAGAATTATTGCCCCCCCATGCCTAGGGGTAACTATAGGAGATCATGTCTCATGGCCCACAATGAAGAACATGATTCTGACCATGATGATGATCAACATGTCCACAGATGGCAGCCCAATAGCCCCCCTCATTCACCTTTATAGCTATAGGTCAACCAAGGCTCATCAGATCTAAGCAACCCAGTGTATGAGAGATGGTAAGACATCATCACCATGAGGTATGTTAGTCCTTATTTCATGCAAATTGTTGTGCTTAATTTGTTGGGCATGTGGATGAGGATATTTGGTTGAAGTTGGATAATGGATCACTAGTTTGGGAAATTGTATCAGTTGCCTTGTTTCACCTTGGTTTCCAGCTTCTATGCCCTAGTCATGTGTTGTCATCACCCATGGAAAAGGGGTAATACTGGGGGGCCCTCACGAGGGTAACGTTTTGTTCCCTTCCATACTTTTTCACTTTCCAACATGGAGCCTCTCATAGTGTACTAAATTTTGGAAATGGGTCATGGTCCATTCTCTCATGAGAAGAGGAGTTGAAGGCCCAAAGGTTGATTATAGTTGTTATTAAAAGATGAAGAAAATGATGATAAAGAAATAAAGGAATGATATCAAAAGGACTAACAAAATCCAGTCCAAACTTGAGCTCTACCCTTTCAATGATCGCCCTAGTCCCAAATAACAATGCTATAGCTTGAAACCTTATAAAAGGGGACTTACAAATATGATAAAACGGACTAGAAATATTGATGATAAAGGGGTTTGGAAAAAATGATGCCTAAATATGGGCTGACTCAAGAGCGAGCACACCCTCCACAAAGGTTCTCATAGAAATGGATTTAATGACACCATGAGCCATGAAGTAAGCCCGAAAAACATATCACTATCACACTTACTCTTGAAGGGTTTATTTATTTCATGTCACTCTTGGAACCTATCCCTCTACCTAGGTTATTTTATTTTTTGTCTAGGTGGCACACCTAATAGGGTTGGATGAAGGCCCTCCCATACTTAAACATGTCAACTCACATGAGGTCCTGAGCTAGTGTGATGCTTGAAGGGGATATTGAGGTGAATTATCTTACATGGATTATATATTAAGTTACAACTTACTTTGCATGCTTTATGGACTAATGTTTCTCAAGAACCTTGGATAACCATGTTTTATACTTTGATTTATCTTGGATGGCCCTAACATAGTTCTTTGAAGGATGTCTTGGGATTGTACCCAGGATGTTGTGTCTTTATTTACAGAACTCGTGCATGTGTGATGGAGAGCAGTGGGTCATCCAGTTACTCACCACCCTCATACATCATCTCTCACACCCTTAGAACCTTGAACAATGGACATATGGGGTTGGTAGGAGTAGATTCAGTCATGATGGCAGATAGATGGGCTAGAAGCCCCACAGGCTGGGCAAAGTACCCGAGAGATTATTCTTCACCAGGATCAGGGACGTTGTAGAAACAGATAGTCAGAGACATGGAAGATACAAGATAAATCTCCCCGAGACCTGGACACAGCGCATGGATCTTGGACACTAGCCCTATTTTGGTGATGACATCACCTTCTAAGGTATGATGAAGTTAGGCTTTAGTGCACACATGGATGGTTGGAATGACTTGGGGTGAGGAGAGGCATCTCTTTCTCCCAGCTTACTATGGATTGTTGCCATGTGGCATTTGGAGGCATCTTCCTTTCCCAAGAGGGCTTGATGTCTCACACGTGTGGCCTCTTGTGATTTATTTTATACATTTTATCATTTGTAAAGGGTTGAATGAGGGCTTGGCCCCACTTAAAACATTGTTATGTTATGTTATGTGGACAAAAGTGTTAGCCTAGGCTCGTATATAAATGCTAGTGCTCATTTCATTTGGATCGTCATTTTTCTCTCACCATTGTGAGACTGTTTCTAAAAATTTTGACCCTTAGGGGTTACTATCTCTTTCTCTCTCATGTGTTATGCTTAGAAAGGATCTTTTATGGATGATTTTTTTTTGTTTTTTGGTTGGATATTTCTGCAAATAGCGTGAAATTCTCTTGGTTTCTTGGATGAACTAAGTAAATTTATGCAATTCTTTGTTATGTTATTAATGTTTATGGTGAAATTGATATTTTGTTGCAAGAAGTCTTGTTTGTTGAAACCCTAAGAGAGTAACATAAGTGTTTTTTCCTCTCACAAGGTTATATTATGCTAGAATTGGTTAATTGTCCTTGCTAGGATTAGAACCCTAAAGCCCTAAAGTGCTATCACTTTAGGATTTTATCCCTAGATAATTGATATTTGATCTAGTTGAAGTTACAAGAAGGGAGAAATGACTTCTAGGGCCCAAATGTGCTTGTACCCTAGACGTCCTTCTTCTCAAGGTCTAAAAACTAATGCCCAAATGTGCTTGCACCCTAGACATCCTTCTCCTCAAGGTCTAAAACCTAAGGCCCAAATGTTCTTGCACCTTAGGGTTTAGATCCTACCTCTTGGTTTCAAGTAGATCGACCTTCAAGCTTGGTTGCATTGGAAGACTCCATAACCCTAGAAAGGCATTGATCTTAAAACACTCTTATGGTGGGATTTGTAGAAGTACAAATCTTGCGAGAACAAGAATAATATTGAAGATTAGTATACAAGTGGCATATGTTATGGTTGGCATGATTTAAAGAATCCTTCTAAGGAATGGTATATGGACACTTGAAATTTTTGGGAAAAACAACTACTTCTAGCTTCTATTTAATGACTCTACTCCACCTTATGTAGAGAATATTGTCTTAGGAAGTCAAGAGCTAGTTATACTACTAGTTTTTAAGCTTTCCTATTCTACAGTAGTAGTGTTCCTTCTAGATCCACATCTGACATTTTGCACTTATGTGGATTTTTTTTTTGATATGGTTGGATCTATATATTTGGATCCACATGATTGTGTTAGGAATTTGGAACACCACTCTCAGCTAGGTATTGAGCTCATGTATATTCAATGGGGAGACAATATGATCTCTTGAACATGGGACCTAGGTTTATGGATGAGCTCTTTGAGTTACTTTAGTATTTCAATTGGTACTTGCATATAGGACACTAGATACTTAAGCAATGGTGGACAGTACTTGTACATGGTACCTAGGTTTATGGTGGAGCTTTTTGGACTATTTCAACATSATGACCAACTCTTGTATATAGGACCCTGGTTCCCTAACTTACTTCAACATTGCAACCAACACTCATCCATGGGACCCTAGTTTGTGGTTGTACCTCCTAACAACAAGCATTGAGGGAAATGATTTTCTAAGGGGGGTGGAGTGTTGGGATCTTCCCTAGGTGTGTAATGGGGGGACGAAGGACCTATTAGAGTAAGAATAGTGGAGGTCATTCAACATAGGGTGGACTAGGTCCACTATGTTATTTATTATCAAATAAGGCACATCATGTTAGTTAGGAGGTTGTTGTGATTAAGGTTTTATAGTCACCTATAAATAGGGATGGAGATCTCCTTATAAGATGTGTGGATTTTATTGTATTTGGATCTTAGCTCATTAAGAGGTCACTTGATCTTAAGAGGCAAGTGAACAGGGGTGGATTCCTTCCATAAAAGGATAAATTGTAAAGTGTTTCCCTACCTTAAGGGTATTTTTATATAATAAAGTAAAGGGGATTCTCTATCTTATTTTTAGATATCTTATATGTGATAGCATTTTTAGATTTAAGGTACTTAAGAGAGAGTTCCAAGATAATTTCACCCCCTAATCCTCCATAAAGTGTGTTGAAGGGGGATGTTGGAATTTGTGATTAAACCTAACTTTTGATGTTAATCAATGAACTGACTAAGAATTTGAGTGGTTGATTGAGAGGTTTCAACTAGTCAGATATGATCAGGTTTACTATAACAAATTAGGGGAAAAAGGGACTAGAAAATGAAGAATAACTATTATTGATTCACGGTTCTCTTAGCTTTAAAATTTAACCATTTATTATATACTTTTACCTATAAATAATAATAAAATTACTCTCCTTTTTTCACAACAGCTAATTTATAATGGCTAGTTATAACAACTAGTTTTATCTTTTTCCTAACGATCATATTATCTTCACCTTTATATACCTCCTACCTCAACACTCTTTTCATACTTATTGATTCAACAGTCCTTGATGATGGGTGGAGTCTACACTTGAAACATTGGACATTTCAAAAAATCCATACACGGTTTATTTCCATAACTACAAACAACATTATGAGGAACTGTGAAAATCTGCATACTTTAAAACTTGACCCAATCAACCTTATTTCAATGAGGTTGGTTATACACTCAAGTGTATAAATAGATGGTATGTGGATCAATCTACAAAATAGAGAAATTATGTTAATATTGTTCTTTTGTTGTGTAATGCTATAATAGTGTTGAGTCTTGGGTAGCATAGTAACCCTTGAATGAAGAAATATACATTGAGTCACTTCCCTACCATTTGCAATACATTGATTTTACCCTCTATATTGTCTCTTTAATCCCTTTGTCGGTGCCTTTTTATACTTTCCCCATGGAATTTTTAATCTTGCATTACTTATAATATTTATATCCATCCACGTGTTAGTTGTATCCTCTTTCCTTGAGTTCATCGAGCTTCATAATAACTTGGTTTATGGTCTCATTCAAGTTGTTGGTTTTTTCCCATGTTGTCTCCTAGTTCTTTATCCCAAGGGAAGTTTTATGCCATCTTTGTGTCTATCTTATTCCTAACTAGAGTCATTTTTTTGTCCCATCATTTTGAAACAATACTTTTATGTACCTTGTGCTAATGAAAAGGAACCTTCATTGCATTTTTCTTTTGGTAGGTCTAGCATTATAGTAGAACATATTTTCTTTAAGGGTAAGATCAAGAGACATATTGATACCATGGTACTTGTTTTTATTATTGGAAATCTATCTTACATTTGGCAGTGGATTTATGTCATTAATTGTTGATTGAATGACTCCTTTTGTGTTCAACTTCAATACATTTAATCCCACAAATGAAAGATTGAACATTGTATTTGGTTCTCACTTTCATCATTAGTGGGATACCTCATATTTGGTAGTAACGTTGACCATTGTTTATTGACCATATTGTTTCTCTTCGTTCTCAACTCCATCACATCAACTTACTTGTAGAAATTTGTACACTCGCAATGGTGTTTCAAGATCTAATTCATATATCAAGAGCAATTTACCCACACATTGTACACAATTTGCATGTGGTTATCAAGTTGAGTGCTATCACACTTTTGAGGACTCAATAAATTGGATTTTGTACTTTTCTCTAAGCACCATTTCTCTAGTACATGAGTTCTAAAGATGAGTACAACAAAACAACATTGAGACTTTGTTTTGATCTACATGTAGTACCATAACATGACTAATTTTTATTTCAAATTGCACAACCATGATTCATAAAATATGATGTATGATGTATTAAGACTTGGTTAATTAATAAAACATGTGGTTAAATCCAAGGTTTGTAATGGAAATTTAGTTTTGATGTGACTCTTACATAACATGGGAATGCCCAACTCCTCAAACATAAATCTTGTATAAAAAAAATGCAAGTTTTTCTCTTTTTGTGGGTGATTTGCTCCTACTCTTTGATCTAGGTGGCTCCCTTTAGAAAACTCTCTCTTTAAAGCCAACGATCAACAAAAAATTGATGAATTTTGGTCGTATGTTTCACTATTGATTTCATTAATTAAGGGGCATATGTTATCCTAGTTTTGTTCATCACATGACGAAACAACATTTTTTTATGGAAAATTATCAAGAAATCTACTCCTAAGCCATTTTCCAAAATCAATACTTTTCAAAAACCCAAAAGGAAACAATAATGAAAAAATCGACCAGTTTCTCATTAAAAACATTGAAAAGGGGGAGAGACATGTAGGTAATACTATGATACACATGAATCTTTATGCATATGTCAACTTGAAAAGTCATGGGTTTGAAACACATTAAAGGAAAATACTCATAACTACATGAAAACAAATGTCAAAAAATTCACTAATGGAAACATCTACTAAAAAATACATATCAAAAGGTTTGGAAATGTGAAGTGGTGTCTTCAAGAGGACCTAAATGAGACATACCATGCCATGCTTTGTTGTCTCTCTAATTAGGTATAAAAAAAAACATTGTTGGACAACTTCTTGCCAAAATGCATGATGAGGTAGTTATTGATCATGCATTTTAAACCTACCCAAATATCATTTGATGATTTTACTATATCTTCTTCTTCTCAAAGGAAACTTAAATCATGCTTCATTTTGATTTGACTATATTACAACTTAAACCTCCCTTTATACCTTTAAAGTTTAGAGACTTTGTTGTAAAAGTTTGGTAACATTTCCTTCATCTAACCATTATTGTGTCACAACAAACAACACTAATTCTTTATTGAAATTGATTAATCTTTTGACATGATTTTATACCATCCTAAAAATATTATCCTTTCCTTGACTAACTTCAAACAAAAACATAAAATTAAAATTAAAATAAAAAATAATTCTTTACCTATCTATATTTATTTAATCTCCTTAAAAAAATATGGCATTCCAACCATATAAGTAAAAGCCTCCCAAAAAAATCCAAACGAATAACATCACACTCTACCTCATCAACAACATAATGTAGGACAAAGTAAACTTAAATCTGCACCTATAGCAAACCTAAAGTTTATCATTCCCTCCTAGAAATCATAAGGCGTTGTACAACCTTAGATGGAAAAGGTTGGAAGTCCTAAACTTTCCATTTAAGAATTTTACCTAAAGTTTATCATTCCCACCTAGAAATCATAAGGCGTTGTACAACCTTAGATGGCAAAGGTTGGAATTCCTAAGCTTTCCATTTATGAATTTTACCTAAAGTTTATATTTCCACCTGGAAATCATAACGCGTTGTACAACCTTAGATGGCAAAGGTTGGAAGTCCTAAACTTTCCATTTAGGAATTTTAAATGAAACTTTCCTACCATTTAGGAATTTTAAATGAAACTTTCCTAACATCGAGAATTTGTTAAAAAAGAAACTAATATTATTTTATTCCTTTTACCTAGACTTTTAATTGGAAGAAACTCTCTCATTTAGCATCCAACTTCTCGGCTCACTCGCTGAAGACACACAGCGGACCTTTAAACCGGGTTCCATCATGTCTCTGTTATTTCTTCTAGTTTAGATCATTTCTTGGTATTTTGGTTTCCTCTAGAAACTTTTTCCTCCCCGATTTTGGAAAATGACTTTCAGATCCACGTTCCAGCACGGATCATCTTAGTGCCCTTTCTTTTAACAATGGTTACCCTTCTTTGGATTATGTACATGCTTTTCCATAGTACTTGCGTGCTTCTCAGAAAGCAAGGGCCAAATTGAATCACTCATTCAGAGTTCCAACTTAACCTTTAGCTCACTTTGATTTAATAAATAAATAAAATAAAAAGATTTTGGGCATGTAACAGTTTGAGACGTATTCGTTCAGTTTTTTGCAGTTTTAATATCTGATATTTTTATCAAATATCCATTTTTATACCCCCAATACCTATAAACCCTTTTTATCTTGCATCCTCCACCTTAATACGTACAATATTTTGACTTCACTTTTCACAATTTTAGAACCCTCTTAATGAATGAACATGATAAGATATTGGTCAAGAAGATGAAGCCCCTATGTATGAAAACAACCCCTCAAGATGGTTGAGGCAGATTTTAAGTAAGGTGTTTGATCCATTGAAGGAACCATGGGACCTTTGTATTACACCTTGATGTTTCACACTTATGATTTTTGATGCTGATTTGTAAGGGTCGCTCCTCTTGGAGTAGTTCATTCACAACATGTGACTATGAAGACTCATTCATCCATTTAGAGAGAACCTCAAAGCCTCACGTTGAACGTTTGGAGAAGAGTGTTAACCTCACGATCTATCTACGAAGATGATTTGGAAGAGCAGTTTACTTTGTGGAGGTCTTTACTCACCTTTTGTAATAGAGATCATTTTAAGGATGGAAATTTATCTCAAAGTGTAGAAACCTTGGCGAATCTTACTAGTCCTTAATATGCAAACTATAAAATGTTTGGCGATATTTTTCTAAAAATATTAAAATTTCTAAGGATTTTATATAGTTTATATAAAATTTGGGAGGTAAAAAAAATTATTCTATAAAATTTGGGTGAATCATTTTTAGAAAAAATGGAAATTGACTAATCTTTTTTTGGGAAAAAACGTGGAAAAATAGCCCATGGGAAATATATAGCCCCTAAAATTTTCTATGGTTTGTAGGGACGTTTGACATGAAAATTAAGATGTCCACATTGAAGGGGATTTAAAAGTGTTGCATGGCCTTTTGGGTGAGGATCGATGTATCTTGGAGACTTCACACTTGGTTTATGTTGTTTCTTTTGAAGGGGCGTCGCCTTTTGAAGGAGGACCTTTTCACCTTGAGGACTTCAATGCCCACATTGAAAAAAGACTTGGAGTTTTTGCTTATTTTGTGGAGGGGACACACCCTTGGGGAGCCTTTAGAGGTTGGGGACACACCCTTGGGGAGCCTTTGGAGGCTGGACATTGCACCTTGAAGTCTACGTATACCTTTTCTCGAGGAGACGTATTTCTATTTGGGGTGTTACCTTACTTGATTATTGTACATATGCACCTTGAAGCCCATGTATACCTTTTCTTGAGGAAACCTCTTACTATTTGGGGGGTTACCTCACTTGATTATTGTTCAATGAATGAATGCCTTTGTGTGTGATGTGATATGTAAGTGGTCTCTTCATCACATCACATAATTTCAGGGTATTGAAGGTTCTTTAGCTTCTGAATGGTAGAATTTCAGGTGCTCGATTATAAACAATGGTGTGCAGTTGAGGAGGAAACCTAACACTCTCTTGTGGACGGGTGGAGACACACCAGGAAGGATTTCTGTTAAGAATATATATGAGGCCATTGAAAACAAAAAGCAATATATGGTGACCGGTGGATGGAGAAAAGCACTATGGTCCCGGGAAGTCCCAATGAAACTAAATTTATTTATCTGGCTAGTGGTAGAAAATAAGATATTAACATGGGAAATTTGGTAGCGTAGAGGTTTTGTAGGTCCTGGCTGGTGCATGCTCTGCAACAAGAATCTGGAGACTAATTTTCATCTATTTGTTGAATGTCCCTTTACCCGTTCTGTATGGAAAGAATCAAATTAAAATTAAACTTCCTGGGGGCCTGGACGGGGAACTCCATGAATGTGCGGTTTAAAAATTGGAGACTGTTGTATACAAAATATCTCACCCTCCCTCTTTATATTTGTTGGAATATATGGAAAGAGTGAAACCTAGCCATTTTCGAAAATGGGGTTCCATCCGCTCATAAAGTTGTGATCCTGTCTACACTTCATTTGGCTGAATTTAGGACACCTATTAAACAAAAGAAAACCAGAAAAAGGGCGTTGTGTATGGCGATGGAAGGATCGGTCGGATGGTTTGATGGAGCAACAACAGCTTTAGGGAATTGTTGTGGAGCGGGAGGGATACTAAAGATCAGTGAACACAGAATTATCAATTGGTTAATCAATTGTGGTCCTGGGACTAATACTAACGCTGAGTTGATGGGAGCCTGGGCTCTATTAACTTTGGCATCTCGTTTTTCCATATTGAAGCTCTCGGTTATGGGGGACTCAAAGATAGTTATAGACTGGCTGCGAGGAAAGGGCAGGTTCCAGCTACTAGCTCTTGAATGTTGGAAGGAAAGACTATCAGAACTTTTAAATTTTTTTCAGAATATATCTATCGGGAAGATAACACAAAGGCGGACATGCTATCAAAATTGGCTTTGTTAAAAGCTTCAAGCTCCATTGAATACTTCCAAGTTGAAGGTGGCCATGAAGGGCCACACATGTTTTTAGATTTATATTAGCCTCCTGTGTTGTTTGGTGAACAATAGGAGATGCTATTATTGTATCTTTGATATGGGACTGCGTGATAGGGGTCTCGTTTTTTTATGGAAGTTTTATTTTTGTTGTGTTTGGAATCTTTAATGGGGCTGGGATTAGTCGGTATATGTATAAGGGATGGTTAGTATCTTCTTTTGTTTCATTTTGGGTAATGCTACGGGAGGTACAATGGCATATGGGCCTGATGGTTTCATTTGTAATAAAACAGTTTATATTTCAATATAATATAAAGTGACATTTTCTGTGGAAAAAAAAAAAAAAGTGATATCTTAAGATCTTTGTGGTATTTATTTTTGAATGGATGTAAATATGGTCTATACTTCTCTAGTGATGGTGGTGTGTCCTCTTCTCTCTTTTTTGATAGATCCCTTCTCAAAGACATTGAAAGAATTCTAGTGGAGATGGTGATGCCCCTCTTCTCCCTTCGTTGATAAATCCCTTCTCAAAGACATTGGAAAAATTCTAGTGGAGATTGTTCCCATTGACCTTCTTCAAGTTTATGAAGCAGCTAGGGTGATCTTTTAGGGTATGTAGTGGACTTCCCTAATTATGATTTTGGTTACACTTGTAATTTCTAAATTGGGAGCTTTAGTTGACCCATATGTAATAACACATGAACTTAAAAAATAAAAAATAAACAGAGAATATAATTTGTATCGTTTCATTGTCTCTTACTCACGAGTCTCTGTGTCATTCCGTTATCTTTTGTTAGAGGCATATTTGACGCCGTTGCATGAATCTCTCGGTCATTTGTTATAAGCGTCTCTCAATCATACCGTTCTTTTTTGTTAGAGGCATTTTGGCGTCATTCCGTTATTTTTGGCTGAGCGCACGAGTCTCTCGGCCGTTTTGTTATCATTTGTTGCAGAGATGTTTAACGTCATTCCGTTATCTTTTTGCCGAGTGCATATTCGAACGATGAGAAGACGATATGCGAGTGTTCGGCTATCGCTTTCAATGCATTATGCGGATAACTGAAGTTGATTGCTGAAGTTAGGTGGCAGCCAGATCGGTTCGAAACGGATAGAGTGGTATCCATTATATGTTGTTTAATTTGGCTGTACTATGCAATTTAACTAATTCGGAAGTTTTACATTTCAGTTTCAGTTTAATGTTTACACAGAGGCCTAGCCCAGAAAATCCACGACGGTAGAGGTGATTCCAAGTTAGGTTTTTCCATGAGAAACTAGCCAGAGAAAGGTTGCTACCTTAGGCCATAGATTAGTTATCTAGATCTTGGCCCAGATATCATTCACAGGAAGAGAGGCATGTTGGGTTGCTAATGAATAATCTTATTTCATATTGAAGCATCCAACAACGTGGTAGCCCCATTGGAGCTTGTCTAAAAGAAGGGATAATTTGATCTTTCAATGTAGAAGTTTGGCTTGCAAGGGGGCCATGAAGTGGCAATTTTGAATAGAAATATGGTATGGCTTGAGAGTCCAGGATCATCATTCCGTGGAGATAGGGTCATGGAGCCAATAGTGGTGAACTTTGTTGTGGTGAACCACTTGAAAATTTTCTTTTAGACAGAGGAAGTCATGATTATTTTGAAGTTTGGGAAGTTGTTGCCAAGAATCTTCCCAAAATAGAGTCGATCTCCCATCTCCAATCTCCCAAAAACTGTGAACTTATATTAAAGGCTTGTTTTTCCATGTTGCATTCCAAATAATAGACCATGCTTGGTTCCCAGTCATCTTGATGAGGTATCGAGGATATAACATCCCCAGTATAATCCTCGGTTAAATTAATGCATAATGTAGATATAAATGTGGCTATGGCCAAGCAATGTGAATGTGAAATGTATTTCCTAAATTGTAAATAAATATAATATAATACGAGTTGTTGAGATATGGATAGAGATGGGGGTGAGAGGGGGAATGCCTAGAGAGAGAGTCCAAGAGGGGTCCAAAAGGGAAATAATTTATGGGTATTAATTCAAACCCACATTTTTTAATTTTATTATCAATTGGGGAAAACTTCTATTTTCTGGTTGAGTGTATGAGAACCCAATCATTGACTACATGTCATAGGGTGGGTGTGAGAGTCACATCTCATAGTTAGTGGAGAGCATGGGGATGAGGTACAATCAACATTGGGCAAAGTGACCAGTCAATTGTCTTGGAGAAAGAGAAGAAATTCATCTGGGTAGCAAGATGCAATTTTAGACATGGAGTTTTACAATAAAAACAAGAGAAAATAAGGGAGAACAACAAGGGAGCTGGAGCAACAAGACTGGGAAAATTATGGATCATGTCGGAGCATTTTGGAGCTGGAAAATGAAGAAGCAGGTTGTCAGGACTTAAGAGTGAACTCTTGGGTGAGTTGCATTGTATCAACAAGTGTTTGTTGGTTTTTTTCATAGCAGTGAGTTCCCTTGAGTTCCCAGCTAAGAGATTCCTAACTACATGTGCTAGAGAGACCCTAATAAATGAATGGGATGCATGATGGACTAAAATCAATGAAGGTGTACATTCCTTGGGTTGGGAAAGTCAAGAGGAAGAGAGATGGGGGAAATTTGGGATAGTTGTAGGAGAAAACCAGTGGGTTGTGTGATATGGCGTTGTGAGGGATTGTGAGAGGCACCCTTCTTTTGTGGATTCCTAGCCCCATTTCGAGGGTGACTTGCTATTGAGATTTGAAACAAAAAATCTATGGCTGGGTGGAATGTCCTTCCCAAGCAACTAGTTGCACAAATTCCCTTTTAAAGATAAGTGTTTATTTATTTTTCTAAGTTATTTATGAGTTCATGGTTGTGCAATTACTCAATGAATGAGAATGGTTTTATATGTTGTTATATATTTTTTATCAATTGTATTCATGCTTGTTTATAATGTTGTAGTTGCATTTAATTATGGGTATTAAAATCTAGTTGAAAATGTGTTTAAATCGTAGTTGGTAAGTTGCAGGAATTGTTTAGCAAAAGAAAATTTTGTTTTATGTGTATTTCCGTGCAAGTAATGTTCCTTGGTTAAGATGGGGGGTGCTACAAGATGAATGTTAGGAGCATACTTATTCTACCAAAGTTCACACCAAATCTCCCCTTTGTTTTGAAGCCATCGCCACCAAGTTTTAGTTCCAAGGCAATTGTTGAGAATTTCGGGGTTTCTCAATCCAAGACCACCCTTTAGCTTAGGGAGGCAGAGACTATTCCAAGCAGACAGTGCCCATTTCTTAGTCGAGTTGGTACCCTACCAAGAAAATTGTGCTGGAAAACCTTAATATCTTTTAGAATTCCCTTGGGAGTAGCCAAAGCTAAGAAGAGAAAAAGCAGGATAGTTTGTAGGACTGCTTTGAGAAGAATGAGATGACCAACAATGTTGAGAGAGCAAAAAGTCCAACTAGTGAAGCTTTTGTTGAGACTGGAGAGAAGGTATTCCGATGAACAATTGCAAACAATTGTCTCCACGAGAGGGGCACCAAGATATTTGGATGGAAGGGAGCTCCTAGAAAATCCTAGGATATGGGAAACATGAAATTGAAGAGGAAGAGGAGTATTGAAGCAAATGATATGGGATTTAAGATGATTGATAGAGGTGCCAGAAGAATCCATAAATTCATCAAGAATCCTCTTGAAGGCTCCATCTTCCTTAGCTAAGGGAACCTCCATTAACATGGTGTCATCCACAAACTTATTGCAAGACATGGGAGAGGGGGAGTTAAAAGTGAGAGACCCTGAAGATGATGGAAATGCATTGCATCCTTGATTCTTTGACCCAACCCTTCTATTGTAACATAACCCAAATTTTATTTAAAATTTGGAAACAAAATTTAGATGATTAGTTTTTATATTTAAAATTCTAGTTCTTTGGTCGTCGAATTCATCTATGTCCAAATATCCTTCGTACTCTTGTAAGTTATTTATTCCCAGCGCTCTGAAATTTGATTCGGCTAGTAGCTTAGCTAAACCCTGTCCTTTTACGAGCTCTGTTGGTTTCACCTCTAGATTGAATTCTTGAATTTTAGTAAGCCATCGACCCCTCTTCCCGTCACTATTAGGCTGAACCAATATATCCTTAACGGAACTGGTGGGTACATATGCAATTATCTTGGAGTGTAATACGTAGGTTCTGAAAGCCTTTAGTGCCTTCACCATAGCATATGCCTACTTTTCCATTATGTTGTACCTCAACTCTGCATATCTAAGGCTTTTACTGAAGAATGTTATTGGTTGCTCGAAACCTTCTTCGTTATTCTGGAGGAGTACCACCACAATTGTGTGTTTGGATGCAAACGAGAAGATCAAAAATTCTTTCAGATAATCAGGGCTTGCCAGTACATGTGCTTCACCTATAATTTTCTTGATGTGTGCAAACGATTCTTTAGCTTCGGTCGTCCATTTAACTTCGTTGTTCTTCTTGAGCATATATGTGATCAATTTCACAATTTCAACAAAGTTCAGGATAAATATTTTCAAAAAATTTATTTTCCCTAAAAATGATTGGATTTCCTTTACATTTCTAGGAATATTTATAGTGTCTATAGCTTCGACTCTTTTAGGATCAATTTTAATTCCGTCCCGAGACACAATATGGCCCAAGAGTTTACCTTCTTGCATTACAAAGTGAGATTTCTTGGGATTTAAAGACAAACCAAATTTACTACATTTCTCGAATGTTTGCTTGAGGTGTATTAGATGATCTTCATCAGATTTGGAAAAAATAGCCAGATCATCAAGATAAATAACAACGAATTTATCTCTTTCACCGACGAAGGCGATGTCCATAGCTCGCTGGAAAGTAGCACCTACATTCATCAAACCAAATGGCATTTTGTCATACATAAATGTACCCCATGGGGTGTTGAACATAGTTTTTTCTTTATCATCCTCGTTGGCAACATTCTGATTGTAACCCAAAAAACCGTCGATCATTGACATTCTATTTGCTCCGACCACTTTTTCTAAAACATGATACATTTTGGGTAGCGGATAATTCTCTTTGAGAGATGACTTATTTAGATTTCTAAAATCTACACACAGTCTGATTTCTCCGTTCTTCTTCGTAACCGGGACCAGGTTAGCTACCCACTCAGAGTACCTAAGTGGTACAATTATTTTAGCATCCAAGAGCATTTTGACTTCCGTTTCAACTACAAGAAACAATATGGGATTGATTTGCTTGAGCTTCTGTCTGAAAGGTTTAACACATGGCTTTAAAGGAATCTTGTGTTCAATCACAGTGGTGTCATAAGTTCTCAGCTCATCATAAGACCAAGCAAAAACGTCTTTATATTGCTCAAGTAAATTTGCATACTTACCTTTCATCTCAGGAGGAAGATACTTTGATATTTTTACTATTCTAGGCTTTTGTTTGGTGCCTATATCACAATCTTCAACTTCTTTTGGCTGAGGTTGCAAGGTAGAATTTAATGGTATGTCATTGTGGTCAAATAATCTTTCTAGAGGGATTAGACCTTTATGGATTTGGTTGTTTTTTAGTACTAACATGCGGTGATTCGCGATATTTTCTTGGAACTTTTGAGGGTCAAAATATGTTGTTCCTGAGTTTATACCAAGGCTTAAATTATAATGTCATTCATCAGGAAATGAAAAAATGGTTTCAATGTTTTCCTTTCATTACCTAAATAATAAGAGAAAGTTCTTTAGATCGAATTAATATTATAACAGCTCAGAGGTTGTTTCTCGCATCTGAGTTAAATTTGAAATATTGAATGAATTGAAAGAAAAACCTAAAGCCGCTAATCAAAGAAAGGCATCAATTGCGGAAGAATCTTACTTTGTAACAGAAGAAGAAAGTGAGTGATGTAACCTTCAATGAAGTATAAAATCTAGTATCTAATTAACATACAAGTCTTGTATTAACTAATAGTGAATACAGGGGAAAATCTATTTGTTATCAGATTACTAAGTGAAATATAACCACAGTAGAGGTTGTACTAAATTGTGATTTAAACATTCATCAAAGAAAAGTATATGAAAGTATGCTGGAATATGGAAAGACAGAAGAACACATAACTCAAAATAGACGAGATGTAGAATCTTTGGCCTGCATTTGTATTAATTCCCAATAAAGAGAGTCTTCTACTTTACAATCGGCAAAAAGAAGCCCTTGATCCTTTCTCAAAATGTATATTTATAGAAATTTTAAGCATTTGAAATTCTATCATTCTAAAATTTTTTGTTACAAATGAGAAGGTGAAACGCTTCACTTCGTTGTCCCTTGTCTTCTCTCATGTTGTCAGGGTGTTTTCCTTTCTTTGTCCCCTAGCCCCAAAATAAGGTAGAATAAGCAACTGCATTATTGGCCTCCAGAAGTGTTCCCTTTCCCCTGTTCAATACAATTGATACACTTTTCTACCAACTGGGCTATTAACTTGGAAGGTTTTGTTTGGTTATTTGCTTCGAAAATGTAACACTTCTTTTCCAGCTATGGCAATATTTCTCCTATTTGCATATCTTCTATGATGATAGACACTAATTGTAGGTTTGGCTTTATTAACCATTTATCTACTTGGGCCATATCGGCCTGTCTTATCTGCGATAGTTCAACTTGGTCTCTTTCCACATTTTCCTTAATATCTAGCAGATGTTTGACTATGTTAATTTTTCCCAACGTTCCAGAGCTACTTTCCTTATCAAGATCTAATTTTTTTTTATTTAGTAGGCCAAATGTTTCTTCACAAGAATCTCTCACCTCTTTAGCCATTTTCCTATTCTTTGATATATTGTGCTCCCATGCCTTTAGCAGGATGTTACCTCTGGTTTGCTCTGGAATGGATAATCTGGAAGCGATGACCATTTCCTCTTTCGTAGTCGCTATAATAGCCTCCTGGAAAGTACCTCGAGCTACCTTAGCTTCTCTCTCTCTTAAGGTGATATTATTTAGCGCTTGATCTATCATCTAAAAATGATTCTGGATGATTTCTACTTTAGAAAGTAGACCCTGTTGAGTTGCCTCTATTTTCTTTCGTATTTCCACGACTTGGGTTTGGAATACTGTTATATCTATGACCTGGCTTTCAGTAGAATTTAACTTAGATTGCAACTGTTTTATTAACTCCACTTGTTGATCGACCTATGTTTGGTTTATTTGAGCTAACTGGTGCATTTTCTCGATATTGTATTTGATCTGTTCGATTTGTTGTTGGTCGGCTGCTCTGGCTTGTTCAAGATCTTTGTTCGCCTCATTCCTAGCATTTGTCTCTACAGCTTCTATGTGAGTCTATAATTTTCTAATCAACATGTCTTTTTGTTTGAATTGTTCCTTCAAAGTTCCAACTGAATATTGGTTGGTTGTTGCATAAGCCCCCAATGTCCCTGCTACCTCTTCGGAGAATTGTATCTCTTCTAAGGCTTCTCCATCAGTTAATACTCTGTATTTTTTAGCTGTTGCACCGACCTTTTGGTGTGTTTCTCGCTTCACCACGGCTTTTCCTTTCTTGCTGAAAAATAAATTGCTAGGAGGTAATTCTTCTACAGAGATAGGTGTTAAATCTTCTTTGAATATTATTCCTGCATCGGGGTCCCCCCTAGTAGATTGTAAGGGTGTGACGGATGGAATGGGACTACCGATTTTTGTGAATGATTTTTCATGGTAGCATCTTTGGCCATTTCACTTGATGTAAGCGACGATGTGTCTCCTACCCCTTTCGAGGGTATCTTTGCTTGATTCTTGACCTGTTTACCTGGTGTATCTGTCTTTGGGGGTCTTTCTTCTTGGTTTGGGATGTCAGTTTCCTCCATGTTTCCCCGAGTCTCTTGTTTTCCAGAGCTTGTAGTTGTTGAACTTTTGGTTTATGTTTGTTGTATATCTGGGGATGTTGAGACTTTCCCCTGCAAAACTTTGGGGAGGCCACTTTTCTGGTGTTCCTGAAATCTGTAATATTTTATCATCCCTTCGGGCGACAGAGCTCGAACCCGAATTAAAACTTCTGAGTAGGATCTCGATCCTCAGAAAATCTCGTCATGAGGAGATTCTTCGTGCTCGTATATTTTTAGACCACAACTCACCATGTGGTTACCCATGACTTTCTTAGGGTCGTGCTTCTTGAATTCGATGTCTACTAGTTTCATTTCCTCTAAGGTCGTGGCCTCCACTTTGGCATGGCCAAAATCTGATAAAGAAAATGTACCAATGTGTAATGGAAAGGATGGCCATACCTTCTTCTGAAATCCTTTGAGTTCTTTGTTAATCCTGTCGAGTACAGTTTTCCTGGCGATTTCGTGACATACTAGCTTGTCTGGTAAGAATAGCGGCAGGGCACATGGGGTAACGAAACAACAAAAAACCCTAATATAAGATAATCGTTCTTCAATATATCAGTCTTCCACGCTGCCTAGATTAGCCCCGATTTTATCCGAAATCCTGGGAGGTGGTTGGCCAAAGATAACGACATGCATTGGTACCATTACCCAGTTGAAAATTGCATAGACAAATTCTTTGGCTTTATCTTCCCAGAGTTTTGAGTGGTACACGTAAATAGGTTCTACTTTATTTGGAGTTCAACTCCAGCTCATTAGTGGAAAAGGTGTCATGAAGAAAATGGTGTCCATAATGTAAGCAGACATGAAGAATGAAGTTGCTTTCCCACTCGCCTTTTCTGTCTGATATTATGTAATTTGGCTGGCCAGACTGTCTGACAACAATTTGGCCCAGTCGAAAGAGTACCCCTCTACTACTCTGTGGATAAGTGGTACCCATGGGAGATAAAAATGTGCAGTATTCTCTTTCCCATAAATTTTGTACACCATCATCTCTATATACATGAACTATGGCTGTAATGATGAGATTGTGTATATACCATTAGAATCAACTCTGAACTTTTCAGGGTGTGAGCACCAATCCTTGATCAGGTCGGATAAGATTTTTCCAAATTGCTCACATTCTTTCTTTTTGAAACCCTCTAAGAATTTGGCATTGTAAGTAAAGTTTGGTGTGGGAGACAGTTTGTACATCGCTTGTAGATGCTTCAGCCAAAATGTCCCAACAACCACCTTCTGAGAATTGAATATTGTTCTAGTCGGGACATCTACGTGATCCAGTGCCCATCCGATCATATCATAATAGGGAAAGAGTCGCGACCTTGTTGCTACCTTGTGCATCTCCGACTGAGAAACAACCTTGTATTTGATATACAAGTCTTATTTTTCGTTGTCGCTCGAATCGTCTAGGCAGTTTACCGGCTCTTATTGCAATGTGTTGAAAACATGTGTCCATGTTTTGACTATGTCGATGTTTCAAGGCGAGGTATCAGAAAGAATATCTGAAATCTAGCCTGCACTTTCACCAATTGTTTTGGGCGCTTTCCGCAGAGCCATGATACAGAATCTCGAAATTATATTTCCTGTCACAAAGGATGAAAATGCAAATAATGTTTATCTCGCTAAGATGACTATGTGAAAACTAGAATGAAATTCAACTAATGACATAAATCTTTTCACATTGAGCACTCTAGTCTACGCGGGTCCTTTCTGACACAACGTTTAATTCTTTTAATAGAAAGATATGGAGATAAAGCAAGATCTTATTTCCAATCATTTCCCTACTCTACTTATAAATGCCATAAATGCTTGATATTTCGTGACTTGGAAGAAACGAAGAGTATTTAATTTTCGCCCGTAAGTTTCACAAGATAAAAGGTTGTTTAATTAATCCAGCATAAACCTTTAATTAATCGTGATTAGATCTTAATCTTTTTTTAGAATTTGTAGTCTCGAGTGATTTTACTCTTAGTCTCGAGATATGAACCCTGAATTTGGAAAATTGTGATTTGATTAATTAACTTTAATCAGGCTTAAGTTTTTAATTAATTGCGATTAGTTTGGAAATTTCGCAACCTCGGGTATCGGGGTTATAAGTTGGTGTTCAAGGCAGAACTATTGAATCGTGAAGTCGTGATAACAATTAATTATCGTTAATTATCATTAGTTGTGTAATTAATTAGGTTTATCTCAAGTCACTTTCGCAACTTCGCATATCGGGACATTCGAAGGTTTCTCGAGGCGTGACTCCCGACTCGCGAAGGCGTGGTGTATTAAATTAATGAAAATCACTATTTAATGCTTCGATGATCATGATTAAGCGTAAACCAACTTCGTTATTTCGCATGTTGGGGCATTGAGAGCTTCGACATGTTGGACTGTTAGATCTGCGGAATCCCAAAATCCGACTTTTGAGGTTTATCATTGGCGTTTTGTCATTTAAAAGGTAGGCAGGTTCCAATCCTTTAATATCTGGAATATTTGGAAAATATATGTATTCCAACATAGGCTCCAACCAAGGATCTCTTCTCCTTGTGGGACGAGAAGAACAGTAGACCAAGTGCCTTTATTGGGTGAATGGAGTCATTACTTTACTTTTGCAAAACACCTTCAGAAAAAGGGTACATAGAAAAATTTAAGGTTTCATCTTTATCTCTAAAAGCTTTCGAAACCTAATCATTCACTAATCCCAAGTTTAGGCCTATAGATGACTTCCTCTTCCTAAAACGGATTTCATATCAGCTTAAGATAATCAAAACAACCTTAAAAAATTCCAACAGGTTCTGTTGATATTGCTTGCATCAAGGTGAAGTAATTTCAGTGTTTTTAATCAAGGAGTCCCACGTGAACTTGGGATGTAGATCTAGTTTAAAAGAAAACTAATTACCAGAGTACAATATAATTCATGTATAACAGCCTTACAGATATCTTAGACATTGCTTCACTTCCAGCGAGCCTATTCAGTACCCCGGTGAAGTTATCTGATTCCCTTTATTGAATTTCCTTTCACCACTTCAATTTGTAACTTTGCATTTAAACATTGAGATGAGGGCAATCATTTAATGAATTTTCTTTCATCATCTCTTTTTTGGACTAGATGGGGCAATCATTTATGAATTTTCTTTCACCATATGTCTTATATTTTTCTTTTTAAATCGTGAAGTGGGGGCAATCAATTTGTATAAAGTATACTCGAGTTGATATCTATTTATAATTTAGCAATAGAGGTCTGTTAACTCACTTAGATTACTCTGGACTAGTCTTCTTTTGATCTTCAAAACATCTTATCTGTAGGAAAAATCTTATGGGGGGTTTTATTTCCAGGGGCCTTCTTTGAGCAAGAATAAAAACCTGTTAAAAGAATTAAGACAGTTAGGATTAGCTTATGCATACTTTTGTTCAGTAGAAGTCCGAGGAGCCGTGAAGACTTGCCCTTTTCCAAAGATTCATTTGTCAGCTTTCAGAGTTAAAGTGTGACCCCCTTTTTCTTTGTGGAGGCCATGGGACGGCATCTGGAATCGAGGGGGGCTACACAAAATTTTGAACAGGGTGACAAAAGGGAGTTTCAGATTTCATAAACATAGTTGTTATAATGCAATCTTGACTCTTGAAACTTTTCTTTGAGGTCACTCTACTTCTTCTATTTATTTTAATTATTTTTATCTTCTCCAGAGGAACTTTTTTATAATCTATAGTAAAATTTCGTAATTTTGATAATACATCGGACGAGTATATTTATAGATATGAGACCATTGTTGCACCAGGTGATATTCATTGGAAATATAAACAATTTGGAGATTCATACCTGTGATTTACCACTTCGTTCTCATCTAAGTAAATTATTTATTTATCACCTATTTCGGGACAATCAATTTTTTGATATACGACCGTTGTTTTTTCTTCCTTTTGATGTTTGAGTTGTAGACAAAAATCCTGCATGAAAACAACATGAAAAGTATCAGGGTTTTAAGAGTCACAAAGTTCAATGTGTTAACTATTTTATATTTCTTTTTCTATGAAATCACCAACCTATTTTATTTGTGGTGGAAGTAAGACTTACCGAAAAACTGTGAAAAACAGAAAACACAAACTAGTATATACAGTGGGATTTTGGAAATCGTTTATTGCATAAAGTGCTTCAGATAATTCCCATTGATAGGGGCGTTGAGGATTTTACCGTCCAAATTCTCTAGCAGAAATGAGTTCTTCCCTTCAGAAGTTGTAACTTTGAATGGTCCATACCAGATATGATCGAATTTGCCATGTTTTGCCGAGTCTTCTTTCCTAGCGTCCCATTTCAAAACTAAGTCACTGGGGAGGAATTCTCTATTTTTATCCTTATGATCAAACAGGGCCTTCATGTTGTCTTGATATTTCTGAAGTTTTTCATCCACTTCAGCCCTATTTTGTTGAACTTCGATCAGTTGATTTATTCTTCTTGTGACGTGATTTGGTTATTCGTTTTCATCTTGCCAATGTTTCATCACAGGTAGAGCCAAATTTATGCGTAATACTATGTTAGTCCCATATAACATTTGGAACGGAGAAGTACTAATCGATTTCTTGGTGCCTATCCGATTTTTCGACAAAGCGTATTTCAAATGCACATGCCAGGATTTTTTAATTTCGTTCAACACCTTCTTAATTATGGTGATTAAGATTTTGTTTGATGATTCAGCTAGCCCATTGCCTTGAGGGTAGTATGCCATATAATGACCCAGTATAATATTGTATTTTTGGAAAATTCTAACCATTGCCATAGATTTGAATGCCTAGGCATTATCTGTAACTATCTTTCGGGGACAACCAAATCTAGATAATATGTTTTCTTCCAAGAAATCTATCACTACTAAATCTGTCGATTTTCTGGTCGGAATAGCTTCTACCCATTTGGTAAAATAATTTGTAGCGGTCAGGATCCATTTGTGTTGCGCACTGGAATGTGGATGAATTTCACCTATGAAATCCAACCCCCATTGTTGAAACGGGGCTTCTGTTATAACCGGGACCAAAGGTAATGCTGGGAGTTTCTTCTTGCCTGCAAATAATTGGCAGGAGTTACAGGCTCTGACTTTGGCATTCACATATGTGAATAATTTAGGCCAGTAATATCTTGCTCTTAGGATTTTATAATTCGTCGCTCTCCACGCATGATGTCCTCTGCACACTCCCTCATGGAATTCATTTATGACCCTTTATGTTTCTGATTCTACTAGAAAAACCAGTAGAAAGCCTAGAGGGTCTTTCCAATACAATTGGATTTATGAAATACAATACTTTACCGCATGTAATTTCAATGTCCTAGTTTTAGACAGAGACATATTGTTTGGACATTTCAGAGTTAGAAGATAAGATACTATGTCTTTATACCAACCCGAAGAGGCAAAATTCTCTTCGATTCTAGTTGTAGCTATTTGGTCGTCGAATTCTTCTATGTCCAAATATCCTTCGTACTCTTGTAGTTTATTTATTCCCAACGCTCTAAAATTTGATTCGACTAGTAGCTTAGCCAAACTCTGTCCTTTTACGAGCTTTGTCGATTTCACCTCTAGATCAAATTCTTTAATTTTAGCAAGCCATCGACCCCTCTTCCCGTCACTATCAGGCTCAACCAATATATCCTTAACGGAACTGGTGGGTACATATGTAATTATCTTGGAGTGTAATACGTAGGTTTTGAAAGCCTTTAGTGCCTTCACCATAGAATATGCCTGCTTTTCCATTATGTCGTACCTCAAATCCACGTCTCTAAGTCTTTTACTAAAGAATGCTATTGGTTTCTTGTAACCTTCTTCATTCTTCTGGAGGAGTACCGCTGCAATTATGTGTTTGGATGCAAACGCGAAGATAAAAAATTATTTCATATAATCAGGGCTTGCCAGTACAGGTGCTTCACCTATAATTTTCTTGATGTGTGCAAACGATGCTTTAGCATCGGCCATCCATTTAACTTCATTGTTCTTCTTGAGCATATATGTGATCAATTTCACAATTTCAGCAAAGTTCGGGATAAATCTTCTCAAAAAAATTATTTTCCCTAAAAATGACTGGATTTCTTTTACATTTCTAGGAATATTTATAGTGTCTATAGCTTCGACCCTTTTAGGATCAATTTTAATTTCGTCCCGACATACAATATGGCCCAAGAGTTTTCCTTCTTGCATTTCAAAGTGAGATTTCTTTAGATTTAAAGACAAACCAAATTTATGACATTTCTCGAAAGTCTCCTTCAGGTGTATCAGATGATCTTCGTCGGATTTGGAAAAAACAGTCAAATCATCAAGATAAATAACAACGAATTTATCTCTTTCGCCGATGAAGGCGATGTCCATAGCTCGCTGGAAATTAGCACCTACATTCATCAAACCAAATGGCATTTTGTCATACATAAATGTACCCCATGGGGTGGTGAATGTAGTTTTTTCTTTATCATCCTTGCTGACAACAATCACATTGTAACCCGAAAAACCGTCGATCATTGACATTTTATTTTCTTCGACCACTTTTTCTTAATCATGGTCCATTTTGGGTAGCGGATAATTGTCTTTGAGAGATGATTTATTTAGATTTCTAAAATCGACACACAACCTGATTTCTAAATTCTTCTTCCTAACCGGGACCAGGTTAGCTACCCACTCAGAGTACCTAAGTGGTACAATTATTTTAGCATCCAGAAGATTTTTGACTTCCTTTTCGACCACGGGCAATAATATGGGATTGATTTGCCTGAGCTTCCATTTGAAAGGTTTAACACTTGGCTTTAAAGGAATCTTGTGTTCGATCAAAGTGGTGCCATAAGTTCTCAGCTCATCATAAGACCAATCAAAAATGTATTTATATTGCTCGAGTAAATATGCATACTTACCTTTCATCTCAGGAGGAAGATACTTTGATATTTTTACTATTCTAGGCTTTTCTTTGGTGCCTATATCACAATATTCGACTTTTTCTGGTGGAGGTTGCAAGGTAGACTTTAATGGTATGTCATTGTGGTCAAATAATATTTATAAAGGGATTAGACCTTTAGGGATTTGGTTGTTTTTTAGTACTAACATGCGGTGATTCGCGATCTTTTCTTGGAACTCTTGAGGGTCAAAAGATGGTGTTCCTGAGTTTATACCAAGGCTTAAAGTATAATGTCACGCATCAGGAAATGAAAAAAAGGTTTCAATGTTTTCCTTTCATTACCTAAATAATAAGAGAAAGTTCTTTAGATCGAATTAATACTATAACAGCTCAGAGGATGTTTCTCGCATCTGAGTTAAATTTGAAATATTGAATGAATTGAAAGAAAAACATAAAGTTATTAATCAAAGCAAGGCATCAATTGCTGAAGAATCTTACTTTGTAACAGAAGAAGAAAGTGAGTGATGTAACCTTCAATGAAGTATAAAATATAGTATCTAATTAACATGCAGGTCTTGTATTAACTAACAGTGAATACAGAGGAAAATTTGTTTGTTATCAGATTTCTAAGTGAAATATAACCACAGTAGAGGGTCTACTAAATTTTGATTTAAACATTCATCAAAGAAAAGTATATGAAAGTATGTTGGAATATGGAAAGACAGAAGAGCACATAACTCAGAATAGACGAGGTGTAGAATCTCTGGACTGCATTTGTATTAATTCTCAATAAAGAGAGTCTTCTCCTTTACAATCGGCAAAAAGTAGCCCTTGATCCTTTCTCAAAATGTATATTTATACAAGTTTCAAGCATTTGAAATTCTATCATTCTAAAAGTTTCAGTTACAAATGAGAATGTGAAACGCTTCACTTCGTTGTCCCTTGTCTTCTCTCATGCTAGTAGGGTGTTTTCCTTTCTTTGTCCCCTAGCCCCAAAATAAGGTAGAATGAGCAACTACGTTACTGGCCTCCATAAGTGTTCCCTTTCCCCTGTTCAATACAATTGATACACTTTTCTACCAACTGGGCTATTAACATGGAAGGTTCTCTTTGGTCATTTTCTTCGAAAATGTAACACTTCTTTTCTAGATGTGGCAATCTTTATCCTATTTGCATATCTTCTATGATGATAGACAGTAATTGTTGGTTTCGCTTTATTAACCATTTATCTACTTGGGCCATATCGACCTGTCTTATCTAAGATAGTTAAACTTGGTCTCTTTCCACATTTTCCTTAATATCTAGCAGATGTTTGACTATGTTAATTTTGCCCAACGTTCCAGAACTACTTTCCTTATCAAGATATAACAATTTTTTATTTAGTAGGCTAAATGTTTCTTCACGAGAATCTCTCACCTCTTTAGCCATTTTCCTATTCTTTGATATATTGTGCTCCCATGCCTTTAGCAGGATGTTACCTCTGGTTTTCTCTGGAATGGATAATCTGGAAGCAGTGACCATTTCCTCTTTCGTTGTCGCTATAATAGCCTCCTGAAAAGTACCTCGAGCCGCTTTAGCATCTCTCTCTCTTAAGGTGATATTATTTAGTGCTTGATCTATCATCTAAAAATGATTCTGGATGATTTCTACTTTAGAAAGTAGACCCTTTTGAGTTGCCTCTATTTTCTTTTGTATTTCCATGGCTTGGGTTTGGAATATTGTTATATCTATGACCTGGCTTTCAGTAGAATTTAACTTAGATTGCAGTTGTTTTATTAACTTCACTTGTTGATCGACCTGTGTTTGGCTTATTTGAGCTGATTGGTGCATTTTCTAGAGATCGAATTTGAGTTGTTCGATTTGTTGTTGGTTGGTTTCTCTGGCTTGTTCAAGATCTTTGCTCGCCTCATTCCTAGCATTTGTCTCTACAGCTGCTATCTGAGTCTGTAATTTTCTAACCAACGTGTCTTTTTTTTTGAACCATTCCTTCAAGGTTCCAACTAAATATTGGTTGTCTACTGCATAAGCCCCCAATGTCCCTGCTACCTCTTCGGTGAATTGTATCTCTTCTAAGGCTTCTCCATCAGTTAATACTCTATATTGTTGAGTTGTTGCACCATCCTTTTGGTGTGTTTCTCGCTTCACCGTGGCTTTCCTTTTCTTGCTAAAAAATAAATCACTAGGAGGCAATTCTTCTATAGAGATAGGTGTTAAATCTTCTTTGAATATTGTTCCTGCATCGAGGTCCCCCCTGGTAGATTGTAACAGCGTGACAAATGGAATGGGACTACCAATTTTTGTGAATTATTGTTTCATGGTAGCATCTGTGGTTGTTTCACTTGATGTAAGTGAAGACGTGTCGCTTACCCCTTTCGAGGGTATCTGTGCTTGATCCTTGACCTATTTACCTGGTGTATCTGTCTCTGGGGGTCTTTCTTCTTGGTTTGGGATCTCTGTTTCCTCTGTGTTTCCCTGAGTCTCTTGTTTTCCAGAGCTTGTAGTTGTTTAACTTTTGGTTTCTGTTTGTTGTATATCTGTGGATGTTGAGACTTTCCCCTACAAAACTTTGGGGAGGCCACTTTTCCCGTGTTCCTGAAATCTGTAAAATACGATCATCCCATCGGGCGAAAGAGCTCAAACCTGACTTTAAATTTCTGAGTAGGATCTTGCTCCTCGAAAAATCTCGTCATGAGGAAAGACTTCGTGCTTGTATATTTTTAGACCACAACTCACCATGTGGTTACCCACGACTTTCTTAGGGTCGTGCTTCTTGAATTCGATGTCTACTAGTTTCATTTCTTCTAAGGTTGTGGCCTCCACTTTGGCATGGCCGAAATCTAATAAAGAAAATGTACCAATGTGTAAGGGAAAGGATGGCCATACCTTCTTCTGAAATCCTTTGAGTTCGTTGCTTATCCCTCCGAGTACAGTTTTCCTGGCGATTCTGTGACATACTATCTTGTCTGGTAAGAATAGTGGCAGGGCATATGGGGGAACAGAACAACCAAAAACCCTAATATAAGAGAATCATTCTTTAATATACCAATCTACCACGCTGCCTAGATTAGCCACGATTTTATCTGAAATCCTGGGAGGTGGCTAGCCGAAGATAACGACATGCATTGGCACCATTACCTAGTTGAAAATATCATAGACAAAGTCTTTGGCTTTATCTTCCCAGATTTTTGAGTGGTACACGTGAATAGGTTTTGCGTTATTTGGAGTCCAACTCCAGCTCAATAGTGGAAAAGGTGGCATGAAGCAAATGCCATCCATAATGTAAGCATACATGAAGAATGAAGTTGCTTT
The DNA here is from genome assembly GCA_000966675.3 of Picea glauca. Lineage (NCBI taxonomy): Eukaryota > Viridiplantae > Streptophyta > Pinopsida > Pinales > Pinaceae > Picea > Picea glauca. The sequence continues at coordinate 99,581 of JZKD02S1635969.1, read as the reverse complement.
CCCACTCACCTTTTGTGTCCGATATCCTGTAATTTGGTTGGCCAGACTGTCTAACAACAATTTGGCCTAGTCGAAAGAGTACCCCTCTGCTACTGTGTGGATAAGTGGTACCCATGAGAGATAAAAAAAATTGCAGTATTCTCTTTCCCATAAAGTTTGCAGACCATCATCGCTATATACATGAAATTTGTTTGTAACGATGAGATTGTGTATATACCATTAGAATCAGCTCTAAACTTTTCAGGGCATGAGCACCAATCTTTAATCAGGTCGGATAAGCTTTTTCCAAATTGCTCACATTATTTCTTTTTGAAACCCTCTAAGAATTCAGCATTGTAAGTAAATTTTGGTGTGGGAGACAGTTTGTACATCGTCTGTAGATGCTCCATCTGAAATTTCCCAACAGCCACCTTCTGAGAATTGAATATTGTTCTAGTCAGTACATCTACGTGATCCAGTGTCCATCCGATCATATCATAATAGGGAAAGAGATGCCGCCTTGTTGCTACCTTGTGCATCTCCGACTGAGTAACAACGTTGTATTTGAGATAGAAGTCTTATTTTTCGTTGTTGCTCGAATCGTCTGGGCAGTTTACCAGCTCGTATTGCAATGTGTTGAAAACATGTGTCCATGTTTTGACTATGTCGATGTTTCTAGGAGAGGTATCAGAAAGAATATCTGAACTCTGGCCTGAAATTTCACCAGTCGTTTTGGGCACTTTCCGCGGAGCCATGATACAAAATCTTGAAATTATATTTCATGTCACAGAGGATGAAAATACAAACAATGTTTATCTTGCTAAGCTGACTATGTGAAAACTAGAATGAAATTCAACTAATGACATAAATCTTTTCACATTGAGCACTCTAGTCTACGCAGGTCCTTGCTGACACAACGTTTAATTCTTTTAATAGAAATATCTGGAGATAAAGAAAGATCTTATTTCCAATCATTTCTCTACTCTGCTTATAAATGCCATAAATTCTTGATATTTTGTGACTTGGGAGAATCGAAGAGTATTTAATTTTCGCCCGTAAGTTTCACAAGATAAAAGGTTGTTTAATTAATCCAACTTAAACCTTTAATTAATCGTGATTAGATCTTAATCTTTTTTCAGAATTCATAGTCTCGGGTGATTTTATTCTTAGTCTCGAGCTATGAACCCTGAATTTTTGAAATTGCAATCTGATTAATTAAATTTAATCGGGCTAAAGTTTTTAATTAAATGCGATTAGTTTGGAAATTTCACAACCTCGGGTATCGGGGTTATAAGTTGTTGTTCAAGGTAGAACTGTCAAATCGTGAATTTGTGATAACAATTAATTATCGTTAGTTGTGTAATTAATTAGGTTTATCTTAAGTCACTTTCACAACTTTGCATATCGGGACATTCGAAGATTTCTCGAGGCATAACTCCTGACTTGCGAAGGCACGATGTATTAAATTAATGAAAATCACTCTTTAATGCTTCGATGATCATGATTAAGCTTAAACCAACTTCATTATTTCGCATGTCAGGGCATTGAGAGCTTCAACATGTTGGACTGTTAGATCTGAAAAATCCCGAAATCCGACTTTTGAGGTTTATCATTGGTGTTTTTTCGTTTAAAAGGTAGGCGGCTTCCAATCCTTTAATATCTGAAATATTTGGAAAATATATGTTTTCCAACATAGGCTCCAACTAGGGATCTCGTCTCCTTGTGGGACGAGAAGAACAGTAGACCAAGTGCCTTTATTGGGTGAATGGAGTCATTAATTTACTTTTGTGAAACACCTTCAGAAAAAGGGTACATAGAAAAATTTAAGGTTTCATCTTTATCTCTAAAAGCTTTTGAAACCTAATCGTTCACTAATCCCAATCTTAAGCATATCGATGACTTCCTCTTCCTAAAACGGATTTCAGATTTGCTTAAGATAATCAAAACAACCTTAAAAAATTCCAACAAGTTTTGTTGATATTGCTTGCATCAAGGTGAAGTAAATTCAATGTTTTTAATCAGGGAGTCCCGCGTGAACTTGGGATGTAGATATAGTTTAAAAGAAAAATAATTACCAGAGTACAATATAATTCATGTACAACAGCCTTACATATATCTTAGACATTGCTTCACTGCCAGCGAGCCTGTTCAGTACCCTAGTGAAGTTATCTGATTCCCTTTATTGAATTTCCTTTCACCACTTCAATTTGTAACTTTGCATTTAAATGCTGAGATGAGGGCAATCATTTAATGAATTTCCTTTCATCATCTCTTTTTTGGACTAGATGGGGGCAATCATTTATGAATTTCCTTTCACCATTTGTCTTATATTTTTCTTTTTAAAATGTGAAGTGGGGGCAATCAATTTGTATAAAGTATACTCGGGGTGATATTTTTTTATAATTTAGCAACAGAGGTCTGTTAACTCACTTAGATTACTCTGGACTAGTCTTCTTTTGACCTTCAAAACATCTTAGTCCGCAAGAAAAATCTTATGGGGGATTTTTATTTCCATGGGCCTTCTTTGAGCAAGACTAAAAACCTGTTAAAAGAATTAAGAGAGTTAGGACTAGCTTATCCATACTTTTGTTTAGTAGAAGTCCGAGGAGCCGTGAAGAATTTCCCTTTTCCAAAGATTCGTTTGTCAGCTTTCAGAGTTAAAGTGTGGCCCCCTTTTTCTTTGTGGATGCCATGGTACATCATCTAGAATCGAGGGAGGCTACACAAAATTTTGAATAGGGTGACAAAAGGGAGTTTCGTATTTCATAAACGTAGTTGTTATAACGCAATCCTAACTCTTGAAACCTTTTCTTTGAGGTCGCTCTACTTCTTCTGTTTATTTTAATTATTTTTATCGTATCCAGAGGAGCATTTTTATAATATATAGTAAAAAAAAATTATTTTGATAATACATCGGGCAAGTATATTTATACATATGAGACCATTGTTGCACCAGGTGATATTCATTGGAAATATAAACAATTCGGAGATTCATACCTGTGATTTACCACTTCGTTCTCATCTAAGTAAATTATTTATTTATCACTTGTTTCAGGACAATCAATTTTCTAATACAACCGTTGGTTTTTCTTCTTTTTGATGTTTGAGCTGTAGACAAAAATCCTGCATGAAAACAACATGAAAAGTGGCAGGGTTTTGAGAGTCACAAAGTTCAATGTGTTAACTATTTTATATTTCTTTTTCTATGAAATCACTAACCTGTTTTATTTGCGGTGGAAGTAAGACTTACCGAAAAACTGTAAAAAACAAAAAACACAAACCGGTATATACAGTGGGATTTTGGAAATTGTTTATTGCATAAAGTGCTTCAGATAATGCAGGTTGATAGGGGCATTGAGGATTTTACAATCCAGATTCTCTAGCAGAAATGAGTTCTTCCCTTTAGAAGTTGTAACTTTGAATGGTCCATACCAGATATGATCGAATTTTCCATGTTTTGTCGAGTCTTCTTTCCTAGCGTCCCATTTCAAAACTAAGTTGCCAGGGAGGAATTCCTTGTCTTGATATTTCTGAAGTTTTTCATCCACTTCAACCCTATTTTGTTGAACTTCGATTAGTTGATTTATTCTTCTTGTGATGTGATTTGGTTCTTCTTTTTCATCTTTCCAAAGTTTCATCAGAGGTAGAGCCAAATTTATGGGTAGTACTACGTCAGTCCCGTATACCATTTGGAATGGAGAAGTACCAATCGATTTCTTGGTGTCTATTTGATTTGCCCACAAAGCGTATTTCAAATGCACATGCCAGGATTTTGTATTTTCGTTCAACACCTTCTTCATTATGGTGATTAAGCTTTTGTTTGATGATTCAACTATCCCATTGCCTTGAGGGTAGTATGTCATAGAATGAACCAGTATAATATTGTATTTTTGGAAAAATCTAACCATTTCCATAGATTTGAATGCATGGGCATTATCTGTAACTATCTTATCTGTAACTATCTTTCGGGGACAACCAAATCTAGATAATATGTTTTCTTCCAAGAAATCTATCACCATTGAATCTGTCATTTTTCTGGTCGGAATAGCTTCTACCCATTTGGTGAAATAATCTATAGTAGTCAGGATCCATTTGTGTTGCGCGCTGGAATGTGGATTAATTTCACCTATGAAATCCAACCCCCATTGTTGAAACAAGGCTTCTGTTTTAACCGAGACCAAAGGTAATGCTAGGAGTTTCTACTTGCCTACAAATAATTGGCAGGAGTTATAGGCTCTGACTTTGGCATTCACATCTGTGAATAATTTAGGCCAGTAATATCCTACTCTTGGGATTTTATAAGTTGTCTCTCTCCACGCATGATCTCCTCCGCACACTCCCTCGTGGAATTCATTTATGACCCTTTCTGTTTCTAATTCTACTAGACAAACTAGTAGAAAGCCTAGAGGGTCTTTCCAATACAATTAGCTTTCTCAAATATAATACTTTACCGCATGCAATTTCAATGTCCTAATTTTAGACAGAGACATATCATTTGGGCATTTCAGAGTCAGAAGATAAGATACTATGTAGTTATACCAACCTGAAGAGGTAAACTTCTCTTCGATTTTGGTTGTAGATATTTGGTCGTCGAATTTGTCTATGTTGAAATATCCTTCGTACTCTTGTAGGTTATTTATTCCCAACACTCTGAAATTTGATTAGGCTAGTAGCTTATCCAATCCTTGTCCTTTTACGAGCTTTGTCGATTTCACCTCTAGAACAAATTCTTGAATTTTAGCAAGCCATCGACCTCTCTTCCCATCACTATCAGGCTCAACCAATATATCCTTAACGGAACTGGTGGGTACATATGCAATTATCTTGGAGTGTAATACGTATGTTCTGAAAGCCTTTAGTGCCTTCACCATAGCATATGCATGCTTTTCCATTATGTCATACCTCAACTCTGTGTCTCTAAGGCTTTTACTGAAGAATGCTATTGGTTGCTCGAAACCTTCTTCGTTCTTCTGGAGGAGTACCACCGCAATTGTGTGTTCGGATGCAAATGAGAAGATCAAAAATTCTTTCAGATAATCAAGGCTTTCCAGTACAAGTGCTTCACCTATAATTTTCTTGATGTGCGTAAATGATGCTTTAGCTTCGACCGTACATTTAACTTTGTTTTTGTTCTTGAGCATATATGTGATCAATTTCACAATTTCAGCAAAGTTTGGGATATATATTCTCAACAAATTTATTTTCCCTAAAAATGACTGGATTTCTTTTACATTTCTAGGAATATTTATAGTGTCTATAGCTTCGACCCTTTTAGGATCAATTTTAATTCCATCCTGAGATACAATATGGCCCAAGAGTTTACCTTCTTTCATTTCAACGTGAAATTTCTTGGGATTTAAAGACAAACCAAATTTATGACATTTCTCGAACATCTGCTTGAGGTGTATCAGATGATCTTCATCAGATTTTGAAAAAACAGCCAGATCATCAAGATAAATAACAACAAATTTATCTCTTTCGCCAACGAAGGCGATGTCCATAGCTCCCTGGAAAGTAGCACCTGCAGTCATCAAACCAAATGGCATTTTGTCATACATAAATGTACCCCATGGGGTGGTGAACGTACTTTTATCTTTGTCATCCTCGTTGACATCAATCTGATTGTAACCCGAAAAACCGTCGATCATTGACATTCTATTTTCTCCGACCACTTTTTCTAAAACATGATCCATTTTGGGTAGTGGATAATTGTCTTTGAGAGATGATTTATTTAGATTTCTAAAATCTACACACAGTCTGATTTCTCTGTTCTTCTTCCTAACCGGGACCAGGTTAGCTACCCACTCAAAGTACCTAAGTGGTACAATTATTTTAGCATCCAGGAGATTTTTGACTTCCATTTCGACCATGGGCAATAATATGGGATTGATTTGCCTGAGCTTCTGTCTAAAAGGTTTAACACCTGGATTTAAAGGAATCTTGTGTTCGATCACAGTGGTGTCATAATTTCTTAGCTCATCATAATACCAAGAAAAAATGTCTTTATATTTCTCGAGTAAATATGCATACTTACCTTTCATCTTAAGAGGAAGACACTTTGATATTTTTACTATTCTAGGCTTTTCTTTGGTGCCTATATCACAATCTTCGACTTCTTCTGGCTAAGGTTACAAGGTAGACTTTAATGGTATGTCATTGTGGTCAAATAATCTTTCTAGAGGGATTAGACCTTTAGGGATTTGGTTGGTTTTTAGTACTAACATGCGGTGATTCACGATCTTTTCTTGGAACTCTTGAGGGTCCTCCCCTTCTTTCATAATCCAAACATGGTCATTCTGGTTTTCCTAGTCAATGTGCATTTCATCAAAGTCTTCCACGATTTCAAGGAATTTTTTGATCCGTTCATCATCTTCAAACACCTGCCAATGTTGTATATTTTTTAGTATGGAGGGTCTATGCCTCATCTCTATGTGATACTTTAGTTTGAAAGTTGTAGGAGGTACGAAAGTTGAGGTTGCTTTGGCTAATGAATTGGCTTGTATATTCTTTGTACGGGGAATGTAATAAACCTTAACCGATGAGAAAAAAAAATCCATCAAATCCCAGGCAGAGTTTCTATAAGATCTCAATCTCAGGTGTTTGGCCTGGTACTACCGATTTACTTGCTTCACAATGAATTCCGCGTCTCCATAGACTTCCAAGTTTTTTATGTTTAACTTCCTGGCAGCTTCTAACCCTAAGACCAAGGCTTCATACTCGCATACATTATTCATGTTATCTATGTCCCATTGTAGTCCGTAAGAGAAAGGAATAATAAACTCATCTCCAGGTACTACAAAAAGTACTCCTGTGCCTGCTCCTTCAAATGACGAAGCACCATCGAAATACATTTTCCAAATTCCAGTACTATATACACTTTCATTTATTTTTTCTGTTTTATTTTTCTCTGTACACTTTTATTCTATACGTTCATCTACATCATCATCAATTGATCAAATAAAATTCCCTAGATACTGATCAACGACATAAACAGGGTAATTATTAGGATTATGTGGATCACTTACTATATATGCCAGTTGTGTTTCCTGGTATAATCGGGTGAACTATCCACCTAAGATGGGAATCGTGGCATAGGTCATGTCCAGCTGAAGGGATCCTCCAAGATTAGCGCCCCAAGACCTGGATAATAGCAAACCATACTTTGGAGATATATCATCAATAACTACATCCTTCATAACACTTTTTATTGGAATCTGTGCAAGATTTACCACTAAGTCTTTGATCATGCCCATACATTTAAATTTTCTCGAATCAAATGAATACATGAGGTCTTCGTAGGGCCTGGTAAATTCGAGACCAAGTCTATCCAAATAGCCTTGGGCATCATGTTATGTGAAGCTCCAGAATCCAGCATGCAATTATGTAGTAGACGATTATGCACATTTAGCGTAATGTAGAAAGGAGCAACGGTATCTCTGGCGCCTTTGAAATGTGGACCAAAAATTATATTAGGCTTATCATCTTCCAAATTTCTAACGCCAGCCTGACTTTCCACATCTGAAAATTTTATCATTTTGGTGATTTGCTTTCGGTAAACAGGGTTCTTAGCCAGTTCAACCAGAGGTATTGGTATCTTGATTTTGTTAATCTCATTTTCTAGACTTAAACCTCCTATAATCTTGTCGGTTTCTCTGATTGGGACTTCAGTCTCCTTCTTTTCTTATTTATTGGTTTGCATTGCTTTATTTTCAACTATTTTTTTTTCTGTTGTCTGTGTTTCGGTTGTCTTAGTTTTCCCTCTTTGGATCTCATCTCCTTTTATTTTGGTGTTTTGTATTCCAGTCTCTTTTCGAGACGACTCATATATTTTTCCTCTCGGTAGGATTTTCTTTGGTTGGGTAGTTGCTACGTTTTTAGCTTTAGACCTTAGATTATACTTATGTTGGAGTTCAGCCATTATAATATCGACGATCCCCTAGCAAGAAAAATCTTCTATCTTATTTATGTTGTCATCCTCATTAGATCAGTGTTCCATATTTAAAGGCCTCTCATAATCTTGTCTAGTCAAATGAGGTTGTTGACAATCATCACCGAGATTATTCATATCATCTTCTAAATCCTCAAATTCTTGCATGTCATTTCCTCCTATAAATTTTTTGTTTTTCAAAGGAGTCTGGACTTTTTGATATTCACTTGTAATCTGTCTTTGTTGTATTTGGGGATTAGGGTTCCTCAATTCTCTCCTAATGAACTAAACTTCTTTAGATTGATCTAGTTCCATCTTTGAAATTTTATTTGATATTTCTTTGATTATCTTTGTCATATCATCCATCTTATCGTCTGTGGACCTCCCACCTCTGGAAGGTCCTACTTGTTCCCTAAATCGTTTAGTCTCTTTGTTTCACATTTCCACCTTCGATTTTAATTTCCAAAAGCCATCATATTTGACTCAATCTCTACAGCATCATATTGCATTCGGGTAAGTTCGACAGCTCTCATTTCTCTCAATAATAATGTGAAATCGGGTCCGAAATCTCATGCAAAAGTTACCTTGGTTGTAGGCTGGGAAGGTTTAACTTCAACTGGGATCTTGTTATATAATTTATTAAATCTTGTTGGATTACTGAGAGGTGGGGTGAATCAGTAATAGAGCAATTTAATCCTTTTTAACCATATAATCCAAGTGTTATATCAATGTAGCATTATCATCCAATAATTGCAGAGTAAATAAGTAATGAACAAATGAACAATCATACACATACACATTACACCAATGTTTTACGTGGAAACCCAAAGTGGGAGAAAACCACGGAATGATTTTTCTTATATGTCTTGAAGAATTACATTCATTGGAAGCACCAGCTTCCTTTGTTTTCCAGCTGCAACTCGAAGGAGGCTCCAACCCCCTAGTTTCTCAGGCTACAAACTGAGGGAAGCTCCAACTCCGCAATTATCTGGCTACAACCAGAAAGAGGCTACAACCCCCTATGTTCTCCGGCGACAACCGGAAGGTGGATACAACGACATGTCCTTGCCCCATCCAACATCCCTTGCATATAAGTAGAATGATGGAACAATTGTCACACTATCATTGTGAGATATACTGCTGTAAACCTATACCAATCAACTTGTACCAAACAACCTATACCAATAACCTGAACCATGCATCAACCTGTACATCAACCTGTAATCAACCTGTACCATAAACAAGTGCATCAACCATGCAACAACATGTACCAAGCAACCTGTAATCAACCTGTACCATAAACAAGTGCATCAACCATGCACTAACCTGTACCTCAACCTGTACCATGAACAAGTGCATCAACCATGCACCAAACCTATACAAATAACCTTTCACAACAACCTGTCATGACAACTTGTCCAAACAGCCTATCACAACAACCTATCTCATCAATTTTATCAACCAAATCAAATCTACTCACCAAGATCAATCACCAAGACAACTCTCAAAGATGTGCATCAACCAAGTATAACACAACAACTCATAATCATCACCAAGA